>CM077507.1:17345137-17373470 GCA_039654745.1 Houttuynia cordata
AATTAGTTTGTGTGGATCAGATTGGTGGAGCTAGTGAAGCAGAGGTTGGGGAGAAGAAGGATAGGGTTACTGATGCCCTAAATGCTACAAAGGCTGCTGTTGAAGAGGGAATAGTCCCTGGTGGTGGTGTTGCCCTTTTGTATGCTTCTAGGGTGCTCGAGAAATTGCACACTGCTAACTTCGACCAGAAGATTGGGGTCCAGATCATTCAGAACGCTCTCAAGGTTTATATTTTTTTTCTTTCCTTAGACAGTTTTATTATGCTTATTTCCTTTTTTTGTCTGATGGAAGCACTTTTTGTAATTGCAGACACCAGTGCACACCATTGCTTCCAATGCTGGAGTGGAGGGGGCTGTTGTTGTTGGCAAGCTCTTGGAGCAGGATGACTTTGACCTTGGATATGATGCTGCCAAAGGTTTGTGTATATGCGTGTGCAGATTGTGTGCTTTGGCTTGTGGGGTTTTGATTTTTCGGTTCGTTTATATGCTTAGAGACTGATTGTGATTGTCTGTTTACTGATCAGGTGAATATGTTGACATGGTCAAAGCTGGTATTATTGACCCATTGAAAGTTATTAGAACTGCATTGGTGGATGCTGCAAGGTACTAACATTTCTATAATTCTTTTCAGTCTTAATTAATTCCAAGGGGTTAATACTAGTATCATAAGTGTGAGATCCAATTCGAAATTGAATCTCCTTGACCTAAAACAAATGTGGGCAGAAACGTTGTTAGGATTACAAACAAGTGCAAATAGAGTAACTATGGATTATACAATTAGTGTCTTATTACTCAGCTATCTGGGATTGGCGATTGATTTTATATTACTAGTAATCCTCAGTCAAATTTTGTGCCGACCCCGGACTTTAAGAAGTCATACAACTTAGGTTATGAAGCCGTGTGACAATGTTGTGCAGTGTATCCGCTCTGATGACCACCACCGAAGCTGTAGTTGTGGAGAGTGCCAAGGACGAGAAGGAGACACCATCACCGATGGGAGCTGGCATGGGTGGTATGGATTATTGAGGTACTGTGGTTGTGGGTGGTAAACAGATCCAAAATGGGGGCATTCAATAATGCAAGAGTTGGGGGAATACACGTCGGCTATTTAGCATAATGTGGGAGAGGCTTTGCATTTATTTCTTCTGTTTTGTCCTCGTACTTTATAATTGTATTTAGTAGACAGCCAAACAATAAAGAGCGTTAGGAAATTTTGTTCCGTAGACAATCTTCCCCATTTATTTAAATCTCGCCTCTGTTGCATATTGCTTTTCTAGCTATGTTGGTCATAAATGATGGGTTATCTTGTTAAAACTGGTGCTTAAGACCATTTTTTGTGTTTGAAAGATATGGTAATGTGTATGAGAACTAAGGCCATTTTTTAACATTTATGGATTCAAACTAATTAGAACACGTAACATCCCTAGATGTAGAGTTAATTCTATGATAACCACATAATTACATCATTGTATTGCCCAAATGGATTTTCAACTAACTAGGGGGATAATAAATCCGGATGGAGGGAGTATTATTTTTGTGTTCTCTACCTCATGTGGATGTTTCATACTCTGCCTGGTGCCAAAAACGCCCCCATTGAAAGTGGACGTTGAAAGCACAAAAATACTTCCCATTTGAAATTGAATTTACAAAGGAGAAACCAGCTCGCACAGAAGCTTCAGGGTGGGCTTGAAGAGCTGTCGGCCCATAGCCATCAGGGGGCCACATCAGTTGCCATCATCTAACGGCCTCATCATCTGGTGGGCTCATCATCTAACGGAGGCTAGCATGCTCATTGCAAAAACTAAGCCATTCAAATTCTGAAAGCTGCCTACTGTTGCCAGCCCTTGCTCGGCTATGCTTCGCTTAGCATGGCTGGGAGGACATTGTCACATGCGCACAAGGGTGGGTGGGGTGATCGCATTATTTTAAAATAGCTTGAACATAATTTAAAATTAAATATGGAATGAGATGGTGAGCTTTAGGAGTAAGTTGTCATTTAGGAATCTAATGGATTTCTTGGAAACTAGCTATCTTTTAAAGAAAATTTACAGGATTTCATCCAAAAAAGAAAACTTAATAAAGTTGAGTGAGAGGAGATTTTGAATTTTTTTGGTCTAGTCAAAGAGGGAATGCTAAAATGACAGTATGGTATTCCTACCCCACAAAGAAAGGACCTTTATTTTGGCAACATGCTTCATAACTATTTGAGCTGTACTCAAATCTTGAGTACTCAAATTCAGTTTTGAGTACCCACATGCTATGGCAATTTGAGTACTTAAAGTTTGAATTATCCTTCCAACCGAGTAGTCAATTTTTGGGGTTTCCAACGTTGTATATCTCTAATCAAATAGTTAGGCTTGTTTTGGATGTATATGAACTTTAAAAAAAATTTAAAAGTTTTGGATACCCATTTTTGGGTACTCAATTTTGAGTACTCTAAGCTGGGTACCGAAATTCACATACCCAAAAAGAGTTGTTGGTCCTGAGAGCGGAATTGGGTACTCCGGACGGAGACGGTCTTAAGGTTAGAACACAATATAAGTTTATCAAAGTCGGTCATGCCCAGATCTAATGACAAGCATGAGAAATTGTTGGGTACAACAGTCTGACTATGTCACCTTTTATGCCCACTATCACAGGAGCCATCCATCTTCAGATGGCGCACATGCTTTAAGCATACTCTCTAGTTGTTTCCGTCAATCATAAATATCAACGGTTCCCTAGTCTTTATGGAATAAAAGAAAAAAATGGTTAGCTAGCCTACACAAACACAACCACTCCAAGGACACCTAATATTCCATAGACAAAACAGACAACAGCCATATCCTAACCACAGCTGTTGTTGCCGTGCGGAAAGGTGAAGCAAGGAAGGACAGCGTTGTGGTGCCACCGGTAGATGTTTCTGACACTGCCATCGACCGTCACTAACACCACTAATATCCACTGCAGTCTGCACATGGCCGCTATAGAGGAGGTGGCGGAGGAAGGAATATAGTACAGAGTTGGGGCCTCGGGCTGGAAAATAAGCCCTAGCTGTAAATGAAAAAATGTTGTTTTTTATTAGACGGTAGAAACTAGAAACTCCAGGGAAGAAGAAGAGGAGGTTCAAAATCCATTAAATTGAGCATACGGAGCATCTAAAACAGGACGGTCCTCTCCTCTTTTCAAAATAGGAAGAGTAGATGGAAAAGGGTGCGCAATAGGCGAGAATCAGGACATTTTGGTCATTGCATTCTTTTTCCGAGATCCTCTCTCGCTCTCTAAAATCTGAGGACTATCAAATGTACCAAAACGAGCAGACTCGGGCGCACTGCCGGGAAGCTCTCCCTCCCCAAATCCGTCACCGGAAACCCTCGATTTCCGATATTCCCTTCCCTCCTTTTCCTCTCCAATCAACAACAGATGGCCTTTCTCGAAGACTTCCAGGCCAGTAAGTCCCCCATCTCTCCAAACCCTAGCTCCTTTCCTCTCGCAAAATTACAAAACTACCCTCGTTTCTATATATATATATATATATATATATATATATATATTTAGCTCTTCCCTCTCCCGCCTTATTTCTCTCCCTTCTTTCTTTTCTCTGAATTTGAATTTGAAATTTTCTACATCGCCCGCCCGCTGGCTGGGCTTCTCTGCATTCCTCGATTGTGGTGCTACATTGATTTCAATTTTGAGATATATTGCCATCTTGTGAAGGGTGTTTTTTGTTTTTGTTTTCCTAATTTTAGCGCTTATCTATGATTTGATATTCATTGCCGTTTAGCTTGGCCTAGGCTTCTCTGCACTCTTTTCTTCTGTTGCTGTTTTTGTATGTGATTTCAACCTTGAGATTATTTTTGCACTTATGTCTTATGAAGGATTGTTTTTTTGTTTTTTTTCTTCTTGATGTTTGTTTAGGTCTGGAGTCATTGCCTGCGATGTTGCGGCGCCACTATTCGGTCCTGCGGGATTTAGATAAAAGCTTACAAGGTATGCTTTGTTTACCAACGGGTTGGTCTTTCGTTTCATATTGCTTTCCTTCTCGGTTCAATTTGTGAAAGTAGATGCCATGCCTACAGAGCGAATTCAGAATTGTTTCTTTGACTTGTAGATTATACTATAATCCAAGTATTTTATTATGTTCAACTTTTCTGATTTTGAACGTTTTGTTTGCGTAATTGTGATAAAAGATCAATGCCTTGCCAATTGTCACCTTTTGTTTTGTGTTTTTGACCATTATTTTCTAACTTCGAAAAGAAAGCAGAAATGAGTGTTGACTACCAGTCTGACACAAGACATGAACACTGGGAAATACTTGGATTTTTTTTTAATTAGGCTAATAGATCTCTTTAATATGCCTTAGTGTTGTGACCCGAGAGGGGCACAACCAGTCTCCAGCAAGCATGCCGCCAGTGGCAAGGAAGAAGAAAATAAAAGAAGTAAAGCAGACTGAATTCTTAGTGTAAGAAGCATAAGCAAATCCTACAAAGTACTTATAGGCATGAGAAAGGAAACTGCTATTTAAAGCTAATATGAGAATGCTTTAAAGCCATGAAAAATATCTAATTTAGGAAAGATTCATATCACTTAGGGATTAAATGTGATTCTCTGGTGTTGCCAAAGGAGATCAGGTTAACTGAATTGAAAGTGTTTTATTATTTTTAACTGTACTTTAAGTCCGTTATAAGCATGTTTACTTGCATTGTAGTTGTGGTCATCATTTGCGGGCTTATACCTTTTCTTTTTGTTAGAAATCCATATTGCTGCTGTTGACAAGTTACTGTTTAAGGTTAACACATCTAATTTGGGATTCACTTTTTTTAATTATGGACAGTTCTCCAGAAACAGAATGAACAACGGTGTGAACAGGAAATAGAGGAAGTTAAGAAAGGAATCCAGTGCGGCAACATTAAACCTGAAAGCTCCCGTATGAGATTTACAGATGAGGCCCTTGATGAACAAAAGCACTGCATTCGTATTTCCGATGAGAAAGTGACTTTGGCTATAACCTAGGAAGCACCTATACGGATACGGCGATACGATACGATACGATACGGGTACGGCGATACGGCAATTTTCAAAAAGTCCCGATACGATACGTCGGGGATACGTTTTTGAAAAAATATTTTATATATTTTTAAAACACATTTTAGATTGGTCCTAGTGTCAAAACAAACAATAAACATAATAAAGAAAAAAAATTTAAACCTAGCACCCTAATAGCCACCTATAGTAACTTCCATGATTTTGATAGAATTACACTATAATGACAACACAAACAATAATAATTATAAGTTATGAAATTAAACATTATAACTTATAATAGTTCCCCCTTTACGTATAGGAAACTGTTTTTTTTTTTTTTTTTTTAAAGACAATACGCCATCGATACGCATGCAGCCGTATCGGTGGCGTATCCGGATACGATACGTATCGGATACGGGTACGGGGGCAAATTTGGCGTATCGGTGCTTCCTAGGCTATAACCGCTTATGATGTGGTATACAATTTTTGCAGTCGTATTGTTAATTTAATTTTGTGCTTTTGTTTGAGTGCCTACATTGGAGATAATTACTTTATGAGGTGAGTGCGTGTCTGCTCAAAGTATTTATGGGTGAAGATGTGCTATATGTGATTTTCTTAATATGGAATGCTAGATGACATTCGATATGTTTTCTTGAATTTTCTGTTCAATAATAAGCACGTGAACCTACAAATTTCACTTTCATGTAGTTTAGTCTTTTCTTAAGAATATCTGCACAGTTAATGTGGATGCAATTTATATTCTTTATTGCTTGATGTATTTAGTAGGGTGAACTGGATATTTTAACACTGTGATTTGACCGTGGAGTTCTATTATGGTGTAGGTGGATCAACACATACAACAACTTGACGAATACTTGAAAAAATATGAAGGTCTCCAGAGAGGTAGTTTGTAAAATTTTTATGTTCAGCAGCTTTGAGAGTGCATAATTTATGTTTAACTGCTGGTTTTACTCGCCGCTTGAAATCATATATAATGTGTTGTTACATGTGTTGAATACTTCAGAAAGAGAGCTTGCAGCTTCTGCTGGGACGTCTACTTTAAACGCTAATAGTAGTGACGTCAAATTTGCCAAGGATGGTGAAAGTGGTAGAGGCGTGAGAAAGAAGTATGTATTCATTCTGGAGGAATAAGCCTCTAAAAATGAAGCAGAAATGAGTGTAACTTAAAATGTTTCAATTTCAGGAGTAATTTGCAGCATGTTTCATTTATCTGTTCTGCAGGACACGCACTGCAACAGCAGCAAATCCAGCAAAAATCAATACTCAAGGCCTCGAGTTAGATCTTCCCGTGGATCCAAATGAACCCACGTATTGTTTGTGCAATCAAGTTAGCTATGGGGAGATGGTTGC
Organism: Houttuynia cordata; assembly: GCA_039654745.1. Taxonomy (NCBI): domain Eukaryota; kingdom Viridiplantae; phylum Streptophyta; class Magnoliopsida; order Piperales; family Saururaceae; genus Houttuynia; species Houttuynia cordata. The sequence continues at coordinate 17,351,512 of CM077507.1, forward strand.
TTGTGACAATCCAGATGTATGTCTAGACTTAAAACTTAGTTATATCCGAGTATATTGATGTAGACTATTATTTGCTTTCTTTTTTCTTAATAATTTTAGACAGGACCTTACTTATTCCATTGTTTAAACAACAAGTAATATTGTCTACACATAGCAGCTTTTGCAATTTAATGTACTTTTTTGCAGTGCAAAATTGAATGGTTCCACTACGGATGTGTTGGTTTAAAAGAGCAACCTAAAGGGAAGTGGTATTGTTCAAACTGTGCTGGAATGATGAAGCGCCGAAAAGTCAAATGATATTGGTTGCTAATCGTGCAGACGACAGATCAAAGGACCGGTATCAGTTTTCACACTTTTCTGTTGGTGATTTACTGGTAAGCCTGAGCTTTAAGTGCTTTAAATGTGCATTTGGTATGATCCTTCTGGACTGTGATATGGGGGCCTTTCGTTTTATTCAGATATTGAATTTCACATGCATGATTGAAAGGAAAATGCTTCTCCTGGGTTAACTTTCCCACAATTTCACCCACGGGGCTGATGTGGCAAGCCTAAAAAGACAATATCACATCACACTTTCCCTTGGAAATTCCATCCCGTGGGTGAAATTGTGGGTGGCCTAACGTATTAGGGGTAGCATCACTCGATTGAAAGACGTGCTACAGCAAAAAGTTCGACCAGATGGTGCAATCTAATGTACTTGGATGGAGACAGTAAAATTTGCAGTTTCGCATTATACTACTGATTGGAGCCTGTACATGGAATTTGACAAGGCCGAGCACACCGCCTGTTTTTTTTTTATGTTAAGTCATATTCGAGAATTCTGATATTGATGTAGTAAAGAGAGAGAGAGAGAGAGAGAGAGAGAGAGAGAGAGAGAGAGAATGCTGATACTGGCTGTTGTTTGCGGCTTCAGTTAACTAAATGTTTGCAGCATGATGACACAATGCCCAAGCAACACTCATCTTCGAGTTTCCTTTCTCATGGGAAATTAAACCATATGTTGCTTGATCGTCCAACCTCTAAATTACAACTCGAAACAAAAATTTGCAGATCATCTTACTTTAAGTGCTTTACAATTGATTGGCATTGATGAATATAATATGAGACGCATTTCTGAGACCGGTCTCACATAAGGGGCGTGATACCACCACTTTTGGTCGTGGGATTTTGATCAGACAGTGCTTAATATAGGGGGCAGACATGCTTATCTGGAGCATTGTTGGATTATCTTAATCCAACGGCTGTGACTAAACTGGGTTCATATAAGCTAAATGAGGACTGGTCTCATTTAAACTTTTCCCATATAATATCCAGCTATGAAAATTTACAGTGTTACCAGCTCTGAATCTGATTGAAAAACAGTACGTAATTGCTGCAGAGCAGATCTCCTTCAAGGGGACTTAAGATAATGCCCCCCGTCATGGCCGCATGAAAGAAAAGACTGATTTCTCTAGCTGCTTGGGTAAGCTTAACGAACCGTCATCATTCCAATGCTCTGCAAGATTGAGTGTAGTGGCTCCGAATAGGCTTCCTTTTTTTGTCATCAGCTAGCGGGGAAGTGGCATTAGCTGCAAACGCTGTCTTATATAATAGGCTTACCTCTCTAGTTCCCACGGCAGGTGCACCGGGGGCAGCAGCTTTTCATGATTTTGCCTCCAGATGGAAAGCTAGTATCCTTAACCTGTCATGACCCTTCGGCAAGATGCTCAGGGTGGCCGCCTTCTGTACCTTGCCTAGAAGCAAGCACTTTGTCCAGGGTTTGGTCCGAAACTGTAATTCCAATAGTCTCCATGTCAGCAACTATGGCAATGGCTGCATCCGTTTCTCCAAGATCAAGACATAGGGAGATGACTTCATCATACAACGGGCTGCAGATGCATAAAAGAAGTGAATCATTGGTCGCCGGGTTATATGAAGATGCCTTATGTTAAATTGAATTTTTTTTGGCAAATACCAAATTTCAGAAGAAGAGAGTTTGCAGAACCTATATTCAATTTGGATGACTGAAAAGGGAAAATTACTTAACTGGATAACTGTTTTTTCTACATTGTCAATAAGGTAGAGGACAGTGATGGCATGTAAAGGACTACTAGACCAGCACAACATAACCCCTTCCCAAGAAAGTGACAAATTTGGTCATTCTAGAACATTAAAGATAAATCAACAATTTTATCATTTGGTCAATTTTGAAATTGAGTCATTTTGAACAAATCCAAATTGTGTTGCCAAAAAAAGTACAAATTGTAAAATTGAACAATACCTCCCAAAGACATAACCAAGACTATGAGTTGTTTGCAGAATCTTCAAGAAGGCTGAGGGCATTGGAGCTCTTATAGCTGCACGTAGTATCATGGCGCAGTCTCCAATTGTGGGGGTGCCATCTAACTCAATTACCTGCAGCAATTTATTGATGCAAACGTATCAGATCTGAAGAAAAATAATTGATACAGCAAACGATACACAAGCTTGTATATGCAGAAATGAAGATAAACACTGAAGAAAAACAACAAGAACAAAAGGAGAAAACACTGCTTTGAAATAGTAAGCAACTACTCAAATGGCAATAAACTACAAAAGAAGCGACTTAGGTTGCACTACGAGCGTGTGAAAGAGAGAGATAGGAGGGAGAAAAACCATACTTTTAGCATGATTTTGATCGCTATATCTACTTCCCATTCTTGGGACCATTTTTTGGCACCCTTGATTTGATTTCCCTCTCCCATGTCCAACCCCAGGCATCTGCAAGAGTGTACATATCTGATACATCAAATATCTTTCTCTCTCTCATCTCCTTAAGCGCCCCATATATATCCTCTGGGAACCAATCATCATCAGCATCGTCCTGATTGTACATCACCAATCAGACTTATATCAGACTATCTTCGTTTTCTTTGATAAATCACTTATATCAAACTATCGTAAGACAAAGAATCAGATGCATACCTCAACCCGAAGCCGACGTGCTCTCCTCCTCAGTTTTCTAGCTGTGGAGGTTGTTTGGTCTGAATCCTTGAGCAATTGAACTCCTATCATTTGAAGAGGCTTTTTCGATTCCACTTCCTTGTCCTTGACCACCCTTTCTCCAACTGGACCTTCATTCTGTTCCACTTCAACTTCAACTTCAGCCTCGGTTTCAACCTCCTCTTCCTCTTCATCTACCTCGTCATCTTCTCCGTCTTTTATATCTTCAGATGCATCAGCATCATCTAGGATTTCTGAGCCTACTGAATCTTCTATAATGATATCCTTACTCTGCACATCATGTAATCCTTCTCCAAGAAACCGCTTTTTCCAATATTCCGTATTTCCTTCTTCCAACCTAATGCGTGAAATCAGTTCATCCAACTCTTCATCAATCTGACAAGAAATTCTCAGAGTTACATCATAGTATATCGAATCAAAGAAATAACACAGGGAAGTAGAAAACTTGCACTTTTAGCAAAGGCGGCATATAAACTAGAAATTTATAACAGTTTCATAATGATTTTGACTGCTAATATTCTTCATCAATTGTTTACTATTTGACCATGCTCGAAACATTAGTAATCATGGCAAACATAGCTAATAGCAATGATATCTTACATTATCATCATTGTCCTTACATTTGCAATCATTGCATAATTATAATGACAAGTTGACAAAATACCTCTTCTTCTTCCTCTTCCACGGAGGAACCCAAAGAGGCCGACCACGTGAACGATTTATCCTCCTCGCCTTCTGCACACGTTGGTAGAGCACTTGTCTGGTGCCATCTGTTGGCAGACCTTGGGCTTCTAATTCTTCCTTAAATTCAGAGACTAGCATCTTACTGGCAGCCTTTGGCTTTAGGGCACTCTGATCGGGACCCTTGATGATATTTTTCAGTCTCTCCTCTACTCTTAAATAATCCGATTCAGAGACATCTCCTAACACTGCTAATCCATCATAGCGTAAAACCTTTAAGACCTTGCGGTGATGTGTCTTCCAATCTTCAAGGCACCGTTGTTTGAATGATGTCTCCATTGGGTTTGAATAAGCAAAACCTTCTGCATCTGGATCAAGGGGAGCCTTCCCTCGACGTGGGACCCAGCGTTTACGTTCACCTGTCAGGCCCCCCCTCTGCTACATACCTGGAGGAGGTGAACAAATGATTAATTAAAAATGCAAACAGTACAGGAACACTTAGAACATTGCTTTAACGTTATAAAAAGCTACTTGAATAAATACGTAAGTTGATGCCAACTAATGCTAATGAAGCAAACCTTGCAATGTAGTTGACCTCAAATCCAATCTCAGCTTCCTCTTGTAGAGGTTCAATCCAAGAGCTCACCAGCGTGCGATACTTCCTGCTAAGAATCATAGCTCTTGGCGCAATAGGTTGATTATCATTGGCCATCGCTTCTAAAGCTTCGAGTAACTCAACAATTCTTCCTGGTTCAAAGCACAATTACACCTGCTCAGGAAAGTATTAATACACAATTGAACAAACCTCACAAGCCAATTCGCATATAGAAATTCAAGGGCAGAGTTTGTAACCCATTACTGCTCCAAATACCAATCTGTCTTCCATCAAGACCTTAGTCCATTCGTCCATGAAGACCTTATTCCATTTAAAGTTCTATATTGTAAAATCAACAAGGAGCTAGAATCGTACACAAATATGTACCTTCTCCACATAAAGCACGAAGATAAAGAGAAAGTGGGTCGCCAAAATTTCCCTCATTATGTAAGACTTTTGTCCCACCAGGGTAGTTCTTAAGGGCACGAAAATGACGAATAGCTTCTCCTGTAACACAATACTTGGTAAAGCACTCCACCAACAGCCTGTGTAAGAAAAGGTGATCACATAAATGTTAAACCTGTAAGAATGGATATAATAAGGAGAACCATTATAGAATTTGAACATTGATCACTACAAAGAAAGAGATGGAAATGAGAAGAGTAAATCAATTTTAAACAAAACGTAGACAAGATATAGTAAAAGTTAAGACATCAAACAGTATACCAATAACCATCACTTTACCTTCCAATGCAATTTGTATTGTAGCACTCTCATTCGTCATGTTTATTATTTATATATATTTCATTTGTTTAAGTTTATGTCACCAATGAACTAACTGACTCCTGGTTATAGAAAATCAACTTCTTGTATAGAACGATTTTGCTCAAGAAGTTCAATATCTTATGATAATTCTCATCATTAATCGTGGAGGATAACAGTAAGGGCAGAATAACTTTGGATTAGTACAATAAGTATCTGACATATCAAAATCCGATGTGCTACAGTATATGGAATGTGTACTTACGCATAGGTCCTCACATTAGGCTGTATACGTTTGTGATCTTCAACCATCATGCCAAGCAGTTCTGCAACATCCTGCACTCTGAAACCAATCCAAGCAAAATGCTGCATTTTATCATCAATTTATTCTATAATTAACATACTAAACAAAGGTAAGCATGACAAAGTGAACCATCAAATTAATTCTTGGTGGTACTGACCACAGGAAAATATAACCACCCAAAATCTCATCAAGCATTCCAAAAGGAAAAGAGATTTTATAAGGATCAATTGAAAGTTATCAATCTGGTCACACATCAAAGATGAAAATCATCAACAAAATTAACATACTCCGATCAATATGAAAGCCATACGAACGTCACCTGTCATAAGATTCAGCCCTGGTGTATGCTTGGATCACCCAGTTGTATGACTCCGTATCAGGTTTCATAAAACCTACAACAAAAGATAGATTATATATAATACATGCTTAGTTGGTAATAGAAATGCAATATAAGCAAACTAGAAGAAAAAATAAAATTGTAAGATTCAGGCCTCGTGAATGCTTGCCTCTCCCAGTTGTATGGATCAGTATCAGGTGTAATGAAATCTATTATAGCAATTATAAGAAAAACAGCATATACAAAACAAAAAAGAAGAAGACACATAAAGCACAAATTCCTGATACATAGCTCAAGAGAAGATGGTAAGATAAAAGTAAGAGATGAACGGGAAGATAACAGTATATGCATTTCATCTTAAACCTTCCCCATACTCCATGTTCTCAAATGTTGCAAAAGCTATTTCCGGAATTCCACAAGTAGCCTGCAAGTGAAATAAAGGGTAAACTACTTCAGATGACGACACTTTGCAAAGGAAGCTTAACAAATGCAACTAAATACTATTTGCAATAAAAAAGGCATTCAATCATGAATGTAACTTAAAACAGTGATGACATGACAACATAAACAAGAGAACATATAACAAGTAAATAACATCATCATCATATGCCTTATACTAGATATGTGGGGTAGGCAGCATGGATTTCATACCATATTTGACTCTTACCAGAATAAAACGATGATTGATAATGGTACAAGATCCACGCAAACAAATGTAGTTGCAAGTTTTTATTAAAAAACAAGAGAAAATGAAAGACTAAAATTAATTCGGACTGCTGCTAAAAGCATAATTTGAGCAGTTCTTATCCACGCTAGATCATTGAACATCCCAGTTGGACAGAATAAAAAACCAGCATTACACTTCAAAGAAGAAAAATCACTTCTGTTGAAATTAATTGCAAAGTCGAGTACTTACTTGTACGCTGAGAAGACAGTTAAAATGGAATGTAGTCGCCATTCTTCCAGCAGCCTCCATTTCATACGCAATGGTCAATGCATTAGAGTGGTCTCCAGCTTTACAATCTTCTTTAATCAAGAGGTCGTAAAGGTCATCAGTGGCTCTCAGCCCCCCTTTTGACCCTCTCAAAAACACCTCATTGGCATGGCCTAGATGTTGGTACCTCACCAACTCCTCTGGTTTCAAACACATACACACAGAAATCAACTTCTTTCTCAAGATAAAAGAGTACAATTGCAAGAAATGAATAACACTCATACCAATAAGAACAATCCAAGCTCGGCGAATGTCAAAATTCCAATTTCTCCATTGCCGCCAAAATTTCCAAGCCCCTGGTAGCTCGGCCTTTGGCGCCAAACAAGCGAATTAACGCAATGAACGTCTCGTGGAGGGGACGTAATCCAGCACTCAACTCCCTCCGCAGAGATTGCATCTGCACATCAAAAATAGCATTTCCCCGTCATCAAAATTCAAAACCATCAGAAATCATACTACCCCAACATCAAACCGAATCCCTCTACAAGCCCTAACCAGAACTAAAGACAATGCAGTTAAGCTAAAGTTTCAAAGAAGAGAAACGAAGAGTTACAGCGCCCTCGTCATCGCCGGTGAGAGTTTGGGATACGATAAGGCCATGGAAGGAGCGAGGCCCGGGTCTGATACCAGCGGCAATCATGTCGTAGATGACTTCGGTCACGCCGGCGACGTCGCGGGCACGAGCTCTCTCCATGAGCTCCTCCATGAAGGTCAGCCTCAGCCCTCTCTCCAGCGCCGAGACCGCAGAAGAAGAAGAAGAAGAAGAGAACTCGGAATCTTCTTCCTTGAACGTATGCTGCTTCTGCCTCCTCCGCCGGGTCTTTTTCTCCGGCGCAGGAACGGCGGAGGCCGCGACAGTGCGTCGGGCGGTTCGCCGGGGTCAGGAAGAAGGCCGGACGGGGTAATGAAGTTGCCGGAAATGGAGACTAAGTGGAGCCCAAGCAGCGCCATTTTCGGCATCTTCTCCGTCCCCGGGCGGATGAGAGAGCCGGCGACCGACGAAGTGGATAAGACGAGTGGAAAGCTGGTCTGGTCGACGGACGGCTCTGCATTACACGGAAACATGTCCACCGGAGAGAGACCAGAGAACAGCATTTTAGGTAGTTGGATTCCGATCTGACGGTGGGTATCAAATCAGTGGGCAGGTGAGTGTGACTGTCACTCATCTTTGTAGCCGTGAGATCAAGATCCAATTGCTATATCTTGAACCGGCCTCGCCAAATGAGTGCAATCTCAAACTTTTCACTTGAATTTGGGTCAAACCGAAGTGATAAATCAGAGCGATTAGTTGAACTCTAGGACAAGCTTACTAGTGTGCATATTGATTGAGCTCCATCTATCCTCCTGTTTTAATAGCTCAACCGGAGAATTGTTGATTTTTATTCAATGGTATAAACCACATTTAAGAGAAGCTGATAGGGGAAAGAAAAAGTTCATAATCCACTTAGTCCAATGGAGCATCTAATAAACGTCTGTCTTTTTATTTTTATAGAGCTGTTAAATTAGGATGGAAGGAAAATTTTAAACTTTGAAAAAGAAATCAAAATCCAGTTTGGGATTGAGGGCAAAAAGAGACTTGGAAATGCTTTTATTGTATTCTTATTCAGCTTGAAGTGTCTTACTTGTGTGCTGATATTTTTTGGTGGAATTTTGTGCATTGATTTTGAGTGTTCACTAATCTTTACGATTCAAAACGCTTTGCGTTTTAGCCAGTTATCTCAAAATAGAATTGTGCCCACTTGTCATTCAACTACTACTTTAAAATATTTGGCTTATGTAATATTTAGAAACCTATTCTTTTGGTACATTATATATCATAGGTCTTCAAGGACAAGGCTTTCCACCGTATTGACCTCGTGTGGACTTTATACACAGAGATAGCCCTCCACATTATGTATTAGCAGTATTGACGCTAGGCACATGCGAACACCCATGTATGTAGCACAAAAAATCATAATTGTCACTCTTCTATTTCTCTTCCTTTTTTATTTCATTCTCACTGGTCTTCCCTTCCCACGTCTTCAGCTCTATGCTCCTACTTCAATGACTCCCCTCCTCCTCTTGTGTCTCTGCCATTGCCTCCATCTCCTTCCCTAACTCCACCACCTCCTCTTCCCCCATCACCACTTCCACCACCACCTCCTCCTCTTCCGGCGTTGCTTCTTCCTCCACCACCACACCACCAACTCCTCCTTTTCTTCTCCGCCTTCTCCTCCCCTTCCGCCATCACCCACTATCACTACCTACTCCTCTTCCGACGCCGCCTCCTCCTCCGCCATCTCCATCGCTACCACTACCACCACCACCAACTCCTCCTCCTCTTCTATCACCACCACCATTATCGTCGTTGCCACCTCCACCACCACCACTGCCTTCTCCACCATCATCTCCTCTTCTCCTCCCCACCGCCGTCACCTCCTCATCCTCCACGCCCACCACCTCCACGTTGGTGGTAAAAAATACGATTTTAAAATCACCCTTCTATATATCACATGTCGTGTATTATGGGTGTGTTTGTTTGCTGAAAAATGAAAAATCGTCAAGGTGAAAGAATTATAAAAATTTTGCAAAAATTGAAATATATTTGGATAATTTAAAATAAATGCACCCTAAAAGTACATTTCAAGCCTGAAAATTTTCAAACTAAAAATTTTTATACTTCTTTCACCTTGACGATTTTTTATTTTTCAACAAACAAACACACCCTATATATAATATAATTATATATCACATTTCACATTTTACTTGTGATCTGGATATTGTTTGAAATGCTTATCCTATGACTGAAATAATGAATGCAAGAGAACTATAAACTTAGAAGTCAGAGTAAAGGTGTGTTAAGACTGATGATGCTTGTGGATCCAAGTGATATAAGTTAATGCTCATTTATCTTTATTGGATCTAATTGAGATTTCGAAAGGTGACATGAGAGATTTTAATGTGTATGCCTCTAGGTTAGAAAATGTTCACATTGACGTTAGAGAAGGCCTCTATCTCAGGAAAAAGTGTGAGCTTCTATTCTTGAGGTTGATGCGAGTAAGAGGGTGGCTTTAATTTGAATTTTAGACCTTGACTCAAAGGTGGTAGCCATGAAGGAAAAAGATGAGGTGATGTTGGTGGAAGAGGTGGTGGTGATGGTCGTGGTAGAGGAGGAGGAGGAGTAGCTACTTGTGTTGGGTGTAGGAGTGGTAGTGGAGGCGGCGATGGCAGAAAACGAGGTGGTGGAGTTGGGAAAGGAGGAGAAGACAATGATGGAGGCGAAGGCACTGGAGCAGGTGGAGGAGCATACCTAGAGGTGTAGAAAGGGAGGGAAGGTTAGAGGGAGGGGAGTAAAAAAAATATGGGAGGGGAGGGCTAGAAGTAACGATGTCTTTTTCTTTCGTTGCCGCCTCCTCCAACTACTACTCCTTGGTCGCATGAACCTCAAGAACAGAAGCCCACACTTTCTCCTGAGATTGAGGTTTTCCCCAACGTTGATTTGAGCATTTTCTGACCTAGAGGCGTTCACATTAAAATCTCTCATGTTTTACCTTTCAAAATCTCATTTAGATCTATAAGCATCATTAATCTTAGAACCACTTTCACTTTGACTTCTAAATTGAATATTTCATTTGCATTTATTATTTCAATCATAAGATAAGCATTTTAAACAATATCCAAATAAAATGTATACTATGAAATGTGAACTGTGATATATGATATATTATATTTGACATGTGATATGTAAAATGGTAGTTTTAAAATATGTTATATGACATTTAACATGTGACATGTGATATGTGATATATGATATATAAAAGGGTGGTTTTAAAATCATATTTTTGACCACCACGGAGGAGACGAGGAGATGATGGTGGAGGAGGTAGTGGCGGCGGCGACAATAACGGCAGTGGTGGTTGAGGAGGAGGGGGGAACAAAAGAGGAGGAGCAACTGGTGGTAGCAGTGGCGTTGGTGAAGGAGGAGGTGGCACTAGAAGAGGAGGAAGAGAAGGTGACAACGAAGAGGAAGAGGAGCTGGTGGTGGTGGCGGTGGTAGAGGAAGAGGCGTTGCCAGAAGAGGAGGAGGTGGTGGTGGTGGTGGCAGCGATGGCGGAAGAGGAGGTGGTGGAGTCAGGGAATGAGATGGAGACAATGGTGAAGGCGGAGGCACAGGGTAGTCACCAGAGCGAGTAGACCTAGAGATATGGGAGAGGCGGGCTAGTGGGAATGAAGTAAAAAAAGGAAGAGACAGAAAAGATAGGTAGTTATGACTTTTTGTGCCACATTTGTGACTGTTGGCATGTGCCTAGGGTCAATACTGTTAATACATGTTGTGCATAAACTTTTTGCATATACGGTCTACTTGAGGGTCTCTAAGGACACTAAGAGGTTATTGGATATAAAATTTCCATAGGTTAGATTGTAAATGCTATCAAAATTAAAACCTCTCAAATCTTTCAAAAATAAGAATTTGTTTGAAAAAGATTTCAAAGCATTTTAAATTCTGGCAAAATCCTAACAAAAAGAGGTGACACTCCAAATTTTTGGGCTTTTACCAAACTTGTAACAAAATAAATCAAGGTTCTGCCTCTCAGGGAATTTTATGGTCATTCTTTAAACAAAATCCTCATTCTAAATTAATTCCCTGGAATTTCATTACCAAATTAACATTTGGGCAAATCCGCTAAAATCTTAAAAATCGTCCAAAATCCAAGGCTAGAACAGCCCCCAACTCTAAACGAAGTGTCTGGGCTAGAACCATGGAATTCTGTCTCGGCAATATATCGTTCATACTCCGAGAAAACGAGATAGTACAATCTCATTTTTTGTCTTTTTTAAAATATCGCCAATATATCGGTTTCGGTCCGATATATTGGATTTTTTTTAAACCCGATTTTAAAAAAATTAAAAAAATTAAAAAATAAAAAAAATTAACTTTTCCGTTTGTTTTCCATCCTATGCCAAGTGGAAGGATACGGGTTTAAAACACAAACAAATATTTTCAATTATATTCATATTTTAATATATATTTTAAAATTTATATATGTCTAAATTATTATTACTTATTTAAAAAATTATATTATAAAAATATACGGTAAAAATTAGTTTTAGACTACTAATATTTTTCATACAATATCTCTGATATATTATATTTATATTATATTTCCGATATATCATCGATATTATCTTTGTTCGACCGATATTTTACCGTTATCCAATACGACATTCCTTAGAACAGCCTCCGCGAGAGACCAGAAGTGAACGTGCCACGCTGGGTGCATCTAAACGTTGCAGAATCCTTAACAAGATGTCCGGACCTAGTAGCTTCGGTGGGTCCTTCACCTGACTTCCCTCTGCCCTTCCTTCCCGCCTTCCCTCGGTCGCTTCCCTTTCGTCCTCGCCTTCTCCCACTTTCCTCTTCCCCCATCATGATCGCCATCTTCCACTATAGCTTTTCCTCCGTCCGGGATGGACGATGATGTTAGAAGTGGGTATACTAACCCATGTTAAAACCCACTTATATTGATGTGAATGAGTGAATTGGGTGAAGGATGAATAGTCCCACATCCACACCAAAGAGGAGTTGTGGATGGTATATAAGGTCCAAGGTTGGCCTTAGAAGTTAGGCCCAAGGGCCACCCTACTTTTGTGGGGGAGAGAGATGTTGGACCCATGCACCTAGGTGGGCTAACCCACACGCGCGCGCGTGCCGCCGTCCGTCCGTCCGGCCAACTCGGCTCGGTTCGGTTCGCACGTGCGGCCGGCCGGGCCGGGTCGGGTTAGGTTGTGGTTGGGTCAACAAGAAAATATTATTTTGGGACAAATTCAATGGTTTGGTTTTCTAATTTATTTTGGTTCAACCAAAATTGGTCCGTTTTATTGTGACCGTTAACGGACGGACGTGTCCGTTTAACAGGAAAGGGTTTCAACGGGCTTTAACGGGAAACGGTGTGTTTTCAACGGGCTTAAACGGGATTTCTATAAAGCTTGTAAAAAAATGGGTTTTTCTGTTCGGATTTTTCCAGCACTTCATCTTCTTCCTTCCTCCACTCTTCTGTGAAAGCATAACACATACGTAGTTCGCTGCACGTGCTGTTTGGAGTGCTCCTACAGTATGTGGTTGATCGTCTTATCCTGGGAGGCAGACACCCACGAGTCCTAAGCACCGTAGGAAGGGCGCATTCTGTCTTAAGGACAAAGTGCTTCGCTTGATTCGATCATAAATTTCTTCTAACGGATTTATTATCATCTTTGCAAAGGTACACAGATCTATCATCCTTAACACAGTAGCAGTAAGTAATTTTAATAACAATCTTAAGACAGAATGTTTTTTATGCTGTACTGTAATTTTGATTACTGTACTGTTCTATAATTTCTACTGTAATTACTGTGCTATTACTGAGATAATCTTCTGTGATTTGAAAAGTTACAGAAATGGTTACTGAGAACTTCACTCCGGTACTAATTCCCACTCCGGTGAATGCTCCTGTTCAAGTTAAAGGGGAGAAACCAGAAAAATTCTGTCACGCCCCAAAATTTCAAGCCTCGACGGAGTGCGGAAGTCGACCTTTAGGCGAGAAATTCTTGAAGCCGAATTTCGGGAACGCAACTGAATACCCATTCACCAGTCAACCACAAGATCTCAAAAGGATGTGTAATTGAAACCCACTCAGTCATATGAATCAACATCATTAAGCCATATGAAATAAAAATTCTTAATCTCAAATTATTCCAAAATAAAAGTCATTAAAATCTCTTAACAAAATCACTAAAACTTCTTGGCACACATGCCATTATTGTCACAGCTATTTATTTCAAAAGCAACATAAACTTCGTAACTTTCTGACTGCAATCCTTGAGCTTTTCTTTCTGCTGCAACGATCTCCAAATCTAATCTTTATCCAAGCCTGCATCACAGGATGCATGAGTATTCCGAAGAAATACCCAGTAGGATGCAAAACCCACACAAACACAAAAGATACAATATATAACAATGCATAAGATTTCAACAACAACTGACAAATCAGTAATATCGATATCCAATATAAGGAATTGTATTACCAGGAATCATCATCGGTCACTAAGACTCCAAAACAGCTAGAATGTATGGAGAGAATATAATTAATCAATGATCCAAACATTGAGAGTGCATAAGAAAAATATTATTCACAGAGACTTCAACTATCACAAGCGTATGGAGCTACAACTCTCACTCTCATATATCACCACTTCCATGTAGTTTCTTGTCAAACTATCCTAGAGGTTCTCTCCTTGGAACCCTCTGTCATGTCTAGAATACTGGCTCTATCAGTACTTATGGAATGCCTCTCTTTGGGCGGGAACCTAATGATCGTTTAAAATTAAACCCTTGCAAGTGCACAAGGCAATTGTACTACGGCGAGTATTAAAGGGTTGTCGAACCTCAGGGACGGTGAATATTTTACCAAATTCAAGAGAAGTAAAAGATGTAATTTAATTAATATTAAAGAAAGCAATGGACTTTATCTAATCTAACTGAGATTTAATCAATATGGAGAAATATCAAGGCAGAGAATCCACCACTAGACATGCAATTACTACTCTCAATTATTATTACGCTCAAATTGACATGATATGGTAATTTGTGTTCATGGTCAGACACACAAATCATAATGAATTCACTCACGTTCTTGGTCGGACAAGAGAGTTCATCCACTAAAAATTAATGTAGATAATTCTATCCATGGTCGGGCATAGAATTATCATTTGGGCTAATGATCCTATCCTTGGTCGGGCATAGAATTAACACCAGCTTACTTTTAGCTAAGCGCAGGAATTGAAAAGATCTAATTTCATGCAAATCAATCAAGTCTATGGTCAAAAGCACTCAAAAGAAACTCATGAAATCGCATTAAGCATAAATCATAATCAACTGTATAAAATTAAACTATCAAGAGTAACAATACACATCTAGAGCTTCATCAAGCCTTGAATAAAAGTTTAGTTACACATAGAAAGAGAGAAAAGAAAAGCCTGTTTAAGTAGATCCATCGTCATGAATCCTTCTTCTTCTTCGCTCCAAAAGACTCATTCTCTTGCTCCTCTCTAACCTCCAAAGTATGCTCAAAACTCTCCTAAGGGTTGGCCTCTAGTCTACTTTCTAATGCCTAAAACGTTCCTTCATAAGGCCTATTTATAATAGTGAAGGAAAACCACAAAGTCCCCTTCTAAATCCGAGTCAAAATCGCATTTTCCGTATACGGCGATCGATCGGCACTATTCACCGATCGATCGGTACTGTTCATGACAAATTTCCAGTAGATACGATCGATCAAACGGTGATGATCGATCGCGAAAATTTCGATTTTTTTCTCAGGCGATCGATCGCCTCATTTAGCCGATCGATCGGTACTATTCATCCTGCAGCATAATTTTCCAATGGTCATAACTTTTTGCTCCGAACTCTGAATTATGCGTGGTCGGTGGCGTTGGAAAGATGACTTCTTGAACTTTAACATGAGACTTGAATCAGTCAATCCGAAATTTGTACACAAAGTTATGATGATTTAACCATTCGATATACTTTTCACCTCATTTCTGTGTATTACTCTTGTTTCCTACAAAAACCAAAAACTATATTAAAGTAGTAGTTATTCTAATCAAACACTAGCATAATCATAAGTTTAGGAGATAATAAAATGCATATTTCATGTATAGATCACCTAACAAAGGTCCAAAGATATACTCTCTTAACACAGGGACTTTTGAGTCTTATTAACTCTCATCCTGGCATAGTCTCTTAACTCAGGGGCTTTTGAGTATTATTAACTCTCTCCCTAGCTGAATTTCTTAACTTAGGGGCTTTTGAGTATTATTAACTCTCACCCTAGCTGAATCTCTCTTAACGCATGGGCTGTTGAGTATCATTAACTCTCACCCTAGCTGAGTTTTCCTTAACACAGGGGCTGTTGAGTATCATTAACTCTCACCCTGGCTGAGTTTCTCTTAACACAAGGGCTATTGAGTATCATTAGCTCTCACCCTTGCTGAGTTTCTCTTAACACAGGGGCTATTGAGTATCATTAGCTCTCAACCTGGCTGAGTTTCGCTTAATCCAAGTGCTTTTGAGTATTCTACAACTCTCAACCGGACAGAGTCTCTCCTAATCCAAGTGCTTTTGAGTATTCTACAACTCTCAACTGGACGGAGTCTATTATGGCTTTTACCAGCATACTATGAATGTCTTCACTCAGGTACTATTGAGACTACCCATCTCTCATCTTGGGAACTAATTTACCTCTCTTGGGCAAAATCTCACAAGATTCTTATAATGAATCTCTGATGTAACTATTTACTCGAAGGAAAGGTATCCTCTATAAAGAACATATTCATTCTGATAACTAGCTTACGAAAGAAGTACAATAAATATTTCAATACTCTTTCAAAAGTCTAACTCACTAAAGGAGTACCAATGAGATTACTTAATCTCTATCATCACACAACTAACGATAGAAGTATCAAAATAAAGTGTCAACAATAGAAGTGTCACACATTGCTTTAACATAGGTGGAACTATTCCAATACTCAACTCGGGCATAGAAACATTGATCCAAACTTTAAGGTTTAAGACTTTAGTCAAAGGGGATGATGGTTTGGCTTCCAATTAAAAATGCAGTCTAGTCAATATCAACAATGAAACACATAAGATTTACTAAATACCAAACTATCCACCATTAGCCCATGATATTAAAGTATTATACTTAGTCCATTCTTCTGTAATTCTTTCTAGAAGATCTTGCATAACACATATTACTTTCATAGTACACTTATTCTAGCATAGGGTAATGTGTTGCTAAAGTTTCTCCAACTTTAATCCTAATTACAGTATTCTGTTTTTACCTATCAGTTGAATTCCAGCTCTTCCCAGCGTCAGCACAGATTGAATTACTCTCTAAACTTTTTACTGTATATAGTCCTTTGAGTCTAGTTTCTAACCCACAGACGGCATATTTTTTCGAGTTTATTTGAATTAGTTATGAATTATTTACTACAAACTGTTAACACAGAAACAGTTCTAGCCGAGATTAAGACTTTTCATTAAACTCGATTATCTCACTTAAAAACACATTATAGGTGATAATATATCATTAACAGACAACTATACTCCCCTCCTAGATCAATTACAGACCCTAGGATTGTCTAAAATTACCAAAGTATACCCTTTTATCATGTTATATATCATATATCAATTGACCCCTATATCTTCACATATAAGAGCATGATCATAATCAACTCATGAATAGAAATACTACAAATATTCATTCCCAAACAAGGTCACATATTTGACATCAGAACTTGAATCATAAACATTCATATGATTGAAATAAATCACAAAGAATAGTGGTAAAATCATCCTACTCTTAGTTTCACAAAAGTATCGCCCTTTACGCGTCATTCGCCTTCTTCGCTTCGTAGCGATGCCTCCACTCCAAGCTTTGGATGAAGACTCACACCAAGAAGAGGCTTGAGAGAAGGGTGAACGTGGGAAGGAGAAAAGCACAAGCTAGGGTTTGATATGAATCCCACAAGCCCTCCCCTCTCATGGGTTTATATAGAGTTTAGGGTTTCCACCTCTTATGCAAATCCCTCCTTATCATGGACTCTTTCCTCCAATAGAAATCCTCCAAAATCTCCTCATGAACGTTCTCTCCAAGTTTGGTTAGGATTTGGTATCTTTTTCTCAAGAAAATCCACTTAAAACGCAATTTCCGTATTCAATGCCATTGCGATCTATCGCGTACCCCGACGATTAATCGCGTACCCCGCCAGATCAATCGCATATCCCGGCGATCAATCGCATACCCCAACTGCATACCAAAATTCAAACTAACATAACTTTATGCTCCGAACTCCGATTTGAGCACCGTCGGTGGCGTTGGAAAGCTCTCTTCACATACTTTAATCCAAAGTTACAAAACATAACAAAAACAAGCATTAAAATTTAATATTTTTAGATCAATTAATTTTAGTAAGCACATAAATTTTTTTGGTGTTACAAATTCAGTGGTGTGGATTTCAAAAGATGGCAACAGAAAATGTTGTTCTATCTTACCACGCTGAATTTAGCCCGATTCCTTAAAGAGGAAATACCCGTTCTCACTGAGGAGAAACGGGAAGACAAAACGGCTGTTGCGACAGTAGATGCATGGAAACATGCAGATTTCTTATGCCGAAATTATATCCTTAACGGATTGGACAACACATTGTATAATGTGTACAGTTCGATGACAAGTGCTAAGGCACTGTGGGAGCCTTTAGACAAGAAGTACAAAACTGAAGATGCTGGAACGAAGAAATTCATGGTTGGCAAATTTTTGGACTTCAAAATGGTGGACTCTAAGACTGTGATCAATCAAGTTCAAGATCTACAAGTTATCCTTCATGAAATTCATGCAGAAGATATGACTTTAAGTGAGTCTTTCCAGGTGGCAGCAATAATTGAGAAACTACCACCTTCCTGGAAGGATTTCAAGAACTACTTAAAGCATAAGCGGAAGGAGATGAACTTAGAAGATCTGATTATGAGGTTAAGAATCGAAGAAGAGAACCGTTCTTCTGAAAAGAAAACTGGGGATCATGGCATGGAAGCCAAAGTTAATGTTATGGAACAAGGGCATAAAAGCAATGGCTTTACCAACAAAAAGAGGAAGCATCCTGGGGGTCAGTCAAACAATGACTCCAACAACAACAAGTTCAAGGGCAAGTGCTATGTGTGTGACAAGATGGGCCATAAGGCTAAGGATTGTTACAAACGGAAGAAACAAGATGGTTTCAAGAAGAAGAAGGCACAAGCTCACTTGAACGAAGTGGAGAATCTCTCCACCAATGTGCATGACATCAACCTTTCTGCTGTGATTTCGGAAATGAATATGATCACTAACGATAGAGAATGGTGGGTGGATACTGGGGCTACCCGTCATGTGTGCTCAAACAGGAGGATGTTCTCCACTTATCACTCCGTGGAAAATGGTGAACAACTGTTTATGGGCAACTCTTCTACTGCCAAGGTTGAAGGAATTGGAAAGGTGGTGCTCAAGATGACTTCGGGCAAAGAACTTACTCTCAACAATGTGATGCATGTGCCAGAAATTCGAAAGAATTTAGTGTCTGGATCATTGCTGAGCAAGAATGGCTTCAAGTTGGTATTTGAGTCGGACAAATTTGTTTTGACTAAGGGTGGGATGTATGTGGGAAAAGGGTATCTGAATGAAGGGCTTTTCAAGCTCAATGTATTACCTAATGTATCTGTTTCTAATGTTATGAATGAGAATGCTTCTTCCTCTTATATGATTGAGTCATGTGATGTGTGGCATGGTAGATTAGGACATGTTAATTATGATGTTTTACGAAGATTGATTAATATGGAATATCTGCCTAAATTTAATATTGACTTTAATCATAAGTGTGCAACTTGTGTGGAATCTAAATTAACAAGGAAATCATTCCAAAGTATTGAGAGATGTACTGAACCTCTTGAGTTAATTCACAACGATGTATGTGATTTAAAACTTGTTCAAACAAGAGGAGGTAAAAAGTACTTTACATTTATTGATGATTGCACTCGTTATTGTTATGTATACTTGCTGAGAAGTAAAGATGAGGCTATAAACATGTTTATGTTATATAAAACAGAGGTTGAGAATCAACTTGGCAAGAAAATAAAAGTTCTAAGAAGTGATAGAGGTGGGGAATACGAATCACCTTTTGGTGAATTCTGTTCACAACATGGTATTATACACCAAACCACGGCACCTTATTCACCACAGCAAAATGGAGTTGCTGAACGGAAAAAATAGAACTTTAAAAGAAATGATGAATGCCATGTTAATAAGTTCTGAGTTACCTCAGAACATGTAGGGGGAAGCTTTGCTTTCAACCAATTATATTCTCAACAAAATACCTCATAAGAAAACCTTGCAGATACCATATGAGTTATGAAAAGGTCAAAAGCCTTCCTACAACTTCTTAAAAGTATGGGGGTGTCTAGCAAAAGTGGCGGTCCCTAATCCCAAGAGGATTAAAATTTGACCAAAGACCATTGATTGCGTATTTATTGGTTATGCCAATAATAGCAGTGCATATCGATTTCTTGTTCATAAATCGGATATTCCTGATATAAATGTCAATACAGTGATTGAATCAAGGAATGCTTCATTTTTTTAACATATTTTTCCTTAGAATTCTACACAAAATGAAAGTTCTCATAAAAGAACTTTGGATATTGCTACGGACAATAGTGAAGACCAAGAAGGAGAAGATGATGAACCTAGACGTAGTAAACGTACTAGAACATCAAAATCTTTTGGTCCAGATTTTCTAACTTATTTGTTAGAAAATGAGCCTCAAAGCTTTAAGGAAGCAATGTCTTCTCCTGAAGCACAATATTGGAAGGAGGCTGTAAATAGTGAAATTGAATCCATTATGCAAAATCACACTTGGGAGTTGGTAGATCTACCTCCAGGGAGTAATCCTCTCGGATACAAGCGGATCTTCAAGAGGAAGATGAAGGCTGATGGATCAATTGACAAATATAAAGCAAGACTTGTTATCAAAGTAACTTGTATAATGGTAAGTCTCGACATATACGTCGGAGGCATAATACCATAAAATAATTGCTCTCTAGTGGAATAATTTCCATTGAGTATGTTCGGTCAAAAGAAAATATTGCGGATCCGCTTACAAAGGGTTTGACCAAAGACCAAGTGAGCAATTCATCGAGGGGAATGGGCTTGAAGCCTATACATTAAGAATCACCATAATGGCAACCCAACCTAGTTGACTGGAGATCCCAAGATCTAGGTTCAAAAGGGACAACCGAATTGTGGGGGATTCAAGGGGAATCACTATGGAGATAAAATCTCGTTCCCATTCCTATGATGAGATAGTGATGCATGCTGAATGAATCAGGATAAGCTTTGCTTTTAATAATTCTCATAGCTTGACTTAGTTCGAGTGGGGTATTGCAGGATGCTCCTAATGAGAATCACCTATATGAGTGTGAAGGGGCCACTTCTATGAGGATTTTAAGGCTAAATCTTCTAGATCACTCATGAAAACCAGGTTTGTTCGGGGCCAAAATGAACAAAGTCATGAGAACTAGAGTGTGTCTGAGAAGTGATTATGTGACTTCTATTGTCTTGGTTTACAGAAACGGCTGAACAGTTCAAGACATCACGTTCACTGATTAGCCAGTAAACCCGATAGTCTTCACAAGGGAAGGTTCAAAGCCGAAAGCTACCTCTCCCCTATGCATGATCTTCTCAATATTTGCTTTCACAAGTTTTTTGCATAGTTTTTACATACGTTATCCAACCAATTCTCATTCATGTGGGGGATTGTTAGAAGTGGGTATACTAACCCATGTTAAAACCCACTTATATTGATGTGAATGAGTGAATTGGGCGAAGGATGAATAGTCCCACATCCACACCAAAGAGGAGTTGTGGATGGTATATAAGGTCCAAGGTTGGCCTTAGAAGTTAGGCCCAAGGGCCACCCCACTTTTGTGGGGGAGAGAGATGTTGGACCCATGCACCTGGGTGGGCTAACCCACACGCGCACGCGCGCCGCCGCCGCCGCCGTCCATCCGGCCGGCCGGCTCGGCTCGGTTTGGTTCGGTTCGCGCGGCCGACCGGGCCGGGCCGGATCGGGTCGGGTTGGGTTGGGTTGGGTTGGATTAACAAGAAAATATTATTTTGGGACAAATTCAATGGTTTGGTTTTCTAATTTATTTTGGTTCAACTAAAACGGGTCCTATTATGACCGTTAACGAACGGACGCATCCTTTTAACAGAAAGGGTTTTAACAGGCTTTAACGGGAAACGGTGTGTTTTCAACGGGCTTAAACGGGATTTCTATAAAGCTCGTAAAAAAACGGGTTTTTCTGTACGAATTTTTCCAGCACTTCATCTTCTTCCTTCCTCCACTCTTCTGTGAAAGCATAACACATACGTGGTTCGCTGCGCATGCTGTTTGGAGTGCTCCTACAGTACGTGATTGATCGTCTTATCCTGGGAGGCAGACACCCACGAGTCCTAAGCACCGTAGGGAGGGCGCATTCTGTCTTAAGGACAAAGTGCTTCGCTTGATTCGATCATAAATTTCTTCTAACGGATTTATTATCATCTTTGCAAAGGTACACAGATCTATCATCCTTAACACAGTAGCAGTAAGTAATTTTAATAACAGATGAGAGCTCGCCCGGCAACTGCAGTCAGTGCTTGCGTCCGCCATCGTCGTCCTGGTCCGGTTCCTCCATCAGGGGAGCCCGGTCTGGGGAGGGGAG
>CM077507.1:17973670-18374221 GCA_039654745.1 Houttuynia cordata
GAAAGTAATGGATGGATGTTTCACGGAGGAACTACTGCATAAGTGCATTCATTGGCAGAAGTTGTTAGCGAAGGATTATCTTCTCTCATTTCTTGCCATATGCCAATATTTATTCGAATGCAAGGACCAACGTGCAAGAGATTTTGGCATATTCATGTATATGTTGCTGTTCAAGGAGTTTGCAGACACTTATTCAAGACAAGAAATTTTAGGTGCATTAGTAATGCACATAGGTTCTGGAGTCAGTTATGAAGTTGATTCAGCTGTAGATGCTATGATCCTGCTAACATCGGAATGCTCGAAGGAACTGCTTCCACTTTGTACATGCATAAATGGCGTACTGGATTATCTGGAAGGATTTTCTGATAAAAACTTACACAAAGTATATGAAGTTTTCACCATTTTGGCACGCTGTGCTTGTTTGACAGCTAATACTATGAGCTCTTCAATTGTTAATGAACTACTGATGATCCTGCGAAAGCAGGTTAGTAACTTGGATTTGAAGTACAAGAAGATGGGAATAATTGGCATCTTAAAATTGGTGTCTGTCTTTGGCGATGTAAGCACGAACATGCTATCTCCATCTCAGAGCACAATTGTAAATGAAGCTTTGGAATTGTTGAAGTTGTCATTAGACTCCTATAAATATCAGCCATTACCTCTGATTCTGTTATATGATGAAACTATATCTTTGTTGGAGCGAGCAACACTTCAGCCAGCAATCCTAGAATGGATGAGCAAGCAAGTAGGAGAATTTGAATCGAAGTTTTTATTTGATCTCGATGAAGGCCAATTGGCAGTGAAAGATACTTACAAAGGTTTAGAAGGAGAGTTGTGGATGAATCTGGACGGAGTTCGAGCTCCAATATGTTTGAATATCTTGCCACTTCTTTGCTCTTCTGAACAGCAGTCTTCTTTGTCATTACAAACACTTCCTGCAAATTTTTTGTTACTGTCTACAGTTGAGAGGTTGTCAAATGAAGGTTCTCTTGGAGGCATTGATGCCCTGCTTGGTTGTCCACTGCACCTTCCTTCTTCAAAATATTTTGCTTCTCCTACATGGAAGGTGTTAACAGGGAGGCAAAAGGAGATTGTTTGCCTCTCTCTTTATTATGCAGTCAATTGGATGAGAGAATTGCTCAATGCTTTCTGTACTCAAGTTTCTGGGGCTGTTCAGTGTATAACTCAGGCAACAAAAAAGGAAACAATTGACAAACTACTGAAGCGCTTGAGGAATTTGGTATATTTAGAAAGTTTATTGAATACCTACCTTAAAAGGTGCCAAATTTGTTTACCTGAGCTCCATTCCTACATGGAGTGTTCAAAGCTTTCTTCTCTGAGCAATTCTTGTTATCTCGAGCATGGAGAAAAGAAAAGCAAATTGAAAAAAGCATCTGGGAAAACCTCCAGTGGAAAGAAGAGAAAATGCGAGGGCAACTTAACCCAAGAATCAAGTGGGCATATGTATCAGCCTACCATTCTGGAGGTTCTGCAAAAAGCTGGAGCTTCAGCAACTGCGGACACACTTAGTAAGGGTCAGTCAGGATTGCCATCCAAAGATAAAACTTCTCAATCTTGCAAGAATGAAGGCTCTAACATAGGAGAGTGTTTAGAAAATTCTGCCTCTGCAAAAGTTCTAGATGCTCAGAGATTTAAGTTCAGGCCTCTGCATATTAACTGTTTGATCCTTTTATCATTTACTGAGAGCCAAGATGCCTGTTGTTCTGACCCTGCTGCAGAGTTTCCCCAATACCTCTACCTTCTTCGTGATTTTAACTGTAAACTGGACCATTTTATTCCTTCAAGTAAACAACATCCCTTCTCGACAACCTTGATGACTTACAAGACATCACCAGGTCTTGTAAGGACATCGGCAAGCGAGGTTTTGAGTCAAATTAGGACACTGTCCCCGAGCTTGAAGAAACATTTGGATACTGCAATGTCCTTCCTGAAAGAAGTCCCTAAAAGCTGTGGAGAACATGGGGGAATTCGATCTCCGTGTCCTGGAAACCAAGATACACAGGACTCAATGGTTTTGAGATCTTCAGATGCTGATGCTATCTGCATTGAAATTTTATGCTGCTTTTGTAAGATGTTAAGCCTTCCAGACCTGTATGTTCCACGAAATTTGTCAGCTCTTGTGGATCTTTTGGGAGCTTTCCAGCCAATCAGAATAGCTGGGGATATTCTTTCTGGGATCCAACCTTTCCCTTCACCTGGAAGCGTAAACTACTTATTTTGTGGTGCTTATTCATACTTGGAGGATCTCTTATCCATGGCAAACTCCTGCTCCTTCCTGCTAGCATACGAAGTTTTGGTGACCCTGGAATCGCTTGTTAACTCAGTGCCTTTTTTGCTTGAGAAGTTAGCAGCAGATGGCAAATCTGCACAACCATGTTTTGCTTCAAAGTCTGTTCAGCCTTTTCTTCAAAACAAGATAGGAAGATGTGCACATAAGCTGCTCCTTAATGAATGGGAATTTACTAATCAAGATGATTGGAAAACAAGAAAAGATATGACACAGAGGCTACTCCAGATTTATATAAGAAACAATGACTGTCCATCTGAACTTTTGGCTGAGCTTGCTTTGTCAATTTTGCCTCAGGTTTCTTCGTGCAAACTTGGTGCAACACAAGAAGCTGCTGTTCATGGATTCTCTACATTACGCCCCACTACATTTCTTGTCTGGTACCAGGTTTTGCATCAAGAGAACCTTTCTATATTAAGAAATTTGGTTAAGGAATTTGGTGTGTCGAAGTCTAGATATGAAAATCAGCCAGAGACTATAAAGAGAAAGCTGATGAAGCTGCGCCAATCGGTGGATATAGTAGTAGCTTTAGTTAACATCTGCAGAAGTCATGACAAGGTCACTCTGTATGCTGTGGCAGTGAAATATGGGGGCAAATTTGTGGATTCTTTCCTGAAAGTTTTCGATTTTCTACAAGCCCACTTCAATGAGCATAATGAGAGTATTATCCAAGTGGTTAAGGAACTGCAAAAAGCTACAAGAACAATTCAAACTCTTTGTTCTGAGGCAAAAGGATCCAAACAAACACTGATAACCAGTAAGATTCCTGCGACAAAGAGGTCAATGGAGCGCTTCATATTTCATGTTAAGGCTCTCCTCCATACAGTATATGATAGAAGCACGTTTTGGATGGGCAATTTGAAGCACAAGGATTTGTATGGTCAAGTGGTGAGCTCTCAAGTGTATGTAAATGGTGATGACATTGATACTCAAAACCAGGAGGACGATGCTGAGGAAGGGGGAGGTTTCAATGATTGACACTGCATTAAGTGCTAGCAGAAAAAAAAAGTATTATCTCCAACTAATCTCTTCACTCTTGTGGGGAATGAATTGCGCACATATATCTTGGTTTCTTCCAATCTTTCAAAACTGACTAATTTTCCCTTCGTTAGTGCGAGATGGGAATTGAATTGCCGTACCTTTTCCATTCTTGTACTAGCATTCTTCCCCTCGTTTGAGATTTAACAAAATTCATAGTTATGGAGCCAAAGAAACGACCTGCTGAAAGCCCTAGAAATGCATTTCCTCGACACGAAGCTGAACATTCTCTTTATTGATTCTGGAAAAAAGTGCCTCCTGTCTACAAACTACATTTCCCTCCACAAGAAGTTGAACACATAAATGGCCCCACAGGCCACAATTACAGAACATAATACAGTCTAATATCCCCTTTAGGCACATGAAAGAATAGCTTGAAGCAAAAAAAAAAAAAATCAATCAATTCATAGCAATTTGAAACAACTCAGGCTCCAGCAACTAACTTGCTCTTACATAAGAGACACATTGAGATGTAAGGTAGAATCTGTGGACACAACCTCCTTCGAGGAATTGGGCGTTGATGGATAGTCCCCACAGTCTAGTTTAATCTTGAGATGCAATGGCTTCATAAATATCATCTCTCTCAAATCTTTGCATGTTTCTAACAATAAACGACTGCATGCATCATCTTCAGGCCTTCTGCTTCCCACTTGCTTGGAAATGTCTAGGACCATATCTGCATTTGTCATGAGCTGATGCTCACAGCTTTTCTCGGACAGCTTGAGATAAAAGACTGCATAAATAATGACCTAGAAATGCACCAAAGTTGTAGTCACCAATTTGCTCTCAATCAATAATGCACAAGTCCCATTGCCTCATAAATTAAATGGATCTATGCATGCCACAGGGCACTTTATATCAAACATTTTATGAGTTCTCAATACTTGAACAGGACAGACCGATAAAACAAAAGACATGGGCAGAAAGATGCTAAAAAGTCAAAGAAACACCGACTACACTTAACACATTGAATGCCACTAAATTCTACTAACGATTAACCAACATATATCTTCTTGAGAAGGTTCATGAGCTGAATAAATATTATTTTCTTGCAACAACGACTTAGAACATGCATTTAATGCTTCCAAGAAATTTGAGTTTCACTTCAAAGACCACTGTGTTAAAACTATGGCGAATCCACATTATCTTACAACATACCAAAAGCAAACATTATGATCTGTTCTAAAGCTATACCTCACTGGTCCCGGGGCTGAGATTAACTGCACAATCAATATAAGTTCCTTTATCTTCTAAAGAGTTTCCACAAGGAACTGCTGCTTCTTCTAGTTCAGAAATTGATTCTCCACTTTTTGAGAAAGCGAGGTTATCCAGCTCATCAAACCACTGCTGAGCAATGCCAACCTGTAGAAGGCTGATCAGTAAGTCTAGTTCAGGCAATTTAGGCTCATCAGTAAAATCCAAGGCAGCAACATGAGATGTTTATACCTTTTCTGATGAAGTGGCAATGGCCTTCGATCCTAATATTTCTACAGCAGAACCCCTAGCTTGGCGCCAGATGGAACCCTCTTGTAACTGTGAAGCGAGCACGGTACCATCTGGAATATCTACTTTCACCCGAATGTCACATCTCCCTGTGTTATCGAAGAGAAATTTCTAGCTAAGCATTCATGAAAAGAATGCAGTATCAAATCACTACAGACATATGCTCTCTATAGTTTGTAAAACATTACCAATTGTAAATCTGTAACACAGAAAGACAGGAGTAACCAGAATGGCAATGTTGGGAAAAGTATGAAGAAAATATAAAAAAAAACAAGAAGATACCTGGAAGCACATTATAATGACGACAATAATTGTTCTTTGGTCTTCTACAAGCATTTGCACTGTCATTTATACAAACTATAAGCCATCATGTAACTAACAGAAAGCAGGAATCTTTGAATTACGTAGGTAGAATTCACCAACAAAATGAAAATTACATCAGTTTGAAGTACATATCAGATAAACTGACCGTTTAAAGATGCTCTCCAGAGGAAAATCCAGCCAATATGGTACCCCAAGCATCTCAAAGTTTGAAAGTCGAAGACTTGATACATCTTTAGTTTCTCTATGCCATTTCAAAATCCTCTGACCAACTTTGAAAGTATGCACAGAAAAATGTTATTATAACAATTAGAAGAAAAGGCAACACATATGATCACCATAATATGATCATATACCTTAAGCCAACTGTTTAGAATTGGTGATGTAGACATAACTATAAGCAAGCTTATTAACCAACAGAAGGCACTTACCTCTATCACAAAATATAATGCAGTTCTGAAAATTTACAAAGGATGACATCAACTCCACCCGTGAAAACCAACTCGAGGAGGCACAAGGATCCATATTCTCTTGCAACCAGCCATAAAAGCTCTCATCCAATGACGCCAATCTTTCCCTCATCATCTCTTCACATATCTTCATAATTTGAAGAGATCCTACAGAAGAATGTTCATTTAGTTGATTTCTAACTCACATACAAAAAAGAAGGCAACTAAATGCAACCTTCAGCAACTTCTTTTATCTCGCCAGCTGTGCTGATAATCCACAATGTCTCGAAACTACAGATCAGGACCAAACACTCAGATCAGATCTTCCACATTGCGGATGCTGTTACATGGATGTGGGTGCACCCAACAAAATAATTAAAAAGAAACATATCTACCTTTGATTAATAACTAACAAGTCGCTTTCCTCTAATTTAAACAAATGCCAAGGAGATATAGCTGAACTCATGTCAAACTCCTTGGCATCTGAACTTGTCACTCTTGCCATCCCCAGCTTATTTAGCATCCAACTCCACATGCTCATCCGTTCTTTATGAGAGTCAGGAACTGGGTATACAGTTTCCACCATTCTGTTTTCCATATTAGCTTTCCTGATTGCATGATTCTTATACAAAAAAGAAAAATACAATTAACGTGAATATCATACCAAATTAAAAAGGCCACCAACTACTATATGCAATTGATGCATTTTTACTGAATAAAACATATCACAAGATGACCACAAATGAATCATTGGAACAAACCCTACCTCTGCATCAACAAAGTACAAGCACTTGTCAACACCATCATAAATAGAAGCTGCAGGTCGTAATAACTTGGCTGAATTGAATTCACCATCCTCAAAACCTGGCAACGATCCAATCTGGCAAAAGAAAAAGGAGTAAAATTAGCTTTAGGAGATCAAAGAAAACAGTTGTAACAATTGGTGCAGGAATCAGCGGGACATATATTGGGAATTAGTGAAGAGAGACACCAAACTACCAATATGACAAGAAATCCAGAAAGTAGGTTGTCAACTGATATTATTATCAGAATCCCAGCAATTCAACCTATAAACCATTTCCATTTTCTACACGCAACTGGTATCACATACACAATCCAAAATTTCTCCATCACCGTCAATTATGATTATCCGATGATGATTTGTGTCAGAAATGAACAGGCGCCTTTCATCTTCGTCTGCAGTAATACTACCTGGAAGGATCAATAATCCAAACCTAGATCATGAACATTACTATGTCCAAGCATTAATGCATATATAAAGTGACATATAAGCTTATTTTAGCTTGGATGAATAAAAATTTAGCTCCCTTGGCTTATGACCAGGTGAGGCATGGTCAAGGCCAAGCAAACAATTAAACCATGTTTGAAAAACTTCTTTGCTTTAGTAAACATCATACTTGGAAAATAAAGAAGTAAATTTCTGAATGAAGAACAAGCATGTGGCTCCATAATGACCTCAGGCTGCCTCAACCAAGAGCTGTTGGAGTTTTGGACTTGAGGATCATTTCCATTCTTTGCCAGATGGAGTTCATCAATAGCTGCATGTCAGATTACATATGAGAAGTTAAAGAATTGACACAACAGGCTAAAAAGTAGGTAAGTATTCTAAGAATAATATATAGCATACTTGTGGAATTAACTAACTAGAGTTCACCATAAACATCTTAAAAACACCTTGAAAATATCCAAGCCAAAATCAAATAAAGATGTATAATAGAACAAGGAGAATAATCACTTAACAACAGATCAACAGAAATTGCACCATGCGTAAAGTAAAATTGTACCTTTGATCATAATATGGAGATCTTTACACTTCTTATGAAAAAGAACAGAACTTTTATCATTTTCAAATATCAAGTAGGATGCTCCTTTTGTAATCTACACAGCATTTGAAGGCACTAATTAAAATGTACTTGAAAAGCATAAATACTATTGCTGTTCATAAAAGATGTTAACAGGTAAAAAAAAGGTGACAGGATGCAAACAAGCAACTTGAAAGCAATGGAAATAGACAACTGCTCTATTGGTGCAACAAGATTACAATGCTGAACTATATTTTAACCATAATATTGTCTCTACCTTTGAACTGGTTACTAACTTCATTTTTTGACCAGTTTCTCGTCAATTAATTAAAATGTGTGTTATTTACAAGTTTGCCTAGAAATAAGAACTTCACTAGCGGATAGAGCAGCATCAAGCAGATTGATGTGTAGCAATTTGCAGGAAGAATTACCGATCCAAAAAAAAATGCAGGAAGAATGTCATAAGACGGCATGAGTAGCAGGCAATGAGCAGGTCAACCAAGTAGAACATATAGATTATGACTCAGATGACATTGTTAAGTTGGATGAGTGGGAAACTATTAACAGTTGTAATAAAACTAACCCTTGAAAAGAGATGAGTAGCTTAAATCGTTCCAAAATGTATAGGAATAGATTGGTCGCGGCGCATGGGCATCAGACAGGGAGATGCGATCAAGGGATTGCAGAGGTGTGGGAAAAAGGAGAGGAAGAGTGAAGGCACTCATTATATGAGTTAATGAGAGAAGAGTGGAAATGTATAAAGTGGAAGTGGAAATGGAAATGGTCCAAAAATAGGGATGAATGGTGAAAGGAAAGTCATGTTTGGGTTACGTGGTGGCCGTGATCATCATATTTGAATGCAAAAACCTATTATTTGGTCCAAGGTGTCTAGCCACATGCAAGCCTCTATGACTCAACTCTAAAAGAGGAAGGCTAATGAAGCAGTTTTGAAACTGAAAATTAATCTGACTCGGTTTCGAAATGCTGTCACTGAGACAATGCCAGTTGCCACCCCTAAAAGACAATCTTCTAGTAGAATGTCATCTTTTAATCTAATCTATAATTAGGCTCCACTTTGGCCTAAAAAATTTTACATGTGAAAGGTCACAAAAGCATTTTTAGCACTTGTTAAGAATATCAAGACACATGCTGGAAAGGCTCACACTAAAGATTTGTATTCCTTGAGCAATCTTAAAAACTGAATAAACAATGGCAAGTTTCTTGATACCTATCTTTTTTCTTTAGCTTATTTCAATCACGTTTAATTCGCATAGAAGGACAGAACGAAATTACCTCATTCAAATCCTTGTATGATAATAAGACGGGGAACATGATAAACTCTTTCATAATTGTTTGAATTATCCGATCTTCAGAATTACTGCAAAAAGCTGATATTCCTGACTGAAGACCAAAAATATTGAGTTTCGGATACCTGCAGCAAACTTCACGTTTATTGTTGCAGTGATTCATAAAATATAGAAGTGAAGAAAATAATTTATAACATCTACCTTTGCTGAAGCAATTTCACTCTCTCAAGAACATAGGTATTTTCTAAAGCACATCTGTCAGTTTTTGCAAGAAATATGTTGGCAACAACTAAGATAATACCATCGATATCGACCAGAGTCTTCCCAACGTGATTAAGCCAATGATGATGAGGACCTGCAATGGCATGTAATCTAACATTTTTATTGGGGGAAATCAATATACAACTACCCACCTTAACTTAATTAGGAATGCTCTTCCAGAATATGTTATATTACACAACCACCTAAGTAAGACCAAGTAAACTGCCAAATCATATTGAATACAGGCTAGATGACAAGAACAGCAAGATGATTCTCATAGGTAAAAATGAGAGGACGATCACGATGTAATTCTTTCTTTTGCAACTTAAATATCTGATTGTTGTTTGAAAAGGCCTTTTTCAGGCGAGCCTCGTGGCACGCCTCATAGCTGAGGAACTAAGAAAAGCTTGAGAGTGCCTACACGACTATGCCAAGGTGCAATACAGTTTGATTTTCTCCAGCTTCTAATGTTATGTTTAATTACTTTTCTACTGATACTTATTATACTTTCACACTTTTATTATTCATCCATTTTCTATTTCCCATATTTAGGATTTAATGTTCCTGAGCCTACTGCCTCATGTATATAGGCTTTGCTTCGTGCCTTCTTAAGAATATGTCTGAACTTCTGGCCAACTTAGTTTCTATCCACTACTAATTTGGCCTTAAAGAAGAATAATTACTTTCACACTATGTTCTGATGAATTTGGAGTACAATTTGAGGTTGACAACAACGCTCACGATAGAATGGCATAGCATTCTACTAATCTAACATATGTCTTGAGCTAAACATAAACAATAGCAAAGATTTATAGCAATATAGAACATTTAAAAACAGTTGTTTCTCCCCTCTTTGTTCAACCTACTTATATCAACTAGTAATACCTCTCCATGTTTAACTTATTGAGGTGACAAAGCATGGGCAGATTGACAGAAGGGGTAACTTGAATATGACAAGGATGAGATTCAATAATGTTTAGGCCCATGCAACCATATTCAACTTATTGAAGTGAGAAAGTATGGGCAGATTGACAGAAGGGCTAATAAGGTAACTTGAATACTACAAGGACGAGGTTCTATAATGTTCAGGTCATTGACATTCACATTTTCTACTGGAATATTAGAGATTCATATTGCTAGTACGTGCTTACATATTTGCAATTTTGTATTGTTCTAGACTTATCCAAAGGGCACATTCCATACAAAAGGACCCTTTCCGTAAAGCGCTCTTTACAAGAATAGAACTTGGTTCATCGATTTGAGTAGTTATGTGTAGAAAAGATAAAATTGGTTGTTTACATGTAAAAAATACTTCCAACATAGGTCAGTATTTGTGACCATTTTATGACATGCCTTTCATCTTCGGCAACAAGTAAATCCTACCACCATTTTGTATTGCACCACAGAGATAAAGCCATCACCTTCAGGCTCCTTGAGTGCCGACTCAAAAAACGCCCAAAAATCACCTTGAAAAGGTGACTCATGCTCAGCCTCCGACATTGTTGAACACCTGCACAATAACTGTTATTCGTAAATTAGAACAATTTTTAACAAGCAACATCATGTGATGCACTAAGCCACTAAGTGCAAAACCCAATATATATGTAAGAACCAATAGCCAAACAATCCAATTCAAGAACCCTCCCAAACTCCAAGAATAATCACCAATCTAAAACAAAGCTCCACGAACTACTTACCAGCGAACAAGACCGCGCCTTTCCGTCACACTTCCATCCATTCTGGCGAGTATATCACGACCACAGAGAGAATAAAGACCTTGTCTTTGATGAAGCAATGACCCTGACAAGCAAATACACAATCGTTTAAAAAAAAAACATGACCGGATATTTGAGAATGTAGAAGCCTATATATACACAAAAATTTGAAACTTTTTGGCATAAAAAAAGCAGAAGAGAGGAGAGATCACCGGAGTGGGCGAGCTGAGGAAGGAGCTTGTAGAAATGTCTGAAACTGCGAAATCTTGACGCCATTTGAGAAAGTGAAGTTGCAGCAGAATCGACCAAAGTTTGTGGTTTTAAGAGGGTTTAAAGGACGGAGAAAGCTAGCCCGAGCGACAGTTCAATCGGTACAGCCCAACAGCCAATGACGGCGACGCCGGTGCCGGGTGAAGACCGGAGAAGGGCAGCGGATTGGCCGTCGCCGGTGCCGCGGTCGAGCTGGTCAGGAGCAGAGTGGCTGGAGGGGGCGGTTCACCTCTGGTTAACTGCTAACCTGGGAGAATGTCCTTCAGTCGTCAGATGACGATCTGACGGACATGTAAAGCTATAGCTCAAACCCCAGCTTTGAGCTGCAACTCAGGGTATCCGCACTCTTAATGGGCTCTTAGACCCCATGAGTAGACCCATGACATGGGCCAGCAATTCTTGGCTTTCTAACAGACGGGCTCTCGCTTGGTCCATTACAATCTGGGTGAGTAGTTCACCACATTCCAATTCAGCCAGCCCACCTATTAGAAGGCCCATGATTTTTTTTTCTTACTCCTAGGCCAAAAAGAACCTGTGGACAAGAAACTCAGGGGCTGTTAAGCACCCTCCCATTAAGAGCCAAATGTTTAAAACCATTGAAGAGATGTGGAGATCCTTTAGCTATGCTCTTTCTTTCTCTTAGGGCTAAAAAACAACTGTAGCTTGCACCATTTGAGGTGAAAGTGGTCTCTTCGGTTTTTGGAACAAGGGGTGTTTGAGGCAATCTTAAGAACAAAAAAGTTTAAGTACCAAGTATAGATGGAGATAGGGTGTTAGAATATAAACTAAATCAATCAGATTTGTGTTTCTTAACAACTCGGACTTTTAGGAATCTTGGTTATCTCACATGGTAGCGGTGCCAGCGTTATTGAGTTCAAGTTTGGTTGGAGGCATTTATAACCCAATTATGTTCCACGTGGTGCTAGCTTGATGGACACTTGCATGTGAGGAGGATATTATAATATAAAACAAATAATGGCAGGTGATAAGATATAAAATGAATAACCAATAAAGATTTACATATCCTAATAGCTCGAGCTTATAGGGAACTTGGCTTTGGGGTACCAGTTATCTCAGATGAGTGTTTTCACTGATCATGTGGAGCTAAATGGAAGACTGAGTGACCAGGAACAGTACAACAACAAAGGCAGTACAATAGTGGTTTTCCTAACAGCTCAAGTTAAATGATTTATTTTAGTTTTCATCATAGCATGTCCACTACTAAAATAAGAGGCATCAATGGTACTCCTTTTACAGCTATTCCAAAGTGAAAATCTCAAACTTTGGCAGACCCGTCTGGCAATCTTATAAAGAGAAAAAAAGCATCAATCAACATCAACATCTTTCTCTTCCATTGCTTGGTTTTTTCCGAAGACTTGTATCTTTCATACCTCGTCACCGTTTCTTGCCACCACTCTCTTGGAATCTCCAATCCACACCAAGCACATGCAAATTAGGATCAAGTGTAGTACTTTCACATTACTCTTACATAATAATAGCTGAATTTGCTTTATGCGCAACGATATACTGACAAATGTACACCAAATTTGTATACTAAATGCGTATATGCGTGTTCATAGTCTGATAAGAGCTCGGGCTTTTGAGGTTGGTGTACAAATAATGTGTAGCATTATCATTTTCCCTTAGCAAAGTAAATTATACGACATAAAGCTACTAACTAAAGCCAATCATGTTGCAAGTAGGCATAACCAATCCTGTCATGAACAAGATCAAATTATAGGAAAACATGCTGAAAGCTAGTATTACACTTTTGTTGTTAAAATTGGTTTGCCGCTCATTACTTCGAAAATCGAAGAGAACAAGTTGTTTGAAGCCTTAACATGAAAAATGCCATTCACTTCGGTACATTGATATATTGTGAAATTACTGCAAAAGGTAAGTTAAAGTGAACGTAGACGTTGGGAAACTGGGTGCTAGCTTGGAAAGAAGATGAAAACAAGAGGAAAGCTGGAGGTTTCAGATGTCTCTGGCCATGGTGCAGATTTTATCAATCTGGGTAGGACCCCACTGACATTTACATCTGAGAACAGTGTGATGGCAATATCATGAAAGCTTTTCGTTTACATTATTATTACAAAATGATGGCCATCGTTAGCAGCACTGGGAGAATCGGGCATCGCCTACCAAAAGACAAAAGCAACATCCATTGGCTTCTAAAATAAACGAAATGAAATGAACCAACCAATCAAAAGGTCATCGTGCTCAGACCTGGCAACCCTTGAGAAGAAGGTGGTCAGATGACCAGCTCTTTCTTCCTCAGGCCCCCTACCTTGAATTTATGAAAGCCAATAAAGGAACCAAATAAAAAGAAGAGCTACTTGGAAGTTGGAACTAAGCACAAAATTTCTCTTTTTTCTCATGCCAAAAAAATTCTCCTTAATCAACTTTACATCTGGCATCATTACAATCCCTGAATGATAAAGGGCACCAAATTGTGATATATATGGGCTGCCACATCTTAAAAATAAATTCTCTTTGACTTAATTATGAAGCAATGGGTGAAGGAATATAAATAAATAAATAGCTTCCATTTACTAACAGCTATTGGGAAATTTGGTTATCATACAAGATGATATTGGAGCGCTAGCCGCCAGGTCTCAGATATTCTCGGTTTTAATCTAATTGAATCTATTTAATACACCAATTGTTATATACATGACGAGCTTAATGGACGCTTGCACGCATATGAGGGGGGTGTTCAAATATCAATAAATAAGATTTTCATTTCCTCACAGCTCAAGTCTTTAGGAAATACGGTTACATCAACATAAAAGAACTTAGCCCTTTTAGCATTTGTTCCCACAACAATTTTCTTGTTTTTAGTGCAATCTACCTCCTTATCTGATAGTTAATGGAGTAACATTAAATCATGTCATGAAAACTATGAACTCGGTAAGGGGTTTCATGAATGACTATTATAATACGTATACAACTATATTGAAGCGGTCCTGGGTTCTAATCTAGGTGAATGCATTTAAATACCCCAATTGTTATATACATGCCGAGTTCATTTCCTCATAGCTCGAGCTTTGGGGAAACATGGTTAAGAACTTGACCCTTTTAGCATTTGTTCCAACAACAGTTTTCTTGTCTTTAGTGCAATCTTCCTCTGTGTCTGATAGTTATGGGAGTAGCATTTAATCATGTTCATGAAAACTTTGAATCCACTAAGGGGTTTCATGAATAAGTATAATAATGTGTAACAAGTATATCAATTTTCATGTAGTGAATCATCATCTAAAAGAAGAGCTACTTGGAGCTAATCTATAAGCACTCTTTTTCTCTTCCAAAAAAATCTCTTTAATTAGATTTACTTGTGGCATCGCTAGGGCACTAAATTGCGTAATATTTATTGTCTGCCTCAGCTTGTAAATAAATTCTCTTCGACTTAATTATGAAGCAATGGGTAGAGGAATATAAGTACCAATAAATTTTTCATTTTCTAACAGCTCAAGCATTTGGAAAACGTGGTTATCTTACATATATGTATCATAAAAGAACTTGACAGTTTTAGTATTTGTTCCACCAAAGTTTTCTTGTCTTTATGGAAACCACTACCTTATCTGATAGTTCATGGAGTATCATTTAATCAAATCCACAAAACTATGAACTCGCTAAGGAAGGGGTTTCATGAATAAGTACAATAATTTCTATAACAAGTATATTGATATACCATGTAGCAAATGACCACCATAAAAAAACCAGGCCTTCTATAGATGCCACTTTGTACTATATCTTAAATAACACCAGAAAACAACTCTCTCCCAATCACCTACATATATAACATATAGAAAACTAAACAACCAAAAAACAAGAACATTTGTGCTATACACTTCGGGATGAAGATTAAGAATCGAGACCCAGGTGGTGGCTGAAGCAAAGGCAATTTCAATGCTAATGAGCTCCATAGTGGTATGTTTTCTACCTGTTAGAGATTGGATTGGGACCACTGGGGACTTCATGTGCGTCAGCTTCAAATTGATGATCAGCCGAGGAGCGGTTCTGAGGGTGCAAATTCATGGTTTGGGATGTGAAAGGAGAGAGAAGCCTTCGGTAGGAGAATGAGGTCATGGAGGTCTTCAACTGAGCAGTTGGGCTGGCAAGGATGAGGAAGAGCAAGATGAGTAAGCGCAGGGAGGCCTGGATCTTACCTGCACAACTTTCATCATGTGTACTGGCCATGCAGAGAGCTATATACCAGTTGCACCCCCCAAGACTCCAGAAGAGAGCAATATCCATGAACCAGTTGCACCACTTCGAAGGAGAAGGCCTTATGCAAAAGTAAGAGAAGATGGTTAATTATAAGTGATTGGACCATATATGGTGTTTGAGGGAAAATAAAACACCCCTTGGCATGAAATAGACATTGTTATCATGAAAGATAAAACAAGAAGAAGAGAATTATGGTGGAGAAGTTACCAAGTACCAAAACTCTATAGTTCTGAGATGAGACTTAATTGGAACCTGGAATGGTGGTAGAGCAATCAGGTGATCAGTAATTTAATTAAAGCAAAAGAAGAGAGAGGAAGTCTCTCCTTGTAATATGGTGAAGAAAGAATAAGGTTGAAAGGTAAAGGTGTGATAGGTAGTGGTGGTGGTGGCTTTTTATTTTTGCTTGGCCGGTTTGCTAAAAGAAATGTCTTCTTCTTTGACTTGGGAAACTTAAGTAGAAAACAATGGCGTTTCTTGCTTTTGAAAATCTACTAAAAGAAAAGCATCCTATTCTTGATTGAACTTCTCTCTCTCTCTCTCTCTCTCTCTCTCTCTCTCTGATGATAGGCCTCATCTTGTCTCCATGGTGCGGTGCCGTGGTCCCCATTGACCCCATAACTTGTTCGTCATGGAAAGACAAAGAAAGGTACATTTATCAAGTTATTAGGTACGTGCCAGCATACCTGGAGGTTGTGCTCATCACCAATTGGTGATTGACACTATCTCCGATTTGTGGGTCCCTCATGGTCTCTTACAAGCAGGGGAGTCGTGTCAATCACCTGTTGGTGGTGAGCATGATTTCCCCTGTGGGCAATGTGTACCTTATAATTTCTCTTCAATCATTTGCATTCAGCAAAATAAATAAAATCTTCGATCATTTGTACAAATTGCATGTTTTTTTCTTTGAAAATATGCCAATTTCGATCCCTTTTTCTGTTGAAAGAATTTGATTTCTTTGATCCACATGCTATACAAATGCACTAGCTTTATTATATGAATAAAATCTATGGATACCTTGTGAATATATATAGTCAGCATAAACCCTCTCTTCATGTATCCAACAAAAAAAAACATAACTCCCTATTTAAGCCTTCATTATCAGCTATATATCATAAGATATACCTTACCTTGATGGACTAGGTACCTTGAGTTCTTCTTCATTCTGTAATAAAAATTGGTTTTCATTGTGAATCACCTAATCTTCTTTTAAAAGACAACTTTAGCTATAGAAATATAACACTTATCTCACACTTCATTCATCTACTGGCTTGTTTGTGTCTTCAACCCTTCAGACTGCAGTCCCTTCCTGGTATATATATACTTCGGCAGATTATTATAAACATAGATCAATTCTCAAGTATGTGTTCTTTCTTCAAGAAGTTAAAGATAGTCACTGAACGGGGCTTGAAACCTGAAAAGTAACCGACCTGAAAAAGAACATAGTCCTGGGCCACAGCACAAAGAATCCCTTATTGTATCACTCCAGGGCAGATTCTCTTCTTCTATATTCACATGTCAAGGACATTTTTAAGAAGGATCAAGAGTTAAAAACCCTTCACCATCCATTCATATGTGATAATGTGAATCGAACTGAGGTTCCCTTTGAAATTCCGAGTCTTGGATAAAAAACATCTTTTGTCCCAGGAATTGATTTTTCACATCTTTTGAAGACCTTTGAGAGAGTGCACAAAGGAAAGTCAGTCGGCTGCCTAGCTTTCCGTTTTTAACAGTTTTCTATGAAGACAAAGAAATTGCCATGGGATTGAAATGATCATTTCTGTCTACATGCATTCCATTAATCATATCTTAGTTTTTTTTGGCACTAATTATGTCTTCAAATTGAATATTTAACGTCAGGATGATAGAATGATGATCCAGTAAACAGAAGAATAGCGACTGGCTGTGTCTTGCCAAGCAAAAAAGTCTAATTCCTGCCTGCTCCATGTCCTCATAACATAACATGACTTCGCCTGGCTGAAATAGTCAGGCAAATTTGCCTCACTATAGTTGAACTTGTCACGTGGTGTTGGTGACCAAATCCCATCAAATAATTGAATGTACAGTAAAAAATTGCAAAACCCATGAACGCGGTGAAAGGGGAGATTAGTCAAATGTCAGCAACAAAAAGCCGCGAGCAGTGCAAAAAAGTTGCAGGATTTGGGGAAAAAAATTCATAAGACAAAATCATGAGTGAAAAATGACATGGACATGAAGACGATGTTATTAACCTTATTGAATTATAAGACGCAGATGTACTGTAATCAACCTCTGTATCTTATGTTGCTATGTAAATGAAGCCTAGGTTAGCTATCTGCCTACCTATAAACGTAGTGTTGTACAGCTCTGATGCAGTTCTTCTCCAGATAAAACGACAAATTTCCTAACAACCATGCAGAAAAGGAAATCTTATCGGCCAGCTTACTACATTATTCTATTCTATTCTCATAAAGTGAAGGTATATATTCTTCACCAGTTCACTCTCCTATGACAATATTGCAAGTTAAATTCCGTGGGAAGGACTGCTCACAACTTCTCTCCGAATTAGATGCTTGAAGACCTGATTTCTTGAGTTATCACATCTTGGGAAAGATAGTAAAGGTTCCAGAATTTGATCAAACTTATCAATGTACTCAATTTTCAACAAATATTATTTCCTGTTGATCAACAAGCGACGACATCAAAGTGTAAAAAGAACCACATTCATGCATTTTCTTCCTGGCATTTCACTGTGAACAAGCCTATCATTCAAGCAAAAACTGAAAAGAACAAACAAATAAAAACACCAGATTAGATCGTCAGATCATGTTGCCCCACCACGTTTTTATGGTGACTACTTTAATGATAAGCCAATGATCTGTAGATTTGCAATTTATGGCTAAACCATTTTGGCTAAAAGGAGGCACTCCAAAGTGGGAATGCCTGCTTTCTGGAAAGGAGTGGGCACCACAAAACGTGTAGTGTATGATAAGAAGGTTCTTAATCAACATGTAAAGATATTAGGGCACAAGGATAAGCCAGCGGATCTTAGAAAATGTGCTTTTCCTTTCTCAATTAATGAAAAATGTATGTATGTATCATATGTGCCTGTCATTTTCTCATGTTATGTTCCGATAACCCGTGTTCTGCAGGATGAAATATGATTAATGCGATCTGCAATAAAAAAAGGTAACGACTACATGCACACGTCTGAGTTTATTTACCATGTATCATTTTGCGAAAAGTTACAAACCAAGAAGCATTATGCAATCATGACATAAAAGTCTTCTAGTAAGTGAGAAAATTGGGAGCCGCCAAGCAAACATGTAGGGTTTAAAGCCATGGCATTGTCAAGATACCCCACCAAAATATTAAAAACATGAGGATAAGTGTCGTAGCAGACACACGCAATGAAGGTGAACGTGCAAATAGGATGAAGATGAAAACACTGGACTTGGACTAGCTATTACTTGATATGCATTATGGGTTAACATAGAGCCGTAACATCCCAGTAATTTTGTTTGGGGAAAATTATATAAAAAATCATGAAAAAAATTACCAAAATGACGCACTGTAGAACTTATTTCCCGAAATGGTGCTCTGACAAGCCACGCAGGTGCCTGCATGGTTTTTTTTTAAACTGACCCGAAAGTCATCGGTTGAACTGACGCCTTTCTCAACTGACGACTTTCTATTTTTTCTGAAGGGCAGTGATAACCCTACAGCAGATTCCTACACATTTCCATACACATCAACTGTGTATGGAAAATGTGTAGGAATCTGCTGTACAAATATCATTTCCCTTTTCTGAAGGACCGACGCCTTTCAAGCACTTCATGTTTTTTTTTCTTAAAGCGTCTTCGATATCATTTCTTTTAAACCTCCTCCTATGCTACGAAATCGAAATTTTCTTTAACACCTGATAAAACTATAGATATATACATTATACATATTACAACATTAAACGTACACAAACAATTTAGACTATTAGAAAAACTAACAAAATATCAAATTATTACAAAATTAAACAAAGTATTGCAAATTTACTCATAAAATTACAAGTGTTCAATCAACTCTCATCAACCTATTCCTACCCCGTCCTCGTGCTCGAGCTAGAATATCCTCAGGCTCAACGTCAGGTATAGCATCCGAAGATGAAGGTGCCTGACATAGAGCACAAAGTGCACGCTGTCGCCGAGTATATAGCCTCTCAACTTACTCCAGCGGGGCATCTGGAATAACTGGTGATAAGGTAAAACTCATCGTATCGGCTGATGATGTTACAATGTCGGAACAAAAAATCTGATAAAGGTCCTGGAACAACCTCCAATGCAGGACGGGCCGGTGGCGACTAGTCGAGGGGGAGACGGGGAGGCGCCGGAGAGCCGAGGTGTCCGGAAGGAGAGGCGGCGGCATTAGAGCTCGGTGGGGAGGAGCCCGAGCCCTCATAAATACGAAATGAAAGCCAGTTATGAAGGAAACCAACGCCTTTCAGATAGTTAGAAAAAAAAAAAAGAAATCGGGATCATTTGCAAGAGCCTTTTGGGTCTATTTAAAAAAAAAAACCACACTGGCGCCTGCATGGCTTGTCAGAGCACCATTTCGGGAAATAAGTTCTACAGTGCATCATTTTGGTATTTTTTTCACGATTTTTTATATAATTTCCCCTTTGTTTTTTTGACAAGTCGAAAATGCTGAAGGTTTTGGCATCTTCCGGTGCTCTTTAGGTCTCTTCTGAGCTCATTTCAATATCTTCCAGTTCTCATGAGTTATATTATGATCTTTCCATTTTACCATAAATGCAATGCACAGATCTAGCTCATTAAAAGCTAGTGAGATTCGCCTTGAAATTATCTTTCTCAAACATCAGACAAAAGGTGCTTTCTTAAAAAAAACCCAAATGGTCAATAACCTAAATTCAGTTATGCAGCAAAGTACAATACATTCTCCATGGAGAGACAGTCATAGGAACTCCCATCCCCACACAAGCAAATAATGATTCTTCCAGTGAAGCTACTGAGCAGTATGAACATATTCTGCTCTGTAAACTGCCCCGGCTATCGCGCTAATTGTCCGAGAACAGAGATCATAAATGGGTCCCAGAAATCCATCATAAAAAGCAAAATCACTCAAAAAAGAATGCTCAGTTTGCCAAAACCTTTCCTTCGCTAGAAAAAAGGTCATTCTCACAGCTGTCAGATCATTTGATCATATCACCTCATGAGAGGAACAGCTATATTAGCAAACAAGACAGCCCATTTCACTTGAGCAGGAATAAAAAGTTGTTAGGACATGCTCTTGTATGCAACCTTACGTTGTTCACATCACCAGTGCCAGGAGTTTGGCTATCTCAACTACGGTGAGGGAGAAGCAATCCTTCCACTAAAATGGCTTCTATTTACACTCGCTTTCAAAATTTTTAAAAATACAACACACTATAAACAGTAAACTTGATATCGAGCTCTTTACATATGACCTGGCGCCAATTTTGGGTTTCTCATATTACCCAGAATCTTTGTCTTTCTTCCATATGACCCGAAAACTACCCAAAATACCCTTAGGTTTAGGTATAAGCACCCACACTTTGCCTTTTTCCATATTACCCGGAATCTGAGGAGCAGGTACCCGGAGAAATTCGTGTTCAGTCGGAGAAGAAGGCATTCCGTCCGGCATCTCCGCCCATATCATCGCCGGCGCTGGCGCCGTCCAAATCGGGAAAGGTAATCTTCGCGCCAAAAAGCGAGAAAACGAGCGGGATGAAGGGATTTTGACATAAAAACAGCGGGGAAGCCCTCCCAACTACAAAAATTAAGATCTACATGTAAAAAAACACATATAAAGATCACCCATTGGTGTTGGACCGCTCCTGGACATGAAATAAAATGATAAAAATGGGCAAAAGCGTGAAATACTCGCCGATGAGCGATAATTCAATTTATATATCTTTCTGTGATCTTAATTAGGTGAAAGAGGAGGAAAAATGAGGAAGAACGCAAAAAAATGGGCAAAAACGGATGAAAAATGAGCGAGATATGACATTTTGAAGATTGTCATTTTATCGTGTAGGATATACACGACTTGGGTATTTATCGTGTATGTCGTATACACGATAAATACCTAAGTCGTGTATATCCTACACGATAAAATGACAATCTTCAAAATGTCATAACTCGCTCATTTTTCATCCGTTTTTACCCATTTTTTTTTTGCGTTCTTCCTCATTTTTCTTCCTCTTTCACCTAATTAAGATCACAGAATGATATATAAATTAAATTATCGCTCACCGGTGAGTATTTTACGCTTTTGCCCATTTTTTATCCTCTTATTTCATGTCCAGGAGCGGTCGAACACCGATGGGTGACCTTTATATGTGTTTCTTTACATGTAGATCTCAATTTTTATAGTTGGGTGGGCTTCCCCGCTGCTCTTACATCAAAATCTCTTGATCATAGTTTTTTTTTAGCGTGGGTGGTGTGGCGAAGCTCCGAACGTGGGTATGCTTTTACTTTCTTCTTTCTTCTCATTTTTTCTTCTTTTCTCAACCTACAATATCTTAATGAGGTGGAAGAGGAGTAAAAATGAAGAAGAACGCAAAAAAATGGGCAAAAATGGATAAA
The DNA here is from genome assembly GCA_039654745.1 of Houttuynia cordata. NCBI lineage: Eukaryota > Viridiplantae > Streptophyta > Magnoliopsida > Piperales > Saururaceae > Houttuynia > Houttuynia cordata. Next base: position 17,995,492 of record CM077507.1, read on the forward strand.
AAATGAGCGAATTATGACATTTTAAAATTTTTAGTAAAAACGTGTTTTGAAAGACACGACTGGCAGTATAGTCGTGTCATCGTTTACACGACTATACTGCAAGTCGTGTCTTCCAAAACACGTTTTTCCTAGAATTTTCAAAATGTCATAACTCACTCATTTTTTATCCGTTTTTGCCCATTTTTTTTTCGTTCTTCCTTATTTTTCCTCCTCTTCCACCTCATGAAGATATATTATGATAAAAGAGTAACAAAAAATAAGAAGAAAGAAGAAAATGGAAGCTCTTTGCTAGAAAGCTTCTATTTTCTTCTTTCTTCTTATTTTTTGTTACTCTTTCATCCTACAATATCTTAATGAGGTGGAAGAGGAGAAAAAATAAAGAAGAACGCAAAAAAATGGGCAAAAGTGGATAAAAAATGAGCGAGTTATGACATTTTGAAAATTTTAGTAAAAACGTGTTTTGAAAGACACGACTTGCAGTATAGTCGTGTCATCGCGTACACGACTATACTGCAAGTCGTGTCTTCCAAAACACGTTTTTCCTAGAATTTTCAAAATGTCATAACTCACTCATTTTTTATCCGTTTTTGCCCATTTTTTTTTCGTTCTTCCTTATTTTTCCTCCTTTTCCACCTCATGAAGATATATTATGATAAAAGAGTAACAAAAAAAAGAAGAAAGAAGAAAATAGAAGCTCTTTGCTAGAAAGCTTCCATTTTCTTCTTTCTTCTTATTTTTTGTTACTCTTTCATCCTACAATATCTTAATGAGGTGGAAGAGGAGGAAAAATGAAGAAGAACGAAAAAAAAAATGGGCAAAAACGGATAAAAAATGAGCGAGTTATGACATTTTGAAAATTTTAGTAAAAACGTGTTTTGAAAGACACGACTTGCAGTATAGTACACGACTATACTGCAAGTCGTGTCTTCTAAAACACGTTTTTCCTAGAATTTTCAAAATGTCATAACTCACTCATTTTTTATCCATTTTTGCCTATTTTTTTTCGTTCTTCCTTATTTTTCCTCCTTTTCCACCTCATGAAGATATATTATGATAAAAGAGTAACAAAAAATAAGAAGAAAGAAGAAAATAGAAGCTCTTTGCTAGAAAGCTTCCATTTTCTTCTTTCTTCTTATTTTTTGTTACTCTTTCATCCTACAATATCTTAATAAGGTGGAAGAGGAGGAAAAATGAAGAAGAACGAAAAAAAATGGGCAAAAACAGATAAAAAATGAGTGAGTTATGACATTTTGAAAATTCTAGGAAAAACGTGTTTTGGAAGACACGACTTGCAGTATAGTCGTGTCATCGTGTACGCGATGACACGACTATACTGCAAGTCGTGTCTTTCAAAACACGTTTTTACTAAAATTTTCAAAATGTCATAACTCGCTCATTTTTTATCCGTTTTTGCCCATTTTTTTTGCGTTCTTCTTCATTTTTACTCATCTTCCACCTCATTAAGATATTGTAGGTTGAGAAAGAAGAAAAAATAAGAAGAAAGAAGAAAGTAAAAGCATTCCCACGTTCGGAGCTTCACCGCACCACCCAAGCTAAAAAAAAACTATGATCAAGAAATTTTGATGTAAGAGCAGCGGGGAAGCCCACCCAACTATAAAAATTGAGATCTGCATGTAAAGAAACACATATAAAGGTCACCCATCGGTGTTCGACCGCTCCTGGACATGAAATAAGAGGATAAAAAATGGGCAAAAGCGTAAAATACTCACCAGTGAAAGATAATTTAATTTATATATCGTTCTGTGATCTTAATTAGGTGAAAGAGGAAGAAAAATGAGGAAGAACGCAAAAAAATGGGTAAAAACGGATGAAAAATGAGCGAGTTATGACATTTTGAAGATTATCATTTTATCGTGTAGGATATACATGACTTGGGTATTTATCGTGTATACGACATATACGATAAATACCCAAGTCGTGTATATTCTACACGATAAAATGTCAATCTTCAAAATGTCATAACTCGCTCATTTTTCATCCATTTTTGCCCATTTTTTTTGCGTTCTTCCTCATTTTTCCTCCTCTTTCACCTAATTAAGATCACAGAAAGATATATAAATTAAATTATCGCTCGTCGGCGAGTATTTCACGCTTTTGCCTATTTTTATCATTTTATTTCATGTCCAGGAGCGATCCAACACCAATGGGTGATCTTTATATGTGTTTTTTTACATGTAGATCTTAATTTTTGTAGTTGGGAGGGCTTCCCCGCTGTTTTTATGTCAAAATCCCTTCATTCCGCTCGTTTTCTCGCTTTTTGGCGCGAAAATTACCTTTCCCGATTTGGACGGCGCCGGCGCCGGCGATGATATGGGCGGAGATGCCGGACGGAATGCCTTCTTCTCCGACTGAACACGAGTTTCTCCGGGTACCTCCTTAGATTCCAGGTAATATGGAAAAACAAAGAGTGTGGGTGCTTATACCTAAACCTAAGGGTATTTTGGGTACTTTTCGTATCGATTCCGGGTCATATGAGATTTCACTGAAAAACCAGGCAATATGGGAAAACAAAAGTTGGCGCCATCCAATAGCAATAGACAAACAATAGATGCACTTTTTACATGTTTAAAGATCAATAATCGCTCTACAAAATTGGGCTTGTATTAGGATGAGAAATCACTCCCAAACCTTGTCCCTGCCTTTACTTTTGCCAAAGATAACAGCATTTCATCGAAAGAATCATACATGTTGCTTTCAAACCCACTAAGAGAAGAACATTATCTATGGACAATCATTAACTCCCAAGAAAAAATTGGGACTCATTTCCATCCCATAGCTTGCCTGATCCCTGTATATATAAGTTCTAATGACCTTCCAATTAAGCAAGTCAGAAGAAAACAGCACTGCTAACTTTAGAAGTAACGGCCCTAATAATTGGCATTGCAATGTCAGCAAACTCCAGAAATAAGCTAAAGCAGTACCTCCTGCAAAACAAAAAGTCCCAATCGATTCTATTGAGCATAAACAGACATTATTACAAATATCAAGCATAGATGCAATACTAGTATGAAACACAATCATTATTTTAATACAAATATAATTTCGCAATGATCATTTTGAAGACATTTAATTTGTTCCATGTAATATGACATAACATGGAACAATCAACACAAGGTTTAGTCCTGACATCATCTTGTTACCAATCCGAACAGCAAGACCTCACAAATGTTAGAAATATACCAGAAAGCACACATACAAAACGAAAAAAAACATGAATTACAACTGCAAGCAGCAAAGATGCATTTGCAATACGAATATAAGCTCATTAGCTCAAAGCAAAAAACACACCATCCAGACAAGGCTCTCAACTCCATCGTCCTTTTCACAGGTAGGGGAAATTAGGTGATCAGCACATAGCACAAAGGAGATGTTACTGCAGCCTGCCGACATGTCAGTTTCTTCCACCAAGTAAAAATTTTCATCTGCCTGGAGTCCGAGTCCATCACTGGTTTGGTTTGAAGAGAAAAGAGGTCAAAGCGATCCTCATACATTGACACGACAGACTCAATGTTCTGATACAGCCACCGCTTAAATGATACCTATCACAGGGAGAATTATTAATTATAAGGAACCAGACCAGTCAGGAGAAAAAACCTTCTATGCCAGAAACACTACTTAGACATGGCTATTCATGGCATGATATACGCATAATACATAACCACCATTCCCAAGTAAATCAAACCTCATGAACACAAGCTATGTAACCGCATACTCAAAGAGTATGTCTGTAACCTCAGAATGTTATGCCATTTAAAAAACAAAATTCAGAGAAGGGAAAAGACAGACTATCAGTGTATAGTTCCAAAGTGCAGAGTAATACCAATAAGGTTGTGAAGAGATCTGCCCCATGAACATGGAAGCAAATTACATGGAGAAAGGCATGAAGACGACCCAAATAAGAAGTAACAGATATAGTACCTCATTTCGTAGTCTTTGAAGTGCTCTTGTTGACAGAGGGCAAACTATTATACCCATCCTGTTCATTTCAGCACACATGTTACTATCAATGGAAATGAACTTTAAATATATGCCAGCAACCCCATCTGCCAAAGAAACCACCAGATCTTCTAAGATGTCAACTACATTCGGGAGATATTTCCCCCACAATAATCACAGATGTCTACTCCTTTCCATAACCCAGGGTTTTTTTCTTAACAATCCAAGAGAATATACACACAAGTAATTATAGCCCACAAGTCACACAGGTTGACATGGAAATTAGAATTCATGAATTTTTCTACCATAAAAGGATCCATTTATTTGACTAATTGAAATTATTATACAATCAATCGTTGAAGTTAGCTATTCCATCTAATCTCCCCCACTTCGTTTGCATCATTTTGTCAATGACTCCAAAATTTCTGTATCTGCAGGATTGAACATTTACCGTATTCTTTCTGTATAGAACTAGGGCTTCTTGAGAGGAAAAAGAACTCTCTCATTAAAATTATAATGAAGACTGAAAATTACATAGGAATCGACCAATCTCTAAATAGACTTAGGGCCTCTAACTAAGACAAAAACCTCTATTGCCCTTCACTTAAGTGAGGGTTGACCAATTACAAAATAAGGTTAAACATGATTTACTCAACTATACATTGTAAGACTATGCTACTAATGACTTAACCAATGACAATCATACAAGCAAGCAACTATAACATTTTTCTCCCTTTTCCCTGTTGCCTCTTTCTTTTCTTCTTCCCCCTCTTTCTCTGTGAAAATCTCATACTCTAAGTCGACAATTAGTGAACTTCCAGGTGATAAGCTCAATATCTTCAAGTTACATTCTTTCTAGACTTCTCATCTTATTCTTCTTCAAGAACCATCTCATGGGTTATGAAGGGCATGACATAATATCCAATGGCAAATCTTTAACCTCCACCCGTTGAAAGAAAAATACCCTTCTTGCCTCCTCGACTGTGTCACCTAAGGCTGAAGCTCCTTCATTGAAGCATGTAAGATTTTCCAAACAAGATCTAAAAGTGCATGCATATTAATGGATGGGAGATTACTGTTAAAGTCCTCTACTTGTTTATTCCCATCATAATTACTGTCGAGGTATCATAAATCTTCTATGAAGTAGGGGAAACCTTTTTCATGTTGTCTCCAGTGTGCTTAAATCTATTTCCGTATTGAACAGCAATTGTAGAAGCCTTGGCGGTTTTTAGCCACCTTCATCATGCCCCATGAAAAGATCAATAAATATCCTCATCCTTCCTTCTAAACATAATTATAATTTGTCCCATCAAAGAGTGGAGACCAGATAATTTGCGTGGAACCTTATAAGAAGGTCTACCAGCACAGAACAAGTTCATGATCCAAGGAAAAGTAGGTAAATAGTATTTAAAACAATTTTGAGTGTTTTCTAAATATTTCCCAAAAGCTAAATTTGGGTTCAAAAGTAAGATAGAGAAAGGATTTTGGTTTGAGAATTTTTCTAGCCCGCAAGGCTCAGATGAAACGTTTCAAACCGAAAAACAGTTTGGAACTTTGCCAAAAATGCACACTTAAATTTGATTAACACTTCTTCAATTTCATGGTGATCCAATTATAACAAGAGTAGGCCCACTATTTGCTAAATTATGAACATTCTACACCAAAATAGTTATTTAAGCGTTTAGAACCAAGTATAATAACTGAATTACTAAGCTAGCAAATGTATATGCACTGTTTTCCTTGAGGCAGTCCCCCCATACAATTGCTGCTTTAACAGAAGTGGCCTTCCATAGTGGCTGCTTTACAAAGTAGTATACTCCATTCAAACTGAAGCTTTAGTTGAGGTGATCCTCTTTAGATCTACGAATTACATAAATCTCCCACTGCTTAGTTGTTATACATAATGGTCAGCTGGCAGAGCTGGTGCGAATATATAGTCCTCATCACCATAGGCATGGACAACAACTAAAAGAGGTGAATGTCCAATCAAATTGAAGAAGCTCTGGAGTACAGATGAACATCCAAACCAGTGGGCAAACCAGGCCAAGAGATAAACAATAGATTGCCCTACATCTACCAGCAGACTATCTTTAAAACAGCCATAAATTGGGCTCAAGAACTCAAATTTGCATGATCTTGGGTCAAATTGATTCACCTTGCCGTGTTTGATAACATGTTAAAATTGCAGAAGCTAGTGTATATTATGCATAAGGTTATAGCATCTGAAAGCATTGTTAATTATCATTGTCACAAACATTTTATGCCACCCTCCAAAAAAAAGACGTAGTTATATTAAATGCGTATGTTTAAGCCAATGTCAATGGAACATTATTGAAGCCAAAACAAATCCTTGATAGAATATAGCCCAAAAAGTGCAAGCACTGACCTGAGAGCACCAAATCTAAGCAAGAACAGCAAATCTGCATAAAGATCTTCTTTTCCTGAGTTCCTTATGTTGCCTACGATAGATCCATCTCCTTTTATTCTTGCAAACAATATCTCCACAAGAGCCTGACAAGTTAAATTTCTTTTCTCATTCGGTAGTTTCGGAAAACAGAAAAAAAAAAAAAAGCATAAGCAAGCATTTCATAATAATAACAATAATAATAATCAAGTAGGTCAGCTGAATTGAATCACGTATAATTTCTGATGTAGCACTCAACCAAGTACCTATGTCATCCGTTTCGTATACTCCTGCAATACCGTTTCATAAGCAAGCATTTCATCATTTAAAATAATTGAACAAGCAATAATTATACCTTATCATGCTCGATGCTTTCCCTTCTACGTTCCCCTTCCAGCCAAGTCAGCTGAATTGAATCACGTATAATTTCTGATGTAGCACTCAACCAAGTACCTATGTCATCCGTTTCATATACTCCTGCAATACCATGAACCTGCCAAGGAAAGTGACATGCTAACTAAAATGAGTGTATGTGGCAAGCATATCCTAATGAAATTACAACATCAAGGCAACCCGCTATCACAATTTGCATAAGCCACTACCACTCAATGACAATGAATTAACAAGGTATTGGAAGCTAGTCTATGTGGCAAGTCAATCCCAGTGAAATCACAACCTCAAGGCAGCCCGTTATCATAACATGTATAAGTCACCACAACAATGCATAAGTCATCACAACAATAAAATCACAACCTCAAGCCAACCCGCTATCACAACATGCATAAGTCACAACAACTCAATGACAATGAATTCAGAAGGTGTTGGAAGTTAATGTATGTGGCAAGCCTATCCAAATGCAATCACAACCTCAAGGTAACCCGCTATCACAACATGCATAAGTCACCGCAACTCAATCACAACAAATTAAGAAGGTGTTGGAAGCTAGTGTATGTGGCAAGCCTATCCCAATGCAATCACAAGCTCAAGGCAACCCGCTATCATATCATGTATAAGTCACCACAACTCAATCACAACGAATTAAGAAGATGTTGGAAGTTAGTGTATGTGGCAAAAATATCCAAATCAAATTACAACATTAAGGCAACCCGCTATCACAACATGCATAAGTCACCACAACTCAATGACAATGAATTAATAAGGTGTTTGAAGTTAGTGTATGTGGCAAGTCTATCCCAATGCAATCACAACCTCAAGGCAACCCGCTATCACAACATGCATAAGTCACTACAACAATGCATAAGTCATCACAACAATGCTATCACAACTCAAGGCAACCCGCTATCACAACATGTATAAGTCACCACAACTCAATCACAACGAATTATGAAGATGTTGGAAGTTAGTGTATGTGGTAAACTTATTTTAATGCAATCACAACCTCAAGGAAACCTGCTATCACAACATGCATAAGTCACCACAACTCAATCAAAATGAATTAAAAATGTGTTGAAAGTTAGTGTATGTCACAACATTAAATAGTCCTATACAACCCCAGCTATCTTAGACAATCTTGTAAATTTAGAAATTATTTTGATGCTTTTCTCATTCATTTTCTGTAACAATAAAATCTAGCGTTGCTATGCTATTTATTGTAGCTCCATCTAGTCACGATAGTGGACAATTCATGCACACATAACTAGGGATGGAACTTGGGTCGAGTTTTTACCTGACCCGACCCGGCCTTATTGGGCCGGTTCCGGGATTGTTTATGCAGTACCCGGTTCCGGTTCCGGGTTTGAAAGAGGAACTGACCTATCGGGTCGGGTCGGGTCCGGGTTTTCATGTAAAACCCGGACCCGACCCGGGGTATATGATACATAATATATATCATATACTCGGACTTGTATCTACTTTTTTTATGAATATTTTTTTGGGGCAAAAGCACTCGTATCTCTTGATTTAAATGATTTAGATTTTTATGAATATATATTATTAATAAAAAAATTAAATGAGTTAATAGTTTAATGTATATGACATTGGAAATAAAAAAATTCTCGTACCGGGGAGGGGCGGGTCCGGGTTTCAAGTTCTAGTAACGGGGTGGTTATGGGTCCTTAAAACTGGACCCATGGTGGGTTTGGGACGGTTCTGGATTTGAAGAATTTAAATGGTTCCGGGGCCGGCTATGCCAATACCCGGCCAAAACCCACCCCGGTTCCATCCCTACACATAACATGCTACTCTTCTAAGATCGACTCGAACCCAAATCTTCTCCACTACACGGGAGACTAAAGACCAACACGCCATCATGTTTATTTAAAATGAATTACTGAAACAAAAAATCTAATAACAAACAACACAAATCAACAGAAGGAGAAACTAGAACAAAAATGATGTCTCAAATCTCAGCTTTGAGAAAGATAAACAAGAAGAGTTGTTGATGTAAAAGAATACACCAAAGGAATGCTATTGAAAAGGAGAGGAAATTTTCTCCACAAGTAGCAGAATAATCTCAAAATTGCTAGTACATTAACTCAATAGTAATCATGACACTTAAATTACAGAATGTTCAGGCGTCCTCTATCCAAAATTTTGCAGGCAAGGCACAAGATTTCTATTTCAAGGAAGATGAGTTAAAGAACATTCAGAGGCATAATCTATCTCACTGCCATAATCTGTATCAGTTTAAATTTTCTGAATTATTCTATGTATAGGATGACAGGCTATGTCAAAATATAAGATAATGGGCTACAATAATAAGCATCAGCCCTACCTTTGTTTTGAGTTGCTCCAAAGTAGCCCAAAGTAACCGTAGCCTAGGTTTCTCGTCAATGGCACTTAAACTCAAAGGATGTTTTCTTTCACAATTTTCCCGTTCAACGCCGCTCTTATCCAAAGTAACATTAAGTGCAATAACATTTAAAGCATCGCAAAGTTTCTCTTCCACTTCATCCCAAACATATTTTGAGCTTGACATGTTTCCGTTCTTGACAACACTACCAATATGCAAATATACATATATTCAGGAAAGAGCATTTTGTGTTATTGGGGGTAATTGCGTATACAAAAAACCCAATAATTCCTCAGTATCTAAAAGTCCTTACCCTTACCTACCAGAAGAACTAGAACCTCGTCTGATTCCTTCATATTTGATATTTCTTCTAGCATCGTAAGATCCTTCCATGGGTATTACTCCAGCCATATATGCAAAGACTACACTGGCCATAAGAAGTACTCGATCCATGGCTAAGGCCCAATCTGACGATGCTGCACTGTTAATGTTTAACAATGTTGCACAGTGGCAACAATGTATGGGAGACTGTCGGTCGTATAGAGTCCTTTTAGAAGCTGTCCAAAAGACACCAACCTGACATGCTTTGTGCTCAGAAAACAGCTTTGGCTGAGACACAATGGATACTCGCCTTCTTCAGCCACAAAAAACAGAACGAGAATATTATTCAGCAGCTGACATTTATAATCAGATGACCATATTGTGCCAATCATTTAAAATTGGGTGTACAACAGCCTAGAGTACAGATCATCTAATGAATAAACAGATCCTATCAAATTCCTAGAAGAAGGCATTACTACTTCATAATTTGTTGCCTTGTAGATTTAAAAGTGCAAGTAAGTCCATGCATTGGCCTCATGCATCATATGATCTTGTCCACTATTCTAGTTCAACAGTTAAAATAGAAAAAAAAAACATTCATATATCACAGTTCTTTATACGTACAAAGTCGAACGATGCAAAATGGGACTAATATCAGGATAAGTACCTGTGATTTACGCTATAGCAAGTGTATTCAGTCAAGACACCTTTTGTCTTATAATGCGTTCTATGAAGCTGCAGACTAGTGCATGATGGTCCAGCAATCCACTCCGCCATTTGAGTAAAGCAAAGCACCTTGGCTAACTCATTAAGCGCTGCTGTTTGGGAAAAGAGAGAAGCATGTATAACAAAGGACAACAGAAACTCGCATCTGCATTAAGAACATGAAATTTTTTTAATGTATTGGATGGCATTAACAAAACAATCACATTTTCTTCTAAATTTGTTCACAAAATTCATAGCTGGTACTCCCTATATTCAATGAAGCTTGTCTGCATTACAAGATGAGTGAAGTTTATTGGATACTAAAAACAGAGTTTCTCTCCCTCTCCCCTGTGTTCTGGTAATCAGAGAGGAAACCCAGCCGGCGGGCCCTTCAGTTTTCAAATCCAGACGAGCTTCATTGGATGAAGCAATAGGTAAGACTCATGCACGATTGACCATGGAATGTCGTATCGGATATCGGTAAAATATCGGTCGGCCAAAGAGACGAAATATCGGAGATATTGTGTAAAAAAATATCAGTCGTTAAAAACTAGTTTTTATCATATATTTTCACAATCTAACTTTTAAAATGAGTTATACTAATTTAAACAAAGAATACATTTCAAAATATGCATATTAGGATAGAAAACAAACATGAAAGTTTTTTTTTCAAAAAAAAAAAAAAAAAATTTTTTAAATTCAAAAAATACCGATAAACTGATATATCGCCGATATATGGAAAAATTTGAAAAAACGAGATTGAGTGGCATCGGTGTATCGGTTTGTGTCCGATACCGATATATCGGCGAGACGATTTTCCATGCCATTGACTAGAGATCCGACCAGCCGGACTAAAAACTTAACATCATCACGAAGAGAAACAGAACCTAATTGGATGAAGTTGCTGACAGTAGAGCTTTTGGAAATATAATCACATAATAATACGTTAGCTCTTAACGCAATTCAACCAACAAATCGACATTACAGTCAACATATTCACACTTTCACATGAACTTGAATATGACAGTTGTTAAATGAAAATCAGAAAACCTTTCAGCCAAAAAACTGACTAAATTTATATAATCCTCTCGCAGAAAGAAATTCGCAAGAGAAATGCTCAGATAATCAAATAAAAAATTTTATTTTCACCAAAAAAATATTCAATAAGTTGAAACAAATAAATACAAATAACAAATATTTTCCTAACCAACCTTATGTGACCAGAAGCATGACTGAAGGGGGACTAGGAATATTAGTAAAATTGTAATTTTTTTTCTATTCAGTCCTTTCTTCCCCTCCCCTATCAGACGTGACAAAATCTGTTTGGTGGTAACATAATTTTGGTGACTAAGTTGGTCAAACTAGACGGTGCGACTATTACTCCCTTCGTCCACTAAGCCTGTCTACATTTGAAAACGGGTTTGAATTTTATTAGACTCCAAGGCCATTGCAAAAAAAGCAGAGGTGCCTTCCCTCCTTTTCGTGTCTTTGGTCGTGCCAGGTAATGATGAAACAGAGTTTCTTCAGATGCAGACAAACTTCATTAAACAGAGTAAAAAAAACCTCCAAAAATCCTACAACATCTTGTAAAACGAAGTTTATTCAAATGGAGACAGGCTTCACTGCACAGAGTAAAAAAAACTGCAAAAATCCTACAACAACATCCATAAGGACTCCAATAAAAGACCTCATAACCCTAACATTTCAGTAATGCCCCAATTTTAGCACATCCCGAAAGCATTCAATGCTCGAAAAAACATACGCATTACAAACATGAAGAAAAAAAAATCAAATTCACACAACAACTTGGCAACACAAAGCCCTAGTCCCCCTTTCAAGTAGGCCATATCAATGTGGCATTGAAACGAAGTACTATACACATAGGTGTGTGTTTGTTTGCTGAAAAATAAAAAATCGTCAAGCTGAAAGAAGTACAAAAATATTATAAAAACTAAAATATATTTGAATAATTTAAAATAAATACACTGTGTTTCAAGCCTGAAAAATTTTTAAACTAAAAGTTTTTATAATTCTTTCACCTTGACGATTTTTCCTCTTTCAGCAAACAAACACACAGCCTAGTATTACGAGAGTGGTTGAAACTTGAAAGACCAACACTTGTAAATTTGAACCAATCTCCAAATTCAGGCTGAATTCATGAACCAAGCAGCCCCTTCGACTGACCCGCCCCGGTTTCTGCCCTAAAAGCTCTTCGCTCGTCCGGGGGCGATCCCCCCGCCATTTTCGGCTTCTCCCCCTCCGGTGACGCATCCAGAAGGCTCGTTAGGGCTTCCGAGGGATCTCCGGCGAATCATTCCGTGGAGAGATGGCAAGGGGGATGCTGAACAAGCTGGTCTCCCGGACTCTGTCCCTCGCCGGGAGGTGGCAGCAGCAGCAGCTCCGAAGGCTCAACATACATGAGTATCAGGTCCCTTCATTTCCATTCATCATCATTGTTGAGCTTTTTCTCTTTGCTCGATCTCTTGTGCGAGTTCATCATCATTGTTGAATTTTGTAGAATTCTCAGTTGTTTTTTTTGTGTTCTGGAAAGGGATTTGGTTATCGTCACTGTCTATTTTCCGTGGAAGCTAAAACTTTGGTGTTGAAACGAAGCTAGAGACACATAGTTAGATTAATCTCTTCCGTAATGTATTTTTCTACTCCCTTCGTCCGAATTTATTATCTCCATATTCATTTTAGAAAAACCTTATGGGGATAATAGTTCCGGACGGAGGGAATGCTTTATACTCAGCTTACAAAAAAGGACATCTAACTGTCTTGATGAGTATTCGTGATTTTGGCTTTTTATCACATTTTATCATTGTACTGCAATTTAAAATTCACTGAATAAACATTCTTCTACATCCAGGGTGCCGAGTTGATGGGCAAGTTTGGAGTAAACGTTCCAAAGGGAGTTGCTGCTTCCTCTGCTGAAGAAGTGAAAAAGGCACTTAAGGATGTTTTCCCCAATGAGAATGAGGTTGTTTCCGCTTACTCCTAACTGAAGTTTTTATGTCGATTAGCGAGCAGGACACTATGTCATGCATTGTGTTGGCAAACAAGATGTTTTAAATTTGTGCAATCGTTGGTGTAGTTGGTTGTCAAAAGTCAAATTCTTGCTGGTGGGCGAGGACTGGGGACCTTCAAAAGTGGACTTAAAGGAGGAGTCCACATTGTCAAGGCTGATGAGGTTGAATCAATAGCAGGTATAAACTCTGTCTAGGCTAGTTACATTCCTTTTTATCAGTTTTTTTTTATAAGAACTGATTTGGCTGTTGATGTGGTTTAACAATGTATCCATTGAACCTTTAAATATAATTAGTTTGTATTAAAACCTTGCTACATTGAACCTTTATATTTATTCAATTTGTGTTTAAAACCTAGTTTTAGGCCAGTGGTTAATTTCATAGTTCTCAAAGCCGATTTCTTATGGATTACTAAATTTGTTTCTACCAAAATCTAGTAGAACTGCTGATAACTTATAAAACTGTTACTTAATTCTAATGTGTGATTTCTGTTTATTCTCTTTCTAGCACTTTATAGTACGTAGTACGTTATCTTTGTGCTTTTATTAAGTATTCTGCTTATTTCATTATTCTCGTTTGATATTGTTTTTCTTTCTTGTTCTTACCTGTGTAAGTTAATGTCAAGTAGATCACATGGTCTTTAATAGCATCATCTATTAGAATATGTACTTATTTTTTGCAGTTTTTACTGGTTTCAGGAAAGATGCTTGGACAGATACTGGTTACCAAACAGACTGGACCTCAAGGGAAAGTTGTTAGCAAGGTTGAGTACAATCTTTTTTTATTTTTGGTCTAGAAAAATATGTTTGGTAGAGTTATTTGAAGCAATACTGTTATCAGCAATTATTTTTAGTGCGTATGAGCTATATAGCCACTGTTTCCTGGACCTTATCCTCACATTAAATTTTTATGGTTTGATAACATGATTTAAATGATTAATCATGACTATGGATGTAAGTAAATCTGAAAAGATTGCTAGGTAGTTTTTTTTTTAATAATACAAAATGTTGAAACTCCAGTTTTAATTTCTGTAGGAGTCCCATTTAAGACCCTTAGAGATGAAAAGAGTAACGTTCAAATGAGGGGCGCACAAAATGTCATTAAATTTGCTGTTTGGATCTCCCTTTCTGATTACTTGTGTTTATATTGACTTTATGTATTTAATACTCTAATTATCCAATCGCTCTTTTTTGAGTGACCCTCTTGTGATGCCTCCTGGCTTTATGTTTAAGAAAGATCTATGGCATAGAAAAAAACTTGAAGCCAAAGTGAGAGATTCTTCTAACTTTGATACATATGTGCTGCTGTAAATTAAGTCTATGGGAATGCACTATATTATCCAACAGTGATTGTCTAGTGAACCTTTATGATATTATAATCACATATGCTTCATAAACATTATGTGTTGGGGTGTATTATATTGATTATTAGTAAATAGAATTTGAAAAATTGCCCCTTTCATGTCTTTGTTGTAACAGATACAATGTCCTTTTTGCAGGTTTACCTGTGTGAAAAATTATCCCTTGTGAATGAGATGTACTTTGCCATTACCCTTGACCGGACAACTGCTGGTCCAGTATGTATTTTTACCTCTGCATTATTCCTTTTCTATTCTTTTACTGTATCTCCTACAATTGATTTGTCGTTTGGCATAATGTGATTGCACTTTGTCTTTCACTAGAAATGTGATTGTACTTATGCAATGTCGAACATGTAAAATTTAAACCTTCTGGTGGGGAGCTTTTGTGGAATGTGAAACGAAATGGTCATGCACTTAAAAACATTGGGAAATTGCACAAGTTAATTTTGGTCTGCCCGTGAAAGGTGTTGATTGGTGGTTAGCCTGCAAACATGTTTCTGGACATTTAGTAATTGACCCCTTCTGGATCATACAACAGTTTTTTTTTTTAATTGGCATGACACTTCCAGTCTTCCACCTTGCAGATTTTATATCTGTGTGCAGTTGGATTTTCGTACTGGGAAGGTTAGCCCACCAATGTTGGTTAAGGATTTGTTTTTTTGGCAAGATGGTTTAGAATATGTTTACTGTGAATAATACTGTATCTTAGGCTACGTTTCTGCATTTTGGTGCTTGTGTGACTACCTTAAGTCACTGGTAAAACATGCTATGTGACAATATTCTATTTGAAGTGATTTGACTTTGTTTTTATTGTCAATTAATTATGACTTGCTCCAGCTTCTGACTTTGCACAACCTGTTTCTTCAGCTCATTATAGCTTGTAGAAAAGGAGGAACTAGCATTGAAGACCTTGCAGAGAAGTTTCCTGATATGATTATTAAGGTTTTTATTCTCTTTGCTCGTTTATGTGAAGTCAAAATTTTCATTTCACATCTGTTCCTTGGGAGATATTGATAGTGATGTGGTGCATAGGATAGGATAAATGTGTGGGTAAAGTGGAGAGCAGCCTTTGGAGTTCTAAGTGATAAGCGCATTCCAAACAGGCTTCAAGGAAACTTTCTATGGGACAGCTATTTGACTGCAATACTCTATTGAGTGGAGTGTTGGGCGTGAAAGAAAAGTCATATAGATAAATTGAATGTAGCCGAAATGAGAATGCTATGGTGGATGTGTGGGATTAGGAATGAGTATATTCATGAGAGCTTAGGGGTAACACCTTTAGGGGAGAAGCTTAGGGAGTGTAGATTGCGTTGGTATGGGTACATGCAAAGAAGACCAATAAATGCTTTGGTGAGAAAATTAGAAGGGATGCATGTAAATGATGCCAAGAGAGGAGAGGGAGACCTAAGAGAACTTGGATGGAATTAATAAGAAAGGATGCGTCTTTGCTTTCTCTTGACGCAAAACAGGCTAGAATGGAGGCGGAAGATCCATGTCGCTGACCCTAAATTGTTGGGAAAAGGCGCTACTTAATTATGATTATGATTTGTTCCTTGGGAGAGAAGTTATAGTGTTCTTACTGTTATATTACCTTCTGATTCTGATTATGGCCATTCTAATTGAAGATCTTATCGAAATGATCAGGTTCCAATTGACGTATTTAAAGGTATAACAGACGAAGATGCTGCTAAAGTTGTAGATGGCTTAGCTCCTAAACAAGCTGATAGAAATGACTGTATTGAACAAGTGAAGAAGTTGTACAAACTTTTCTGTGAAAGTGACTGCACACTGCTGGAGGTTAAAATCTTAAATCTCAAAGTCCAACATCTGATCTTAATAGGTTTTATAGTGGTCTTACTTGTAAATTCTTTATTCATAAATGAGAGAACTCTGATCGTGATAATTTCTATAGTGGTCATACTTGTCAAATTTGTATGATTAATTTTCAGTTAGCAGAATATGATGTCACTTAAATGTCTTTTTCTTAATTCTTTTGGTAATAATCATGTTCAGATAAACCCGATTGCGGAGACTGCTGATAGCCAGTTAATAGCTGCTGATGCAAAGTTAAACTTTGATGACAATGCAGCCTTCCGTCGGAAAGGAATATTTTCTCTTCGTGACACATCACAGGAGGACCCCAGAGAGGTTTGACTCGATATTCCTTTTTCCATGGCTGTAAATTTGATAAGGAATCTTACGCTTAAATGAGATATATTACTCTTGATTCACAACGTTGGGAACATAAATTTGGTAAGACTTGGGTGTTCCAAGTGATTGGCCTTGAGCTGTAGGTGATCGCTTTAAATTCTAGTACACACATGACTGTTTGATCTGCTTTTTGCCAAAGATGTTAGCTAGTGAGGAAGGACTTCAGCATAGACCTCCAGAGTAATTTCTAGGCAACTAAACCCAATATCTCTTCCCGACGATAAGGGCAGGATCGAGATGGTTGCCTTTGACAAGTTACCATAATAAACATTCGTCATACTTTCTGCATGTGGACAGGTCACTGCTGCCAAGGCTGATTTGAACTATATTGGTTTAGATGGGGAGATTGGCTGCATGGTGAATGGTGCTGGCCTCGCAATGGCTACAATGGATATAATTAAGCTGCATGGAGGGACACCTGCTAATTTCCTAGATGTTGGTGGGAATGCATCCGAAGGCCAGGTGGGTGATTCAGATTTTATTTGAACCCAAAATTTTCCAGTTGCTTGTGCTCAAGTATTTAACTATCTCTGGTTCATAAATGCTGATTATTGGGAAGTTCGAGTTTGTATTTTGGAAGACATGTTGGATTAATCCGTGGTTTGGAATATAATGAAGGTGGTGGAAGCCTTTAAAATATTAACATCTGATGAGAAGGTGAAGGCCATCCTGGTGAACATTTTTGGAGGAATCATGAAGTGTGATGTGATAGCAAGTGGCATCGTGAATGCTGCAAAACAGGTAAGCACATTTTTGCCATAGCTGCCACCCATTTTGTAGCCTGCAGTCACGTCTATGTTTTGTAATTCACCTTTTCCATACTGATAATTACATCACTTAAAGCTTACCTTTCTATTAATAGGAATCCAGAGAGTATTGACTGTGACGTTTGAGTTATATAAATCTTGTAAATTTAAATATGTGGTGGAATTCTGTGTGTTAAGATGGATGTAATTAGATTTACTCAAATTTCAGTAACCAACCATTCGTGTTTATTTATGTACTTACCTAACAAGATTTGTTCCTCTTTATTCTACCGTTTATTGGCGGAAAAAAAAAAACTCAATTCTCATTTTTGGATGATTTGATAGGTCCAACTTAAGGTGCCAGTAGTTGTTCGTCTGGAAGGCACCAATGTTGACCAAGGAAAGAGAATTCTCAAGGTAAGAACAATATTTGTCCATGGCATCCTGCCCCTTTTTATTTGAACTGCTTCCTTCACTGTCAAATGTAGTAATCTGATGTATGTTGATGTTCCTATAAGTACATCGTTTTGACTTGAATATTGGATGTGTAGGAGAGTGGGATGACATTGATAACTGCTGAAGACCTGGATGATGCTGCAGAAAAGGCCGTAAAAGCATCAACAGCCTAGTTATTTTGTACTACGGTTGGATTTATTTTTATTATATTTTACTAAAGAAGAAAAGGAATTGGAGAATATCCTGTGCTCGTATTATTTTTATATTGAATATCAAAACGGAATTTTTGACAGCTTTGAAATAAGCCCATTTGGAGTGATAATGGAAAGAATACGAATTTGAAAGTTCAGTCAAGGCCAAGCTCGTGGTTTGATTGCCTTTCTATGATCTTAATAATTAGCTACACTTAGTGCTTTACTCTGTTATTCCTTGGGCATGTTCAGGTCCTTATTGTACAATGAAATTGGTCCTTCAAAGAGGGCCTGTCAATTTTATTAGATTGTAGTATGGCCGCCTATTTCTCCAAAGGTAAAACATGGAAAAGTAGTTAATTGACCATTAAAACATTCTTTGGCATTTATATGACAACTATAAATAGTGATAATTTGTTATTACTAATTACAAGACACCAGCCAACAGCAGTACGTTAATCAAATTCCGATTATTTCTTTATTATAATAATGATCTTCCGCCGCAATTTAACTTATCATCCTCTCTTCATGATCTCTGCAATCTTCTTGGAGATACAATAAGAAACAGACTGAATGGTGATCAT
Organism: Houttuynia cordata; assembly: GCA_039654745.1. Classification (NCBI taxonomy): domain Eukaryota; kingdom Viridiplantae; phylum Streptophyta; class Magnoliopsida; order Piperales; family Saururaceae; genus Houttuynia; species Houttuynia cordata. Next base: position 18,014,205 of record CM077507.1, read on the forward strand.
TGGATTAACCCCAACTGCACCAGGCAACACACTCCCATCACACACAAACAATCCCTCCGCCTCCCAACTCTCCCCATTCTCATCAACCCCACCTTCCTCCTCAGTAGTTCCCATTCTACAGCTCCCCATCTGATGAGCAGAAGCATACATAGTCCAATACTCCTGCCCCAACATTGGCCCGTCCACTGCCGCAACCTCGTCCAAAAACGCCTCCAAGTCCTCCTCCCTCAGCCCCTTGCACTTCACCTTCTGCCCATCATTCCTATGCGTGCCGATCTCCACCGCCCCCGCCGCGACCAAAATCCTCAGCGCCGTCCTCACACCTTCCCTCAAATCCTCCCTATCCAACGTATCAAACTTATACTCGATCCTCCCCTCCTCCCTCACCTCTCCAGACCCCCTATCCTTCACCAATGCAAACAAACTTGCCGTCCGGCTGTACTTCATCAGACTATCCTTCATCTGCCGGCCGGACACCCATGGAAACAGAGTCCCAAACGCTGCAGGCCCCATGTAAGTAGCTTCTATCACAGTTCCATCCTTCGAATTCCCTGTTCTCACTTTGTGCAAGGATGTAAGAATGCCACCTTCATGCCTCTTGCCTTGAAGATCAGACACTGACTCTGGAAAATACCCCCACACTATTAAAACAGGGTGGAGATGCAAGTTCCTACCTATATTAGGATTCTTGAGCCCGCTAGACACCATCAGGGGAGGAGTCAAGAGCGACCCACAAGCGGAGATCGTCACTTTAGCTCGTACATGCAGTTCCTTCGTAACACCGTTCTTGTTCATACTCCTGGCAACCACTCCCATGCACTTGAGCTTCTTCTTCTGATGGCCTTCGTTCTCTTCCAGAATGAATCTCTCTGCTTTACACGCACTCAAGATCACCGCTCCATGGTCGACCGCATCGACCAGCCACGTCCGGTCCGCCCCGCGCTTCTCACCCTTCCGGCAGCCGTAGCTGCAGAACCCACAGTAGTGCTTCTCCGAGCTATTTCTCGGCACGTTCTCAACTTTCAGGCCAAGATTGTTGCACCCTTTTCGCAACACTTGGTTCTGAAACCCTTCTTGTTCACAATTGTATGTAACTCCCAGTCTGGTACATACAGCATCCATGGCGTCGCTGTAGGCGGAGCTGCCAAAGAGTGGCAGCTTCTGCTCCTCTGCCCACTCCTTGCAGAGGGAGTCTGGTGTTTTAATGGAGGCCGACCAGTTGACGGCGGACCCGCCGCCCACTGTCGACCCGGCGAGGACCATCATCTGCCCGTCGACGGTGGCAGAAATCCCACCAGATTCGTACATTTCGTTGAAGGACGGGCCTTCCAGAGCAGAGTAATCTTGGGAAGTGAAGTAGTTGCCCTTCTCTAGCACGACGACCTTCTGGCCGGAGCCGGCCAGGATGGCCGCTGCAACGCCGCCACCGGAGCCGGAACCGACGATGACTACGTCACAGTCGATGCGGTAGAGTTTGCGGGCGGGGTCATCGGTGACTTTGAGGCCTTTCTGGGTGAGAGCTTGGAGAAGGGTTGAATCTGTTTGCTGAGCAGTTTCTACGATTCCTTTCTCCAGAGGTCGCTCCTCCTCAGACTTCTTTCTTTGTTCTTCATCTTCTTCTATGTTGTAGTTCATTGCTTTCCATGCTGTGTTCTCTAAATTGTCATCGCTCTGCAGGGAAAAAAAAAATTCAAATTATAAAAGAGTTAATGTATTTGCCGACCTTAAATTATTAAAAAAATATGTTATATGATTATGATTATGATTTTAATTACCACCTGTCCCCTCGACGCTACAATGTGAGTAAGAATTTACGTATGCATATAAATGAACTAGAGTGTATTATACTCTCCATTAGCTCGATTACACATTAATTCATCATCCTTTTAGGCAATATAAGAAGAATTTGTTAATTCTACCAGAAAAATAAAAACTAATACTTTGTTACTTGTGATTGGTAAAATGGGGTGCTAGTTACGTTTTTAATGAGAAATGCTAGCCCGTCAAATTATACAGGGCCATTAATCTGACTACTACTTATCTCCGGCTCGGCGGCATGAATTATATACCGCATTTGACTCTCATCGGAATTAAAATGGTACAAAATCTGTACAAAGAAACATAGTGACAAATTTTTACGCCTGATGCAACATTCAAAAGAGGGGACAACTAGAGTGCTAATTTATGATCATAATTAAATAACATCTTTTTCCAATTATTTAGGATGGGCGGTACTATTGGAGTGATAATTACTTACTATAAATCAATTTGACTAAAAAATTAGAGACTAAGCTTTAAATAAATATGCTGTTCAATTTATAAGAATAAAAGAAGAAAGAACAAATTTGTTTTTTTGTCTGTTGGCAAAGTACCATGTTGCCCTTTAGCAAAGACTTTTTGTGATCACTAAAAATTATGACCTCATCTATTACAGAAAAACAACTCTTTCTGCAAATAAAATAATGATTAAAAAATAAAACTTGTTAACGAAGTCATGGGAGGTGTAGAATCAGAGACATGCAAAGATATTAAACAAAAGGGACATTCAGATATAAGTCACATCAAATAGGCATGGGAGGTGTAGAATCAGAGACATGCAAAGATATTAAACAAAAGGGACATACAGATATAAGTCACATCAAATACGTAATGAAACCGAAATGGTGTATACTCAACCCACTAAAGCAGCAATTCCTACCCCCCAGCTCCTCGTGAAAACGAAGGAAAACAATGAATATTAAGTAGATATTATCTTACGATTAGGATAAGTTCATCTCCTAGATCCATGGCTTGGTCAACTGAATCATCACAACAAACACTACCATTGATGCATTACGTTATTCTGTTGGAACACCTTATCACAGATCAATCCTAAGTACAGATTCTTTAGTTACCAAACAGAAGTACAGATTTTTAAGTTCAGTTTTAATCCAATCCTCAAAAAGCAGTTCTTGTGTCAAAGCAATTAAAACAGTTCTGAAACTCTGAAACTTTGTGCCAAGAATGAACACTCTGGAACTGAAAAGGATAGTAAAAAGTGGCAATTAGTGTACAAGAGAGAAAGAGGACCCTTACCATGGACAAGAAGATGTACAAGGTGAATATTTTCAGCGACACAAAAGCCACCCTCAGTGGTACCAGAGTCCTTTCTGCAGACCATCTCTGCAAGACCCCTTCTCTCTCTCCAACAGACATCTCTTTGAACTTCCTAATGAAAGGAAATCTCCAGCTCAAACAGGAAGATCGGCAAACAAGAAACGTCCCCAGCCGGATTGAGAGAAGCCACAGTATCACCTTTACCATTGAAAGTGCCACAGGCCTAGCCCTCTGCGCCATGCACTCTGCAACCTGCTCAATTCAAAAATCCATTTAAAGAAGAACCCATGAACTAAAATAGCATAAATCAAAGCAGAGGTCCTGAGTTCGAACTCCGACTCCGTTGGCCACCACGCACCACGGATTATATCCGGATTTACCCATTGAGTATGGTGGGTAGGCCGTGTATGTGCCCGAGAGGATTGGTTGCGCGATACCATGCTCTAAGTGGCCGGTTGCCTTGCCACTTCTAGTCCGGTATTAAGGACTCGGACATACTTCATTATCAAAGAAAAAAATAACATGCAAGAATGAGATTTAACCATTTAGGATGATTGAAATACCTCTTCAGGGATAGGTTTCTCAGACCCAGAAGCCAGATAGAAGGCCTGGACTGTTTTACTGGGCAGCTCTTCCCTGCCTGCAACATTGTCATCGACAGCCAAGGATGGTATGAAGGTTTCACAGATGCAAGAGAGGGAATCCATCATAGATCGAGAGAACCCATGACTGTAATCGCCTTGCCTTCTTCCTCCTCTCAGAAGAGGGTGAGGCTCTCTCTTCCTTGCCTCTGCTGCTTCCATGGCTTTGCTTTGCTTCCTCTGGCTTGCCTCCCCACAGTGTCGTTTTCTGTCCACAAGCAAAGCCTCGATCAATCCAATGGTTCCAGCTTGAGGCTGGTATCTCCTGAGCTTATTTATAGAGAATAAGTCACGCTTTTTTTTCTCAATTTGCAGATTTGAGATAGAAAAAGATATCGAAAAGGAACGAAGATTTGTTGGCAGCCGGCTAGAGTCCACGTTGATTGTGGAGTCCAAATCCGTCTATCCTTTCTTGTTTGGTTTCTCAAGGACCTGAAGAAGCAGAATCTAGCTGATTGGATTTTGGCTTTAAATTTAAATTAAGGCGTTTGGTGGGACATAAGGAAAAAATAAGCTTTCCTGTGAGTAGTATGTTTGGCAACATATGAAAAAAATAGATTATGGACGGTTAAGTTACAAAACTACTCTAAATACATCTTTGAGCCAGTGTTATCGTATAATCGATTACACGATAGTTATTTTTAAAAAAATCACATTTGTATTTACATTTAAAAAAGTGGCATTCACATCTCATACTGTGGGAGAGATGCAATCCTGAGGATGCACTCTAGTCGCCAATAGAGAAGGCTTAGCTGCTGATGGAGAAAGAAAGGTTAGCTTTTCGGATAGGCGGTGGAGAAAGATCAACCAAACTGATGAAATTGGGAATATGATGGCCAATGGAGAAAGGCCAGGTACTCAGGCACAGTGGGTTGGATGGAAGAGCCCAACACCTTAGCTACCGCAGATCTCCATTGCGAAGTGTCGTGATGAAGCTCAGTCCGCACCCTCCACGGCGAACTGCTAAGCAGCAAAGGGAAGAAAGAACCGCAACACAAAGGGTGAAGGGCAACATGAGGAAATTTTCCCCAATTTTTGAGAACCAGTGTTTCCTCTCGCAAGGAGATTCTGTGAAAAGTCAACTTTTCTCAAAATCCCATACGGAAAGTCGACTTCACTACATTACCTGCTTCATCTAGAATAGCACTGCTAAACGAACAATTGCAGAAAGCGCCTGATTCTCCAACAAGCGGGGGCAGAAATCCTCTACCAAACATGCCCTAAACATTAGGAGGATCAAGTGCAGAGTTCGAAGGAGCTTAGGACACTCTTAATGTGAGTAGATATGTTGGTGCATTCCAAATTGAACTAGTAAAGAAGTTAAGAATGGGTTATTATTATCAAGAAGTACTTGATATGCTAATGTTGGCGTGCCTCATCCAGGGGAACCTAGATATGTTGGTGCATTCCAAATTGAACTAGTAAAGAAGTTAAGAATGGGTTATTATTATCAAGAAGTACTTGATATGCTAATGTTGGCGTGCCTCATCCAGGGGAACCCACATTTCCAACGTTGTTGCAGTGTAGCAAAGGCCTGGAGTTTGAGGTCCTCACAGGGGCGGTGGTCCCTTTGTTGAGCAAGTTTTGCATGTCTAATGGGAATTTCCCAACAAAAGAAGAGGTTCTGATAGTAACGGGCATGCAGGTCCCACAATAGTTGTCAAAAGTACTTGACAAAAACAAAGGTCTTGATTGGGAAAAAAAAGATATTTAGCACACTCAAGAGTTTTTGTGGAGAAATTGCCATTTGGGGCATAAAAAATGAGCTGATTTTTCACGCCCCAAATGGGAGAAATTATTAGGTATGCGATGCGTAGGGGATACTCATGCTCATCACTAATGGGTGATGGACACTGAGGCATCACCAATGGTGATGAGCATGACTATTCCCTACGCGCTGCGTACCTAATAATTTCTCCCCCAAATGGCCCCTTAGTCCGCCCAGCAAGCAATGTGGAATTTGCTCACACATGACATGCATGGTCAATACTAAGGGGCCGTTTGGGGCGTGATTATTGCAAAAATATCCAGACTGGATATTGGATATATACTGTAGCATCCATGTGGATTTTTACATCCAGCTGAAACACCTCAGGAGGTGTTTCAGCTGGATATATAAAATATCCAGATGCTACAGTGTAGCAAAACATTCAGATGTTTTGCTTTTAATCACGCCCCAAACGGCCCCTAAGGATCGGCGGTGCACACAGCGCTATTGTCCGCTCCACCTGTTTGTGAGAAGTGCATGCTAGGTGCATAAATCCCTTGATTTTCCTGATCTAGGGCTCCTCTCACATGAATGCAAATCCCACATGGCACTCTAGGAGCATTGAGTAATTTCTCCATGTTTTGGCGTGTTGCACTCCCCTCAATTGCATTTCATCACGCATCTAGGTTTTTTTTTTTTAGTATTGAGATTGACCCACACTGAATGACGCACTTTTGCTAAATATTCCGTAATGCACACAAATGAATTATAAATTTTGTATAAATTTTGTATTCCGTATACAATGCGTTAAACCAAAAGGAACCAACAACAAGGTAATTTTCAACAGAAGTTAGATTAGAATGTATGATTGTTTTAGAGTCGTAGTAAATCTTCTATTAGGTGGATGAGTGTGGATCTAATGAGTGGAAGCTCCTTGTACGTTGATCTCCAATATGTGCCTTAAATGTCAAAATATGACAATGTAATTGAAATAATGATATGTGCCATCAGGTTGAGATACTTTTAAAGGCGGGCGGGTTATTAAAAAACTGCATGTCGTAATAAGAAATGAAAAACTGGTTGCCCTTACAATAGTGGGCCTAAAAGCACCTGTGCAAGAATGGGGCTGTGACAGGAACATACTAATGGGACATAAGATCATTGTGACAAGTAGCTAATTCGGCCTCAATTTGGCAAGGGGTCAGGTCGGCTTAGTAAGGGAAAATTAATCGGCAATTCAAGGGGAATTTGGCATACCATATAACAACTTGCACAATGTGAGAAAAAACAAGAAGTGAAAATGCTCATTTTCCCTAATCTCTTCCCAAAATTCATTAGGAAAGAAGGAAATTCTGTCAATTTTTACCAAATCCGCCAAAATAAGCAGATTCCACCGAATTCTGGCAAATCACTGAACATTTGCCACGAAGTTCATGAAGGACCCAATCCGGTGGAATTCGCCGAAATTTTGACGAATTTTGTCACTATGCATAAGATCAGAGTTCATGGAAATATAACGGACATTTATTTTCATCAAAAATACCCTGCATTACTTATCACAACCGTCTTTTAAACACACAAATCAAATAGCTCAGCATTCTATAAAATTCAAGGTCCTCATTTCTGAGATAATTCTCCTTCGCACATAAGTACAAAGTGTACAAACCATCTCATCATCCAAAGTCGAAATATCTCCCTTGCATTCGTGCACAAAGTACAAACAATCACAATCATCCAACTCTACCACGAGGATTGTCAATAATGGATGTCTAACGACTGTCTAGCAAACAAGGGAAAGCCACAGTGTCGGCAATCTTCTACAGGGCGAGCAAGGACAAAGAATCGTCTGTGCATTGCTTGCTTCTTTAACTTTTTACCAAAGAAAAAGGATCATTCGGATGAGAGGCAACTCATGGGCCAAATTCCCAAAAAAGTTATATAAACTGGGATTTGGCAACTCATGGGCCAAATTCCTTGTCAGATTAGCTCATACTATTTTTTTCCATTTTTTATCCTAAATACTTGTTTTTATTCTGTTGCAGCCCTTTTAGATTAAAAAACTGATGGAAAAAAAAAAAGTAAAGAAACCAAAAATAACGTGACAGAACTACATTGGATGAGGAGTTCATCACCCCACCTCTCCTATACAAAGACGGTGAATATCCACCGTCTGAAAATACTAAGGAATAGAGGAGGCGAACTAGTCTAACTACATTTCCATTTTCCAATGATCTATTTTCAGCAGAACATCGGTTATCAAGCGAAAGCGTGTCAAAAGTGTGTTGGCAGTTTACACAGGAAAATTGATGTCCAAAGGAACTTCCCGTGCTTCAGTTAACTTTTCATTTTCAGCAATTGGTTCGAAAGTGAGTTTTCAGTCACACAGACAACAGTCCGAAACATGATCAATACTAATGGATATAAACAGGTTGGGAAAGTTGCTCAATCCCCATAAAAAAAGGCGCAATTAATAGGACAGACCATCATGTTTGTAGAACCATGCGGTGCCTACTTACGACGTACATCTACCAACTGCATAAATGAAGGGGCTAGCAATGTCACACGTTCTGCGTTAATGAATCCTGTGCAAATGCAGCACTGATTTGCAGAATTGCATATTTGCATGGTCATTATAAAAAGAGCAGATAGCATCCACACATTGACCAGCAACGTACTTGTCCAAAACCCTGATGTTATGCCTCAACCGTAGCACACGGCATATAACAAACAAATTGTGTGCAATATTAGCACCACATAACAAAAATTGTATGCAATGGTAGTATTTGACTAAAACTGACAAGAGCAGCAATAGAACTCAGATAAGATTAGAGAAACAAAACCAACCACAAGCCTCACCTCAAAATATTTTACAAAAGTAAATATATATAATATACTAGTCTACAATAAAGCACATGACTACAAGTACCTCCAAAGAGCTGGACGATCTCTTGAGATAATTAGGGCACGAGATGCCATATAGTCAAAAGAAGGGGAATACAAGTCATCCGGGCCAATGACCTCTGACACTTCTCTAGCATCTCCTCGATAGATGGAGGAAGAAGAAAGCCCTTCTTCCTTGAATGTGTCAAACACAAACAATCCCAAACCACAAATACCCATGATGTATTGAGAATTTCCCCATACTTGAGCTATAGATGAGTGGTAAGCGTGTGCACGAGACTCGGGTAAAGCATAAGTTGTCTGAAGCCTCCCTTTGCGCAGAGAAAATTGTTGGACATGTGAGCGAATTCCTCTCTTTGTTGCTAATTTAGGATCAGTGCCACCAAGGAGAATCGCATCTCCACGAGAATAAATGGCAGTGTTGTTTGATGTCCCATGCTTGCTTATCTTTAAACCAATACCAGAAGGAACACGGAAGTCTAAGATGTTCACATTTTCTTGTGTGCAAAACACACCATCATTTCCTTCAGCCTCCGATGAACTCACCCTGCATTTACAGAAGAATAGTAATATAAAAAAAAAATAATATGCATAACTCTATTCATGAACGAAAGCGAAATACAACTGGATTAAACCCTTGGTATCTATGAACCTGCTAACATTAATCAATGACACAATAATTAACATAAAGCACTAAAGCAAAAGCTAAAACAACATGGGAACTATACCTAGAAGTCTGAACAAAGTAAAAACGAAATGAGTTACATGCAATAGATTGCCAAACATCTCACCTTTGCCGAACCCCACCACCTAATTCACCATCGGTGTTATTAACATGCAGGGCAGATATTTTTTTACCCATTGAAGACACTGTAAATAGTGACTGTGGATTAATAGAGTTCACATCCCAGAGACTAATGCCTTCTGTTTCGGCTATAACGGTCTTCCCTTTGCTTCTCCACTGCAAAGGACTTGAGTAATCCATTGTTAACACTGGCTTTTGTACTTCCCACTTCATGACAATCTCACCATCGCGAATATCATATACATTTACTGACTTTTGACAGGTTGCTGTACACATCATGAGAGGCCCACATGGTCTATACCAACATTGTAGGTTTTGAGGGGATAGATTTTGCAACAGAGAACTCCTCCTTTGAATATCACTATCAGTTAAGGTGCCCAGCACTGTTCTTGATGAATAATTAGAAGTTTTTGGGCCATCCTCCCCATGAAATGCTCGAATATCCTTTGTGTAAAAATCCCATGAGCAAAAACCTGAATCTAAAGTATTACCGGCAGATGCTGCTACAACATATTTTCCGGAGCAACCATCAGAACCAGGAGCACGTATTAACCAGCAGTCACCCCATATGTTGTAAGACAGCCCTGGAGGGGACTTATACACTGCCTTCTCCTGGAAAAAGAAGGCACATAAAAAGAGGTGTAATATCAGATCAAGTATTAGCATATGTTACACATGCCAATCAATGTGTATGCACATGGGTCATATCTATGATTCTATATACACAGATACGCCTCAAGGTGAGTCATATTATCACCTCAAAGGTGTTAATTTAATGCACAACGAGCCAAACAAATTGAACTTCATATAGCAAGGCATTAAAAGAACGTGAATTTTAGACTCAAAGAAACTTTTAAATGCTGATACATGACTCAAATTAATTAGGCACCATCTTTCAAGATTGTATATCTTATGAAACAGTGTTTTTTATAAATTTTTATCCTAAATATAATTTGTAAGAGAAATATTATTTAATCAAAATAGACAGAACATTCTTCAAGGCTAAGGGCTGCCTTGTTTTGGGGGGTAAAATACCTTACCTCACAGCCCGTGCCTTTTAAAACCTTGATGTTACATTGTTTTTGTTATGCTTTCAATTTAAATCAATCAACACATATCCCCTGCCCTGCTAAATGAAAAAGAAAATCAATACAAAGAACAGCTGACTACATGAACTCTTGCTACAGAAAAAATATGTTAAAAGAAAATCCTACCCAGCTTAAAAAATATGTTAAGAGAACATGAACTCTTGCTACAGAATTCTAACGTAAAAGCAATAAGTGAAACTTTTAATACATATGCAGCAATCATTGTGAAGTGTGAACACAATTGCAGATAATAATTTAAAAAGTTATATAATGCAAAAGTTGCTTCTCATATAATCGTTTCTCATAATACAACAAGAAATAGCCGCATCATACACATAAGCAATGTGAGATTTACATGATGGGATACAAAAAACTCAATGTTATTTATTAAGGACGTTTTGATAGCACGTTTTGAAGTACAATAGCAATGTAAGATTTATACTAAGGACGTTTTGAATGTAATACATAAAGATCAGAATATTCATTTAACTTCACAATATAATCATTTACCTCTGAGTTTGTTATGTCGTAGAAGGTACATGAACCATCTCCGTGAGCAAGAAGAACGGATTCACCCTCAGAAACGAACCACCCACCAGTTGCAGACTTGCAACCTATCTCCATTATTTGATCTGATAAAGAATCCTGAGGCATCTCCTGAAATGACATATTTACCATGTTCTCTTCATCAAAATTGGCAAGTGTCTCATTGGCTCTGAGGCTCTCATCTACACCAGACTTTTCAATTTCTGTATTCTTAGAAGTACTTTGTTTTTCACAAGCTTCAGACATGCCTGATTCTGTTGCTTGCCTCATTATAAATTCTAGTTGGCATTTACTATCATTGACTTTGATCTTTGATTGGTTGTCATCAAGAGAAGCCAAGAATTCTAATGCAATAGGATTCTCATCTATTGGAGCCAACAGTTGATCAACAACGTGTGAAGTTTCACTAGATTCCTGAATATTAATCTGATTTTCTTCAGCCAAAATGTCAAGTGTTCCTTGGCTCTTGAGTAATTTCTGATGCGGATAAAATCTCATTTCCAGTTCTTCTTGATTCATGCCATTTACAGGCCGTTTTATTGCACATGACTGCTCACTCTGCTTAGCCTCCTCATCCACCAACTGCACACCACCATTTAAAGCAATTTCAGGCATGCTCAACTTGCAGTTACTATCAACAACAACATTATTAACATCCTTTTCGATTCCCTTAATTTTTTCCTGGATGTCAGACAGAATAAGTTTTGATGACTCTGGGTTGTTCAAGTCCAACATGTCTTTAGTTCGTTTAATCTCGGAAGCAATTTTGCTGACCCTCCCCTCAAGATAAGCAAGTCTCTCACGAAGTCTGCTGGGATATTTGTTACCTTCAGGCCGATCTGATGCTTCAGTGCACTCATGCTCCGTCAAATCCTGAGAGTCCCCTACCTTTGTTACTAATTTGTGGGCTGCCACTTCAACGTCTGAATGGGTATCAACTGAATCCTTGAAACCTCCCAAGACCCCATCATCAGTAAATGTTTTACGTTTATCTGCAACCTCAACTGAACTTGAAACCGATATATGATGCATATTTCTAACATCATTCGCAGGTTTCCCATTGACGTCAGTAACAAGCACAGCACCACCAACGTCACTATTACCTGAGCATTTCACTTTGGACTCCGAAATCTTCTCATCTTCCAAATTTTTCGCGCCATTTAAATCCGTTTGACTCTCTCCTGTTATACGAGGAACTAGCTCGCCTAAACAGAATTTGTCCTTCAAACTATCTAAACTCTTAGGACCATTAGTATCCGTCTCCACATCTCCCTGCCGCTTATTATCTGTAAAAATCCTTTCTTTTTTGTAATTCAAATGTCTACCGTCCCTCTTAACCATTTCTTTCAACTTCAACTCTATAGAAGTCCTGTTCTTGCCAGACTCCAAAGCCCTAGAACTGACTCCCAATTTCTCCTCCATTGCGCACGAACCCGAATCCAGACTAGCTCTCTTCTCCTGACCCTTCTCTACGCGATATCCATTCAAACCCTCCCCCCTACACGACCCGTCCATTACCAGCTTATCGAACCCAGTACCCAAAGGCATCCGATCGGACCGCATATCAGACAGAAACCGCGCAAACTTGGAAGGATCAGGGCTCTTACCTCTCGCCACCGCCGATGAAGCAGACCACCGGACGCCCACCTTACACGAACTCCCATATCCCGCCGCCGCCTTGTCGATCCGCTGAATAGGCATCGGCTGCTGGAGGACGGCGCGCTTTTGCGTGGTCAACGTAGGAGCTCTTCCCCTAGAAACCGACCTAGAATTTTCCTTCCCGGCGACCTTTCTCCCACTTCCTGCTCCTCCTCCACTGCCGCTGCTCTTTAGTGATCTTTCGGTAAAAGCATCGGGCGACCGCGGGGCGGTGATCTTGCCGCCGGCGCCGCCGCGCTCCTTGAGCCTCTGCATCGTAGCCATTGCAAATCTCTGAACTCTGGTCGGAGGAGAGAGAATTTCGGAGGGTTTTGCTCGTTCAATGCCAGAAAAGGAAGGTCTGGATTTGGCGGGATTCGAAATTTCGAATTTCAAATTTCAAAACGCCCTTCCGGTCCGGAGAATAAAAACCAGCTCAGGGAGACTCTCACCTTGGATACAAAAATAGTCCTCGATTTAGCTGACCCTGTACACCTGTACACATGTGTACAGGGTAAGCATGGAACTTCATTAGAAGTACACATGTGTACCCTGTACACAGGAAAATTATTGGCTACGCGCCGCGCAGGGGGAACAGTGTGCTCATCACCAATGGGTGATGGACACATCTCCCCTGCTTGTCATGATTGCCATGAGGGACCCACAAGAAGGGGAGACGTGCTCATCACCCATTGGTGATGAGCACACCGTTCCCATGCGCGGCGCGCAGCTAATAACTTCTCATGTACACATGGGTACACCGTCAATCTATTTGGATTGGATTAAAGTTCATATGTAATAAGTTAGTGCTCACTTATTTGTTAACTATTACATGTTAAAAGCCAAAAAAAACTTCTTGGTATAAAAAGACTCATTGCCGATGAAGATCCATCTATTTCACATCAACCTGAGTACCTGCTAAGGTTTCAATATATTAATTTCAAAACACAAACCTACTGTTAAAATTAAACTACAATTAATTTCATGTTGAACTTCTACTGACTACATGAGTCTTGTGTATTAGATATTTTGTTGCACAACATGTGCACATCTACTAGTAAAATTAAAGCACAAGGAGTTTCAGGTTGACAATTGAAAGATGGTAGTCGAAAGCTGGAAGTTGAAAGGTGGCAATCGAAAGTCAAAAGTCGAAAGGTGGATGTGGTAGTCAAAAGCTAGAATCAAATTGTCGGAGCTAAAAGCTGGAAGTCGAAAGCTGATAGTCAAAGGCCCAACTATACTTGCCTTAGAACACCATTAATTTAAATTTCAAAGGGGTGTGGATAGTATTGCAGCCAATAGACAAAAGCGATAATGAAACCTGTAAAAAAATGACAAAAATTAGTCAATCTTCCAATGGCCGCAAGTAAGAGTTCACCTAGTTGATACATTAATGGTTTACCAACAAAATATACATCATAATGGTATAGTAACAACTTCTTGAAACATATTTCCTCTTTGCAAGCATCTCTCTCCCATTGTTCACAAAATTCCTACAAATTACAACTGAGGAGACCAATAGAAAACTTGGTGCCTAGCTGTATTATATTATCAAAGGGTACAATAAATGAAAACATAATGTTCCATGTTAACATTAGTGCAAAAATGTACTAAAAATATAAATCAACATTACCAAAAGGTATAAGAAACGAAAACACATTTTGTATCATGTTAAAAAAATAGGTATAAATACTTCATTTGCAGTGTTGATGAAACTTCAATCCAATCCAAATGCACAAAACAAACATATTTTGTACTATATAAAAAAAACAAGTGTAAAAGATTCATTTGTAGCGTGGAACACTTTAATCCAATCCAAATGCACAAACTTTTTTAAGCAAAAAAAATGAATATAGAAAAATGGGGATATGATGCTTAACGTTTGTAAATGGAAAAAAAATACAATTCCCAATACAATGTCAAGCTCAATGGATAAATATATTCAAATTGCTTGTGCATTGATTCAATAATGACTTCACTATGAATCTTTTCCCTCTACCTTTTCAACTTCATTAGATAGACACATTTGCATTGAAGAACTGATCAAACTAGTATCCATGCAGCAAAGGGTTTATTCTCTTCCTTTGTCATTTTTATTCCAAGAACATAATTGATCCATTCATAATTTCTAACTAGCTTATTAGCAATAAAATTTCCAAACCCACCAGCAATTAGGCGAAGCCTAAATTATAAACCAACCTACATTATTTGTTCACATGAAAATAGAGCCTACGAATCTACATTGTGGTGGTTTCTTTGCGTATGGAAACCAGTGCAGTAAAGTGAAAAAAAAAAATAACATCTCTATGTTTTCACAAGAGAGGAAAGACCACATCTTTAATTGGTACAAGTGAATAGCCCTTATATGCATCTCTCCCACCAAAAATTTCTTCTACATTGAGTAGATCAAAACAACCAAACAATCAATCTTCCACACTTCATTGAACTGTTCTTGCATTCTTACACTTTGATATGAAAGTGGTGGGCATAACATTAAGGCTACATGGCTTCAAGGGCTATGATGCCCTATGTTTGAGAGTGGGATGACAACTGCTTTGCATTACCACTAATAATTTTATAACCATACCTACCTCCACCATCCCAGCGAACCACATTCCACGGGCGTCAATTCACATACGCCCGACAAAGATGCAAATAGCACTCATCGATAGGTTCACCATATTTGGAATCGTGTTCGAACAATCTTTGAAGGTTAGGGCAAAAACTCCACAAGTTGGACAACAACACTAATACTTACAACCAAGTTCCTAACCTGCTTATTCGTTATGAAGTGGTTATATTGGGCAAAAACTCCACAAGTTGGACAACAACACTAATACTTGCAACCAAGTTCCTAACCTACTTATTCGTTATGAAGTGGTTTAGGACCTGTGTAGATTTTGTTAGTCTATCATCAAACAATCCATCGAGGCTTATATGTAATGAACTTGATTATTGCCTTCAACCCTGTTATCTTTGGTGTTCCAACTCCTCTTTTACTTTGACTCTTGTTCGTCACAAGAGAAGTCCTTTTACCACCCTTTCTTATGTCTTCTTTTCCATTACTCTTCAAGTTCATTTTCATCTTGTATTCATATATGCTATACTTAAGATTAGCTATCATAGTTTATCATTTATTAGTACCATAATAGTTGCAAGTCAAAAAATGGCAATGAAAACCTTCTAGTTGAGAGCTGATCAAATTATTTTTTTTTATTGCAGAGTAGTTTGATATTTGAACAGAATGATAAAAAATAAGGATGGAAATTGACATATTGAAATCTCACATTTCACCTTTTAAATTCTAATTTAAATCTAACGAGCACCGTTAATTTTAGGACCATCTTCACTTTAGTTTCTAAGTATTATAATTTTCTTGCATTAATGATTTCAGTCATGAGATAAATATTTCAAATAATATATAAATAGCAGGTAAAATATGCACTGTAAAATATGATATGTGATATGTAAAAAGGTAATTTAAAATTGTATTTTTGACCCAGGTGGTGGCCGTAGAGGATGAGGAGGTGACGGTGGTGGGGAGGAGAATAAGAGGTGATGGTGGAGGTAGTGGTGGTGGTAGCGACGACGAAAATGGTGGTCGTGGTGGTGGAGGACGTGGTGGTGATGGAGGAGGAGGAGGGGCCGACAAAAGAGGAGGAAGATGAGCTAGTGGTGGTAGCGGTGGCGGTGATGAAGGAAGAGGAAGAGGTGGTGGCGGATGATGAGGAGGTGGTGACGAAAAGATGGAACAACTATGAGGAGGTGGCGGCGACGATGGTGAAAGAGGAGGTGATGGAGTAGGGGAAGGAGGTGGAGATAATGGCGGAGGTAAAGGTGGAGGCCCCGGAGGAGGAGGGGATTACTAACCTATGACCAGAAAGCAGGAGGGTAAAGTTATAATTTTTCTTTTTATTTAGCCCTTTCTTTTCTTTCTGTTGACGTGGCAAAATCTTGGTGGTGGTAATGTTATTTTGGTGACCAAATTGGTCAGGCTCGACAGATTCATTAAGGATGGAGTAAAGGAGGAGAAATAGGGGGTGGGCAGAAACAGCCTAAGTTATTAAAAATTACAGATAGCCCCTTATTCTAAAACCCTCGGGTTCTCTCTTCCCGCCGCAGCAGCCCCTTCCTCTCCGCCAACACTGACGCTGGCCGTTTCGAGAAAAGTTGGCGCCCGGGGTTGTTGGAAGAGGAAGAAGCAGCAGAAAGGTGATTCCTTTCGTCGTTCCCTCTCAAATTTTCGGCTCATCAAACGGATTTTGTTATTTGCGTTCTTTGTAGATTTGAAGAAAGACTGCTTTTTTAGATGTAATTGAGGTTCTATTTAGTTTTGGCCTGTGTTTCATCGTTTTTTTTTAAAAAACTTGGTATTCCTCCCTCCCTGCAACTTCATTTGTCTGGATTAGAAACCAAAATGAACTGAATCCAGACAGGTACTATTGGACGGAGGTGGTATTTTGAGATTATTGACTCCATGAATTCTAAAGTTGCTTCTTTATTCACTCTGTTTGGATACTTATGTTCCTGAATTTTCATGTTTGTGCACCAACTTTCCTGTTTCTCCAAATGAGACGATATTCAGTCTCTTCTTGAGAAGCTTCTTGGTATAAATGATACAATGAACAGATATGAAGAATGGGTTGGGTGCCGGAAAATACAACCTATAGCTGTAACTTCAAATAGGAAAATATTGCCAAACATAAACACTTTGGTGTCCGTATATGTCTATTAGAAATCTGATTTTAGTAAGCATAAAATGAGAAGAAAAGAAATTATTCCAGAATTGAGTAGTTCAGTGGAGTGACTGAGTTACTCCATTTTGGATTGGATTAATTAACATTGGTTCTTTTGCGAACGCACAAAATAAATAAGTTTTGTTGATTTCAGGAAAATCACGTTTTACCTTTGGTTTTCTTTTATCTAGTCTCGATGTAATTTTATCTAGTCTTTGTATGTACATTCTTCTGCATTTTGGTGAACTGAGTTTTGCTACTGGAATATCCATGATCTCTTACTTTTTTTTAGCTGAATTATGACCGTGGCAAAGCTATTGTAGTACTGATCTCGCTGTTTAACAATCTGAATTTGTATTAGAACTCACTAATTTTTTTTCTGCAGATCATCTTGAACTCCTGGTTGTAGCCAATGTCAGGTGCTATGGATTCTCAGGAGGGGTATGGTGATATTTCACTTGAATTTGTATTTGCAGTTCTGTTCAGTTTGCTTCACTTGTCATGTGCTGTAATGTAGTTGTTTGTTTGAAACTCGCATGAAGAAGTTTCTAGTTGCATTTGTGTCAAAGTTTGCTAAAACTAACACATTGTTCTCCTTTTTCCTTGTCTTCTGTATATAGTTATGTGAAGAAAGTTTTGTGTTGTTGCTTTTTTGGTTTTGACAACGTATGTTTTATTCGAAGGTACAAACCTCCACCAGAGTTTATTGAGGATAGAAGGGACCCACTGGTTGGAATATCTTTGACAGATTCTACGGAGCTTTGGCTCTTACAGTGGCAGCCTGGTCAAGTAAATTCCAAAATTATCTGTGCTTAATGATGAACTGCATTATTCGCTGCATTTTTTATGGTTCTGTAGGACTTAGGTTCATTTTTTTGTTAAAAACGTCTGATAGTAAAGATAATGATGACAATCTACCTGACATTGTTGGTGACTGCAGTTGCAGCCTGATGATTTTCAGGGGAAAGAGCTTACATTAAAGTTGCACCGCGAGGGAAAATTGGGCAGTTTTGAGAATTCATCTGGTAAGATGGAGAATTTACACGACCTGAGCAAGTTAGTCATGGAATTGATTTTAGAATAGGGACTTGGTCTCTGGTTTTACAGTACTTGAGTGCCATGACTTTGGTGTAGAGAAGTGGTAGCTGAATGAAGCTCAAGGAAAGCAAAAGTATAGAAATTATAGTTGCCGCTATATACGAGCAAAAAAAAACATGGAAGCTATGAATAACCTTCAGATTTTGGTTAACTCTTGGAACAACTTAAAATTTAAGGGGTGTGTAAATGGTGCTGAATTAGTAAATTTGTCACATTACTGAAAAGCAGATTCTAGCACTGAGAAAATGCTGTAGTTCTTGCCAAAAGGGGTTGGTAGCTGCCGCCCGATCAAAAGTAAAAACAGAAAGTGAGTTAGAGGAGGAAGACTGAAAGAACGAGGAATACCAATTTGATTAATGTAACAGAACTGTTCTACATGCTCCAGCAGTGTGCTGTTTTTATATGCATTCTGCTGACTCAAAATTATTAACATTTTTTGGACTCCTATTTTGGTAATGAGCTGTAATTTGCTCTAGGAAACCTAAATAAGATTTTTTTTCCTGTAAAAAAAGGCAAAGCCTTAATATGACCATTTTGCAAAGTTTGCTGCTATTTGGGTATTGTTAACTGAGGAAATAGAACGCATGATGGAGACTTGTTTTAAGAAACTCTAAATACTACTTCTAATCATCATAGAATATGAGATCCACTCCAAAACTTATATTTCTACTATAGTATAATAGTATCTGAAAAATGTTAGTTCCCACATGATAAAGAATCGTGTGCCACGTCACAGTTTAAACAGAACAGATGCTAATCAAGGAAAATTATATTAAGAAGAATGAAGAGTTCTGCTGTAGTTTATTCATGAAGTATACATTTTATAATCTTGATTAATTGTAGTTTTCTTGATCAGATGGTATGGAAAATGTCTTCTTTGTGTTGTAGCTTGTGTCAAAACATCTTGGTATACTTGATATTTTACATAAATTGAGCTTGAGTTTTAAAGAACCTTCAGTTGAGCCTTACTAACGATGGACTTTTTTGTCAGGAAAATCATATGAGTTTGTCAGCTTTTCAGGTCAAGAACCAGATGCCAATGTTATTATAGCATCTGCATCAGAGTCCAAAGTTGGTAAATACTGATGGTTTCTTTCTTTTTTTAATTTTTTTTTTGCCCAGAAACCTAGTATGGGCCTGTTCTTTCTACAATTTGCTTGTAATTTGAATGAAATGAGTGCTAGATTGATTCAAGTTTTGACCTTTGAATCTTTATTAATTCAAATGCATTGATCTATGTGAAAAATGAGGTTTGCTAAACAGAAAGCTGAAACTCACACAATTATCATGCACCTGTGCGATGTTTGTTGTGCACATGTGATTCTAAAAATTACAAAAGTGACATCCACAGAAAGAGCATGTAGAAATGAAGTCATTTTGATATATAAAGGAATTTTCAAAAGAAAAATTTTCATCTTGAGTTGCATTATTTGTGGTTCTCGAGTTTGGGAAAATATTTAAATTTACAAATCACATTGATAATATTTAGCGTGTTTCTTTCAAAGTTTGCTTTGTTTTCTGATGTAAAGTACTTGCTCCAAGCCTTTTCCATCTTAGATTGTATCCTATCCTAGCTAAGCTGGGGGATACTGAATGCACGAACTTCATTAATTGAGAATATTTAATGTCTAATACTTCATAGAAAAATCACACGACCTTTCATGGCCTTTCATGACTATTTTCTGTAATGATAGTACTGTATTCACTTGCATGTTAACTGCTTAGCATTTTCAGCCAATAATATTAGTAGGATACGTTTTATAAAATGGCTTAGCCATTTCGGGGGTCAATATTAGAAGGTTCGAGGAAAATCAGAATTTGCAATGCTGATATTGTCCGGAATCACCGTAGCTGTAAAATTGTAGTTGATTCTTGTTTTTAACCAAAGTGAGAAACTTAGCTAACCGAAAGTGTTCATGCTTTGCAGTTGGAAAGATAACTCGGCGGGTCTCCTTAGTTCGCTATCCAGAACCAAGTGAACTGGAAAAATCAAAGAGTTCTAATCATACAAGTTTAAGCAGGCAGTTGTCTGCTGGTGAGAACAATTCCTAGATCCCTTTTTCCCCACGTAGAAGACTGATTCTTTTACTAGGATCTAAGTGTAATATTATTTGTAGGGTCTTCAAAGAAGGGCAGTTACCATTCTATGACTCCTTCAAAGAGTGCTAGAACAAAAAGTTCCCATGCCACGCCAAGCAGTAGCAAGCAAGACTCTGGTATTATCAGTGGGGCTTCAATAGAGAGTGGAGCTTTAGCAAAGCGTTCTAAGCAAAGGCAGTTTGCTGGACAATCATCTTCCAGAGATCGATTAACTCAAGACTCAGGTCGGTCTTCTCTTTCGTCTCTTGGGATGCCGTCAGAGCATTCTGATGGAACAAAATTAAAGAAGATCAAGGTTAAGAAGTAAATATGATCTTTTGAAGCATCTGCAACTAGCAATAAGTGGTTTTGCTTCGCTTCTATTTTGAAGCCTTTTTGAAGCGACAAGCCCAAAATATTTTTGTATCGTAGAAGGCTGTAAAACTGCTCTTCCATGGTTTGATGTACCCGCAATCAGATGAGCAATGCCTTTAAGGTCTGAAGTAGGACACCTGGGAAGAGAAGATTGTAAAATCATGAAATGAGGACACACTTTGTTTATTTGAAGTGCATTTTGCTAATGTTATGTTGATGTTTTATGGCAAGGCTGCCTGTGAATCAAAACATGCTTTTCTAAGAGAAAGATGGTCTGCGCAGACACTTTTTTTTTTGCATTTTCCCTTACGCTTAGTAGTCTGCCATAAGATTGTGCGAAGTAATTTCTTATGGTATTTTCTGAGTTAAAAACCATTTTTCATATTTTTACGGTGTTGTTAGATGAATAATAAATCTAGCATGCTTCTGGGCATATTCCACCTCATCTTTGTTATTGAACTACTTTTAAAAAAACGCTATGTAAAGACAGAGTTCCTAGAAGAATAAGAGTTCTGTTAGTATGCACCACGGCTTTAACGCTTTGGCGTGTGTTGGGGCATTGTAAGTCCTGCAGCTCGCAGCCTCGCATTAATGCAAGGGGTGAGTTACTGCACTCAAACAGGCAATTGAGCCTCGCATGGGTTCGAAAAGTATAACAAGGAAGACTTTGCAATCCGCCTGGAGGATGTCTGCTGGATATCCTCCATTGATGAGAGCCGTCGATTGTCAGGATCCTCAATTGCCTTGCCAGAGCACTGGGAATAATATCAAAGAAAACAAAAGGCCAATAGTGAATAAAATCGAATTTGAGAAAGGATTATGAGTTACACGTTCAGCTCTAAAGCATTCATCTCCACTACTCTCAAACCCCTGATTCAAATAATCAGGCTTCCTTACAAGCTAGCCAAAGAGACCGATGGAAAGTATCTGTATAAAAAACAGAACAACGGAAAGAACCGAACCATAAGATAGCTTGGAGATGCAACTTCATTGAATAAAAATGAGGAATCATGAAATGCTGTTCCCCTCAAATTTCACATGAAAATAATAGCACGGGGTGGCAGGCTTAGCTGAATATCTCACACACATCTAAAGGGGGCGGGCTCTCCTCTGGTATTCCCACTGCGGCTAAAACGAGTAAACAACCATACAGAAAAGAATCAAGGAAAAAATAGGATTTCCACGACAAACCACTTTACAATTTTCCTGTCGCAGATTTCACAGAAGCCATTGTCAGTACCTTCATTGTTTCTAGTCATCTAAATCATCACTCAGCTGTATGTGACCTTCTGCGCTTTTGGCTGGCTGCTTCTTACCCTTTTTGCTCTTTGCTTTCTTTGCCTTCATTCGCCGTTTCTTTTCATTTGCATCTACCCATGTATAATCTGACGGAATAAGGAAGGGATCCACCTCATCCTTTCCAGGGCAACTCTCGCCATCGCTGAACTGAATGTGGCTCCCTCTCATCCAAGAAATCCACGAGGCAGAAGAACCCAACTCCGCTTCTTTGACTTTGGGATCCTGAAAATGAACAGGACTTGAAAGAGGGGTGGAGAATTCCTCTGATGGTGACTGGAGCTCTTCAAATTTTGTAAATGTGATAAGAACCCGAATTGTAGGAACAATTGGGATTGCAACCTGAAACAAGTATCACAAGTAGGCTCAGTTGAGTATAAACATAGAAGATGATTAGCAAAAGTGAGGAACATGTCAAAACAATATTGAACAAACCCTCTTTCATGAACCGAGACGGGTTGAAGAAAATAAATTAAGGAATGAAAAGGGGATTAGATAATAATTTTCTTAACTTGCTTGTTTCACTCTAATATTAATGCTTGTAGTAAGACAATATCCACATGATCTTGTTCTGTTGTTATACATATATCACAATTCTATGCTCTCAGAACTACATAAATTGATGTTATCAAATTCCGACAAAGAGCTATGTTCTTTCCATCCAATTATGTTAGATATTTCTCGGGTAGTTCCTATGCCAAGCTATCTATTGTTTGGAGCAGTTTAAAGTGGCAAAAATGATAATAATCCACAAGTTCACGTCCAAATTAATAATTTGGGTAGAATTTTATGATAAAAAACATAGTCATCATTCAAGGTTTTAACTTCGTATTTTATCCTCACCATCCCATCTTTGCAAGACATCTTTATTTTAAGAATTTGAAACCTCAAGCAAAATTTCACACATATACATCATAACCGAAAGGGACATGGCGAGCAGAAATTGCAATCTAATGAGTGATAAATTTCCATAAAGAGGAGAAGCCGTAAATCGCCCCAATAGAAACTCCTAAGTGTAATGTTGTTCTGTATAAACCAACATATAATATTGGAACAACAGGACGACAATGGGGCATCTACCACTACTGCAATGTACCCGTCAAGTAAATGAGTACTCAAGGGATAAGATTACCAATCTGATCTTAGAAATATGAACTAAGACAACAATGATGTGCATTTATAAATACTGCCGACCCCAAATAGTTGGGAAAAGGCACTACTTGATTATGAATTATATAAATACTTTTTACTAGCATAAAAGTTGCAGTTATTTTCATACAGATCATCAGTACAGATGAGAACACCACATAGAAACAATACCCTGAAGGGAAGAAGGATATAAAAATTACCTTCACAGGAAAGGTATTCTGAGGCAGTTTAGTAGTTAAAAGCTCCCTGAGTCGTCTGACGGCCTTAACCTTGCTAGCTAAGATATCCAGCAAAGGCAAAAGCTCCTCTGTTTTCAAAGGGAAGTCTGGTGTCAACCACAGAACAGGTCTCAAACCTTTCTTATACTCACTTTCATGCTTAGGCTCCGCTCCAGCCCCACTCTTTTTCTTCTTCTTATTGCTTTTCTCTTTCCCCTTTTTAGCATCCCCAAGATCATCTCTTGCCGAATCTCCTATATTTTTCTGATATTGATCCCCTGATTTGTTGTTACTATCTTCAGATGCCAACCTTGAGAATTTTTTCGTAAGCCTTTTGTCCTCAACATCCTCGCCACCTCCATTCTTAGAGCTCCTCTTATTCCAGCCGAGCCAGTTCTTCTTATCCTTAGAAACACCATTGGCTTCACTGCTCTCATGACGGCGTTCCAGGCCATTATCTAGGAATTCAGAATGACCATTTTCCTCATCTTCCCAGAGTCCATCTCCATTCCCCACTCGAAGAGCCGAATCCAATTGTGACTTCTCCTCTGTTGTCAAGACGCCATCGTATGCCTCCTCTTGTTCCCCACCATTAACCATTCTCTCACCATTCTCCCCACCAAACAGCTCTTCATCTGTCATTGCACCAGGGACCCTCCTAGACTTCACACTGACCATGACATGAAGCATGTCATATATTTTTGACTTCCAATTCCCAACCAACTCTGTCCTCTCCTGCCGCCGCCAGTTCAGATGAGGAACCAACTCGGCCTGAGTGACATCAATCCCCGGTCGATACATATTTGTCTGCGACATCATGGTAACCTCATGGGCAACCTCCACCTCAGTCGGTCTGGCGCCTGCGCCCTCGAGTGCATTTGTAACTTCCTTCTCCTTGTGAGAAAGCACAACCAGAGACCCGGGAGGTAACTCCACATCCCCTCCTAAGTAGCCCTCTCCGAGAAACAGAAAGGTCTGATCTGATCTCTGTATTCTAAAACCATCAAACCCTGCCAGTGTCATGTCGGCCCTGAGGTTCGCCCCCTGCTTCCATATCCGGTATGTATCCGAGGGAGCAATGCGCCCAATAAAGGGTATAACCGAGCTCTCAAAGTGGAATGTAATCTCCATATAGAAGTCCCGAATCCTGGCCGCCGATGCCACAATTCTCGGCAGTCTTCTGCACCATTTGGCCCAAGCCAGGAGCTGATAGTGACGCGCTATGATCATGGCAATAGCCTCCTCCCTGGTGCAAACGGCCTCCTGCAGCGCGCTCCAGCCCTGCTCATTCTGGAGGCTCCAATCAGCCCCCGCCGCCATAAGAATATCCGCAGATGTGGAATCACGCAACCGAACTGCCAGGTGAAGCGGCGTCTCCCGCCCTGGCACATCGCGGCGGTCAATCGCCTCAGATACCTCATCAGCCAATAGCTCAGCAGCAAGTGATTCAGCTTCAGTAATTACTTCACCCGCTTTTGGGAGGTGGGGAAGGCCCGCGACGATGCGGCGGAGAGCAACATGGTCGCGGCGCGCCACCGCTAGGTGCGCTGGGCTGTGGGCATACTTCGACAAATCCTCCATTTTCTTCTCTTCTTCTCTTTTTCTAATCTATGTATGCCAGAAACCCTACATCACCGGAGCTTGCCACCAAACCAATCTAGGCCAAAATGGGTCTTTGACGATTCAGACGAGCTAAAGTTCCAAACTTATTCAACAAAAATCAGCCGAAAAGCCGGAAAACCAGCAGCAAATGAACTGAAACTACATGATTCTCAGATTCACTTCGTCTGCAGCTGGCCACAGCTGAATCCCGGATCTTTGAAAGAGAAATCCTATAAATGTCAAGATTCAAGCTTAAGCAGCTGAAAGAGCCACTTCTTTGAGTACAAAAACTCAGCAGTTCGTCATGATTGGCCCTGAGCAGGAAACCAGGCAGCAAACAGAAAAAGAACAAATTGACCTAGCGAAAATCGCCTTAACTACCTGAATTGCAGGTGGGTCTTAAATGGAGTTCCACGATTGAGGAAAGAACAAGAACTCAGCAGCGATTCAGGGAAGATCATGGAGATCACGAGCCCGATTTGCGCCGCCCCCTCTCGCGGCGCTGGGAAGCGCGGAGGAAGTAGACCTAGACCGGCGTCGTCCAGGGTCCACCGCCAGTCCAGTCCCCCTTCGCTCTCTCATCTTTTGCTGTCTCTTTCTCTCTCTCTAGCTGGGCTGCTGCTGCTGCTGGTCTGGGTCCGGAGAGAGATGGATCTGCTTTTTCCTGATTTTTAGAGAAAGAATTATGTAAAAAGAGCTGGTTCAGTGCGAAATTTACGAGCCTGCCACTTCAACCTTCTTCTGCGTCCCATAGTAATAGTCTGAATTTGGGAAGAAGTTTGATTGATCTCCATTAATATCCTTTTTTGTTATCACACGTTCTTTTGTATTACTCCCTTCGTTTGGTTTTACTCTTCCAATTTGGAAAAAAATTTATATTTATTAGAATGTAAGTCCTACAAAAAATCATGTGGTTAAGTGCAAAGAGGAAGAGTTTTTTTACTGCCATAAAATCTCGAAAATCGAAGAGAGAGAAGAAAGCCAATTTTGCAAGTATCTTCAATACCGATTTGTGCCTTTTGATAAAAAAGGGAAGGGATGATGAATGGCGGGGTTAAATAGAAAATAAATTAAATAAATATAAAATAGAATCAGTGGGCTAGGAGCCTAGGAGATGTTCTCCAAAGTGAGATATTTAAATCTAAATAGTAAACTTGAATAATTTTTTTAAATATACACATTATTTTAAATTGGAGGGAGTGAAAATATCACATGTAATCAAGGAATCGGATATCTATAAAATATGAGTAGACCAAAGATACAAAATATTGGAGATATTGTATAAAAAATATTGGTGGTCTAAAACTAGTTTTTACTATGTATTTTCACAATATAACTTCTAAAATGAGTGATATTAATTTAGACAAATATAAATTTTAAAATATACATAAAATTACATATATAATTCAAATATGTGTTTGCATTTTAAACCCGTATCCTTCCGCTTGGCATAGGATGGGAAACAAACGAGAAATTTTTTTAAAGTAAATTAGTTTTTTTAAAATATTAATATATCGAACCGAAACGGATATATCAGCGATAAAAAATAGTTAAAACCCATACTACCGAATTTCGGGTGGGGCCTGATATCTCGGCAAGAAGTTAAGGTGGGAAGAGGACACACACTGAATTGAGCGCATAGTTGTGAGGCTGGCCACCATTTATAAGATGGTCCTCTTGTTATAACGTTCTCCACATGATCCCGCCTTGTCGATCTTAGTTGTTAATCAAGGGGTTGAGATGGACACATTAGGGGAGGGAAATGACACATTAGAATGTGTCTAGTAAAAGTTGTCATATTCGATCGATAATTTTTTGTCACGCCCCGGAATCCCATACCTCAATCGGAGTGCGGAAGCCAATCAATGATATACACTTGGAGGTAGAGAATCTCGGGCGCGAGACCGAATAGTCGATTTCACCACCAATTACGATCATCTCAAAAGGATGTGTAATCGGTCATGCCCATAATCAGTGCAATGCAAATACAAACATTAATGAATACTATGAAATGAAATTTACTTAATAATGATAATCCATTTAAGAAATTCAAAATAAAATAGACCTATAAATCTATGGCACATAATTGCCATTAAATGTCATAAGCATCAAATAAGCAAAGCAAATAATAAAAAGCTCTAAATCTTCACGGCTCCTGCAACCGCTTCACTACTGCAACTTCCTGATCTCAAATTCCATTTGCGCCTGCATCAGAGGATGCATGAGTATTTCATAGAAACACTCAGTAGGATGTAAAAACCCACTGAACTAAAACAACAGTATGAATAGGATAAGAATAACAAAGGTTTATGAATATGCCGCAACATCTGGACTAAACCAAGGATTTATACACCTGAAAGGTTAGTCGATAATAATTCTAACTTGCAAGTAGGGAAAACAACAATAAGGCTCCTACTACACATATGAGTAAGGAGAGAATGATAATCATTTCAAATGGCTCCAGACATCTAAGTGAAAGGAGTTTACAATTTCTGCTCGCTGAACCGATCACCCGCAAGTGACTATACCAGAACCACCCTAGGGGTCCTCTTTTTGGAACCCTGCCATGCGTCTAGGATGCTGGCCCCACCAGTGCTTACGGACACGATGGGCGGAGACTGAAGACCTTCCGTAATGTCAACAATCTAACGTACGTATGTTGCCTCCTTTCGGGCAGTATGGAACCGCAATCCCATAAATATTAGTGACCCCGCAAGATCAAGCAATGGCATAATTTGAGCATACTATGAATCCACTTCCGGAGAGAGTCCCGCAAGACCTCTAGTGGAGGAATCAATCAAATAATCGTGATGAATAATATTTCAAAGGAATAGAGGTAGCAACGCTCTAACAATATAAAGTATCAATCACCGGAATAGACTCTCATACGGAGTATAAATAGGAATGTCACACAAGAGAATAACACAATCCATACATACGTTCATGCTCAGCCCTAGATGGAAATTCTTATAGGTCTTATCGTAATATATAAATCAGAGACAAGGTATTAGTGAGTCCTAGATGATTTGGATTCCAAATGGAACCTCAAACCGACACAAACGCTTTATCTTCAAATACACAGTTACGGTTTTCTTAACATAAGTATTACCCCATTTATCATATTAACCATAACCCAACCTTACTGTGATAATCATAAGAACATAGTCTAGTAATAGTTACTAACACGTCATACCATTTTCACATCATATTAAGTGGTTTTACTTAAGTACTTAGTATTTTCACTTAGTTTCTGCTCACTGTCTTATGTACAACAGTTCCCTTCCGGCGGCTCCCAGACTCTGTACAGTTAATATTATCTTCTGAAATTTTTACTGAGAGTACCCTTATGAGTCTAGTTTCTAACCCCACCAGTTTTATATTTTTCTGATATCATATGAATTAGTTATGAATTATTTACTGCCGATTGTCAGTGCAGAAACAGTTCTGGCCGAAAGTGAGACACATGATTAAACTTTGATTATCTTATTCCGTACCACTCATAGATGATAATATACTCATGATAGATGATAGTACTCCCCTCCTAGATCAATTACAGATCCTAGAATTAACTAGAATTACCAAAAGATTCCCCTTTTATCATGTTTCTTCCCATACAACACATCCTTAGACCATAATGTCTTTCAATTAAGACAATTTAAGTAAGACAATCATTAAGGCATAAACTTATTCATTAGACATGATAATCAACGCAATATCAGAACTTTTATCTTCTGTAAAATTAATAAAGCATCCAACTTTGATGTGATTTACCATCTAAACATGAAGCATGAAGGCATATATGCATGTATCGCAATACTTATGGAAAACAAGACATAAATCATTAATCCCCGAAGATTCAAAGCAATACTCCAAGGAAATCAGTAAGAACACTCATCATATGATGTGAGAAAAGAATAAGAAGAGAGGGAAAAACCATCCTACTCTTTATCACCAAAAGACGTCGCCTTTCTACGCGATGTTCGTCTCCTCCGCTTCCTTCAAAGCTCCCGATCCAAGCTCTTGAGCAATTCCCACTAGAAGAGGTCTTCTAAGAGAGGGATGAACGTGGGAAGGAGAGGAGAAAAGCCTCTGGACGTTCTAGGGTTTAGTTTTCAAAAGCACAAGCCTAGTCTCTATGGGTTTATATAGAGTTTTAGAAGATCTTTGCCCAAACCAATTCTACCATATATTGGACACTTTCCACCAATGGAAGAGTCCCTAAATCACCCTAGGAACGTGCAATACAAGTCTAGTTAGGATATGGCCTCTTTCCCAATCAAATCTGTCTCAAAATAAGTTAGGATTTTGCCAAACCGCAACTGGCGATCGATCGTCCAATACGGCGATCGATCGTCCTGCGCTGTTTACCAACTGCGCGATGGCGCCGATCGAAGCCGATCGATCGTGTTCCAAAAGCCGATCGATCGTTTTTAGCGCGATCGATCGTATTTATTCAATTTCCCATATCTTTTTACTCCGAACTCCAAATCACACAAAATTGGTGTCATTGGAAAGCTCTTCTCACCAACTTTAATTTGCACATGGCACAATACGATCAATTCAAACGTTAAGAGGGTCAAATTTCAGTTTTAAGATACTTACTAATTTTTTGGATGTTACATTTTTTTTAGTATTATTTAATAAATTCCCTTTCAAATTAAGGCTTACACTGTGCACGTCGATTTTGAAGGTGTCTTATTTGTGCCAGTGGCTGTGAGGTCTTCACAGACGATGTAAATCCCCTGCCGCTGGACATATATGCAGGCCATTAGATGGTGATCCGACAGTTGTAATTCATTGGGTGTATATTTTGCCTATTATGATCATTTCCTTATTATTTATTAGAAAGACAAAATTTGAGTTGTTTTACCCTGACTTGGAGGTGGACCTATATTTTCAATGCAATGAAATACGGCTATATAGACCAGTCATGTGCACATTGGCCCTGCCCAATGGGACCACCAAACTTAACCGCAGACAGAAGGGACCAAAATACTAAGGGTGCGTTTGGAAGTTGAAAAAACTCATATTTCAGCCCTAGGTCATATGTTTGGGATATGTATTAGCAATCGAAATATAAGACATGATTATTTTCGTAATATTTTTACCCTGAAATGCTGTTTCTCACTTTGTTTCTTAAACATAAATTAGGCCGATAAATTTTAATGTTCCCAAGTTGAGGTAAAACACATTGAAAATTGTCACTTGTTAATTATATGTTTTTTCAACTTCCAAATATATGTCACTTATAAGCGTTGGTAATTTTTATCCGTGATAATTTTCACCCTATTTTTTTTTAACTTTCAAACGCCCAATATATATTCAAACCAAATAGGAGTATATTCCAGAGATCAAAGTGTCTTCCATTTTCTCTTTGGTTTTGACATCAACATGCTACCTTTTCCCTGGGATATCGTGACCCGCTGCCAAAAATGAGGGGAAAAGAGCCTCGTACTTTGTGAAGGAAAAACATGACAGAGTTAAAAGGCCAGTCAAGCTGGCTATGTCTGTGTTGCACATGAGTTGCAGACTTCTGAGATAGTATTGTTTGAGGGCGTCTAGGGTGGCATGGGGTCCTGCAATCCGTATTGTTTCCTCCCTTTATCAGAGCCAAATCAGCCCGACTCAAAACACATCGGAGACCCAAATTAGGCAGAGATTAAAGACACCGCATGGACCACATCCCACACTCATGATTGAGTCTAGTCCCGCATCTATTGAATATCTAATAGGAGCATTTTGGCAGGTATCAATAATTAACAATAACTGGCTTCATGTGGTTAATTCACAAGTCCAATAATTACCAAATGCCAGTTTTCCTCTCTTGCTAATAAAGCACTTAAAGACAAAGGAAATTGTTTGATAACGATTTCGTATGTCAATTCAATAAACCCAACTGGGCCTCTTCATTTCAACATCGGATCCATGAGGCCATCGTATCAAACACCATTCCATATTAATTGTCCACGCTTTTTTTTTTTACAACAACCGCCCATAGGCAATGAACACACTCACACATACACACGACATCTAAAGTTAAAGTCTTATTAAAGCGTCTGGTTCCGAATTAGAACCATGGACTGTTGGCTACGTTTGGAAACTGATTATCTGAAGAAAAAAAAATTAGACTGAAAGGGGTTGATTCTTCTGATTGACGTTTATTTACTGATTTTATTGATAGGAGCTAGTGACTTATGCGTTTGGTTACTGATTTGCTCAATTTTCACTCCTGACAGTGAAAATTAAAAAAAATCAGCAAATCATCCCCGAAAGAGGTGAAAATACTGATTCTCGTTCGAATGAACATCAATCTGAAAATTTTTTCGTCGCCACTTCCACCACCGCCACCGCCTACAGCCGGTACCACTAACGTCCCACCACTACCACCCACCGTCGTCACCCACCGCCGTCGCCGCCGCCGACCACCAACACTATCGACTGCCACCCCTTGCTGTCATCACCCACCACCACCGCCCACTGCCGCCGACCACCACCCCCAGCGCCGTCGCCGGTACAGCCCACCACAAACGCCGCCACTGCCGACCAAAACAGAAATTTTTTACTAGTTTTGGTAAACACAAATCACACCTGATTTTTTTTAAGTTTCCAAACACAAGTCACCAATCAAGAGGCAGACTGATGATGAAAAACTGAAAATATGATTAATTTCAAGTTTCCAAACGGGTTTTCTACAATAAAAAAAATCACCTACAAATCTATATGATTATTTTCAGCCTGACAATTTTTGTTTACCTTTCACTATTAGTTTCCAAATGCACCCTTACTAAACTGCAAGCAATTTAAAAGTCATTGTTGAAGGTAGATTGGATCCTTAACAATGGTCCAATCTTCCTAAACTTATAGTTTTTTCAGATTGCTCTATAATTTGTGTCGTATCCCTTTTTTAGCTAAACTTCGCATCCTTTTATTAATGCCTCTACTTTTTGGTATACATGCTGCATACTTTGATTGCCTACTTTGAGGCACCATGTGCTTCATTCTATACCACATCACTTGTGATATAGCATTTCCTAAGTGCTAGAATCTGCTTTTCAGTAATGTGACAAATTTACTAATTCAGCACCATTTACACACCCCTTAAATTTTAGGTTGTTCCAAGAGTTAACCAAAATCTGAAGGTTATTCATCGTATCCCTTTTTTTTTGCTTGCATTTTACCTGTACTTATATGTATTTTACCTGTTTACCATGTAGTTATATGCATTGGTTTTTAATAAAAAATCAAGAAATTATATGTGCTTGCATTTTACCTGTAGTTTGGCTCCTGCTGACGCCCTCTTGCTAAGGTGGTCAATTTCACTACCTTTTCCCCCCGCTAATACAAGGGCCCTAAAGGTGCAAGTTAAGTTAACATACAGTGTACGCAGAACTAGATACAAAAGAGGAGTTATATACAGAGCAACTCATGCGGCCATGCCAACTCCTATAGCATGCCGAAGGAGAGCGTCTTCCACAAATTTTGGTGGAGACTTCTTCCATAAACGTGACACCCAGTCAAAGCCTAGTTTAGCTAACGAATCTGCAGCACAATTAGATTCTCGAAAAACATGATGCATCCCACAAACTTAGAACTCATCAAAGTAGAGGATGAGGTGGGAACATTAATTTTTACCACTTCTAGTAATAAAACAGGCGAGGTTAAGAGAAATATCCTAAATATAAAGACAAGTAGTATGAAGCTAGCGTGCCATCGAAAGGATAACACTTGGGTGTCCTAGCACACTACATCAAGGAGCCGTTGTAACACCTGGCAAATCGGTATGTTATTAAAAACCGAAATAAGATATTTTGATTGATTTTCTTTTGTTATGTTTTGTGTCTTGCTGTTAAAGTATGCGGAGAGAGCTTTTCAGCACCACCAATTTTACGAAATTTGGAGTTTGGAGCAAAAAGATTTGGAAGATTTAATTTTTGGGCGTGATCGATCACCATGGATACGTGATCGATCGGGCATTGTACCAGAATTGAAATCCAGGTCGATGCGATCGATTACCAAAAAAGATCGATCGTATCTACTGTGATTGGCAATTTGAGTGCATGTGATTGATCTCTTTGCAAAACGATCGATCGTATCTACTGTGACTTTCGAATTGTGTGTGCACGATCGATCGTCTTGAGAGTGATCAATCGGTGCTACTGGAATACGCGATTTTTGTTGGTGCCGATCGATTGTTGCGTTTTGAGCAATTTTTGAATTACGTGATTTTGGGATCTTTTTGGATGGGGAACCCTACCAAAACTAGGAGAGCTATTGAGGGAGCGTTCTAAATGACTAGAAGAAGGTTTTAAACCAATGGTGGAGATCATTTTGAGAAGATTTTGATTGGGGAAAGGGATTTCCTAGTAGAAATAGGGTTTCTCTATAAAAACCACTTATAGGGGGCTGTTCTTAGTGCTTGAACTTCCAAAACCTTGGGATTTTGCTCAATTCTTCTTCAGTGGCTAGAGGAGGGTGTCCTTGTCGCGTTCGGTTCGAGGAGCAAGGTATTGAAGCTAGGAGAAGGCAGAGTTCGACGCAAAGTTTCGACAAACTCGTCGCAGTTGGGGTAGGATGAGTTTTCCTATATCTTATATGATCATTGTTTATTTGATAATTCTATATGGATTCATGATTGGTTTTGCGATCTCCTATGCCATCTAGTTCCAATGATTGATCATGTCATATGAAAGGTCATGTTGCGTTTGTGATATCTCTACACATATGTATTATGTTGATTGATCGTTTTGAAATAAATCATGTGCTAGTGCATGCCTAGATGGAATTCTCATCTTGATTCAGCGTTGATATGGTCTAGTATGATTCCCAAATGATCTGACTAATTGTTGTCCAAGTTTTATTGTTCTATTATTTGGTCATTATTGGATGTCCTAAATCGGGTATCTTCAAGACGGGTAAGTTTCTATAAAATGAAGGAGATGATGACCCTTTGGTTATAGTTCATGGGGAATTCAGAGTCACTACCCTTTTTGGTCATAAAAAGGTCGTCCTTTTTGAGTTGTCAATACATTTCACTTCATGTAATTGTCCAAAGTTAGTTGTCCTAATTTAAGGATTGTGTATAACAATAACCTACAAGGTGAATGAACAGTTTTAAAGGTATCATAAAATGAGAATTATTACTTACTAATGAAGCCATAAAGGTATTGTTTGTATCATGCAATGGGAATGGGAGATAATTATTAGTATAATGATTTTAAATGATATATTATGTAATTGCTATGATTGGAACATATTCGTGTAAGATAGGCTCTTGGCCATAACTATTCCTGCGCTGACGAGTGATAGCCAAAAGGTCATAAATAATTGTAGAAAATTTGGGCAAATATGCCGTTTATTGGGTTGGAAAATAGATTCACCGGGCAATCTACGGTAAAAAATTCATAACTTAACTTGAACTCTAAAAATCTTAGTAAGTGCCGGAAGTGGACTATTATGTAAATAGCAGTGCATAGAACTAAGGTTTGACATACTAATACTTAGTATAACGTGGTTATATGAGTATAAGGGCTAAAATAACCATTAAGGAAGATGGAAATACGTGGTTAATGATTATTACAGTAAGAACAATTTCACTAAGATGACCAGGGTTGAATCTTTCTGAACCAAGTCAGCATCCTGTGTTTTGCAGCTTTGTCTCAAGATGTAGTCAAAGAAGTTCCAATTAGGGTTTGTACTCTCGAATTCTAGTTCTTCGATTGCATGACAACAATTGCAGTCTACCGTTAGTGTTGAGAATTTCCTATCTAGGGCTATGCATAGAGAATATATGGATGAGTAAATTTACTGTCATATTTTCTACGAGTTGGATGAGGTTCAAGTAGAGACTGTTGTCATGTTACTCCATTGGTGAGTCAACCATTGATTGAGAATTTTCATTCTTCATTTCTCTATTGAGTTGTCTAGCGATTAGGGTATTAAAATCTCAATAGTACTCCTATGAGAGTCAATCTTTAAAAGATGAGAATTTCTAGTGATTTTAATACAACCTCTGGCGTTGTAATTTGACATTCAGTTCCCTGAAAACTGTTTCATTCCACTAAAGGATATTGATGGAAACTCTCAGAGGTGGAAATCATAGTATGCTCACAAGCCATTGCTAGATCCATCTCCGATATATTTTAGACCTCTGTAGTTCAGCCGATGAAGGCACACGTACGTTATTAGACTGAAGGTATGCAGTCTCCGCTCATTGTGCCCGTAAGCACCGATGGGGCCAGCATCCCTAGACGCATGGTCGGGTTCCTCTGAAGAACCTCTAGGATGTTCTGGTATAGAAGTCCATAGGGGAGGTGGACTAACTTGAGAGCAGAAGTTGACGTCTCCTTACGCTATGGATGTTTGGAGTCTAAATTTACTGTTATTTTTCTCCTTACGAAATGAATGGTCGGAGACTTATTGATTATTCTATTCTTATCATGAAATGCTGTTCTTTCAGATCTGGTTAATATCCTGGTAAGATGATTACTTAATCTCCAATTTTTTATTCTTTTGAACTTTGAAATTCTTCTTTAAACATGAAGTCTGTATATTTTCTTATTTCAATTGTCAGTGGATTTTTGGCATCCTACTGGGTATTTCTTTCGGAATACTCATGCATCATCTGATGCAGGAATTAAGAAGGAGTGAAGCTGAGCATGTAAAGGTTGTTGAAGTTGCTATGGATGGCTAGAGCCTTGCTAATAAAGGCTTTCTTTTAAATTTTATTATTATTGGACTTGTGTTGATTGGTTGGCTTATGTGCCTAGAATTTGAATTTGGATTATGAATTATTTAATTGCTATAATAGAATAAGTAGTTCTTTTGGTAATGTTATGTTTAAGATTTGACATTTGAATAGTGTTTTGTCATATTGATCCTGTACAACTCCAATTTATGAAATAAAGATTGAGAACGATCGAGTATTCGGTCGCGTTCCAGATTTCGGACCTCCTGACATTATTTGATTAGTTGCTTTCGCATTCTAATCGAGGTATGAAAATTTGGGGCATGACGGTTGTCAATCTTGTTTTGGTGCTAGCACCAAACAAGTTGGAGCGCAAATGTAAAGCGTGTGCGTCATCAATCCTGGAGATTGACGGCTTTGCGGTGCCCTAACATAAAAGTGACGTGGCCAAGCTGTTGTACCCAATAATTTCTCCGTGGAAAGACTTTCTATATGAGTATGTCTAGCCTGACAAATTTTCATTACCAGCATCATATTACCACTTGCCACATTATCAGAGAAGAGGAAGAAATGACTGAATAAAAAGAAAAATTATAATTTTACCTTAAGATTCCTGAGTCCCCCTCCACTTGTCCTGCTTTCTGGTCACATAATGTGGTTAGGAAAACATTTTCCCTTCGATATTTGTGTGAATTGTGGATGCTTTTCATGTGGTTTTTCGTGTTGGCAACACGAATTATCACTGCAAGTTCCTCACGTCGAGCAGGGTGGGGGCATCGATGGGCTATGGGCCCCAACGCGAGGCTCTCGTTCGACTATTCAGGGACCGGTTGGTTGGTTCGGGTTCGGCCCACGACTCTCCCAAGTATTCGATCCCAGATCCCGGGAAGCGTAGCTCTAGCCTCGCCGGAGCTGCCGCCTTCCCCTCCGTCCGCCGCCCCATCGGTCGCCCTCCCCTCCGCCGGTAAGTGTCCGCCACCACCATCTTCCACATTCCCCATCCTCCTCCTATGGCGTCATATCCTTCATCCGTTGACATTTGTCCTTCACGCACCTCCGTTCTTTCCAGATCTCTCTCGACCCATCTCTCGCTCTGTGTTTGGTTTCTCTTATCCTTCTTTGCGGCCCGTATTCCTTGTACATATGTTGAGTAATTGATCTTCGAGTAGCTGGTTCATGTTGGCAATTGGTTTGTTTTTCTTCGATCACTTTGATAATTTCCTAGGTAGTGCAACATCAATGCCTATTTTGATGTTAAATGGGATTTTTTATGTATTAAATTTGGTCGCTTTCGAACGATTGTTCTTACCTTTTCTTGGTTGTCTCCCTGGTGGAGGTATTATTGGCCAATTGCCACTGGAGTGAATTGGAATCAACTATTTGGCCCCCAATTTATTGTTTCTCTACATTTTTCTTCCATTATAGATGTAGTGTATGATGTGCTGATGTAGTGGCGGGAACTGGGAAGATTGTGTAGTGGTGGGAACTGGGAAGATTGCTATTAACCAAAAACCTTGGCTAAAGTGTTAAAACTCATCATCATCATCATCATACACCTTATCGGCATAGATTATATACCGCGTTTGACTTTTATCGGAATCAAGATAGTACAAAATCCATACAAAGAGGGGATGATGATAAAAAAATTCAACGTCATCATATTCATCGTACACCTTTCCAAATATGTGGATTGGCTTCATGACATGATGGTTGCACATGAAATACTAACATAGCCATCTTCCATCACAAAGCTGGTAACAATGAAAACCAGTCTGCTTTTACATGGGAGCATGGCACAGCTAAAGTGTTAAAACCAATTTGGAAATTCTCTAATAACTAATCTAATTGTTTACAACATTGAAAAGGTTTGTTCTCATAAGAGTTTAGATTCTAACAGAATTCAATTTTTCTTAGCTCCTTATTGTCAATTTAGGTAATAGGGTCTATAACAGAATTAAATGGCTCAGCAGGATCCGTGTCAGCAAATTTAGTCACATTCTATAATGTGTTGATGATGATAGTGAGTTGGGCAGTTTTGACTCAAAGCTCTCCGAAATAAGAAGACATACTTGTGAAGTTCGGTTTTCTTGGAGTCAAGAGTTGCATATTTATGTTCTTGCAATTTTCTTGGCTAATTTCTTTATGTTTTGACGTGATTGTCTGCTGGTAATGTAAATTTTGTTGCTTAAACCATATGCTAATCATGTCCTTTGTTTGAACACTTTTTCTTTATGTTTTCTTGTTTATGGATATCACCACCAATTTAAATTTTCTATAATCTTCACACAATGAATTGTGTAAGTTTGTAGTTAATGGTTTTCTTAAACCACATGTTAATCGTGTTCTTTTAAATTCTGATTGTTGCTTAAATTACATGCTGCATGTAATAAGCTACTTTTCTTTATGTTCTCTTGTTTATGGATGTCATTATCATTTTAAAAATATTTAACTGATATTCATTTATAATGGATTGTATAAGTTTGCAGTTATTGGTTTTCTTAATGTTTTAATAATTTATCTAGCTGTAGGTTTGACTATCATTCTCTATATTGAGGGTTCAGGGTTCTTGTAAGGAAGGCTCTTGTGTGACTGGGAATATAAGTTGTTTGGTCCTTTTCAAATGTTGACGATAGTTTTGTGATGTACCTGTTTGGCCAAGGAGATGTCTCAGGGTATTCCTTTCTTTAGAGGACTTGGGTCCTTTTTCAATAATGAGAAGCGACCCAAGCAGTTCTATGAAAAGGTAGCTCCTTCACTGAAACTACAAACGGATAAAGAAGTCTACAGGCCTGGTGATTTGGTCAGTGTGACTATAGATATTTCGAACCCAAATATTGTTGATGAAGGCTTTCGATTGCTTGTTGATAACCTCTCTTTTGAAGTCAAAGGAATTGAAAAATTGGATGTTCAGTGGTTTGCAAAGCAGCCACCATTGCCAGGATCAAGGCAAAAGAGAGGTATTTTGACTGGGTACTAGCTTTTTTGTATAATTTTAAAAAGAAGGCATATCTGAATCTGATTGTGCAATTTTTATCATCATCATCTTCATCATTATGGTCATTGTTATCATCATGAATAACTCTTGTTAGCTATCCGGATTGGAGCGCCTATTTAATACTTCGAATTTCCAAGTCTTTAACAGTTCTATTTTCTGTCATCTAATAAAGTCTTCCTGAACATTACAGGCGAACATATTTTATTGGACTGTAAAACACCTTTTGTCATCTCACAGCTAGTAGTTTCGCCAGGTTGCACTAAAACATGTAAGTTGTCCTTGTTAACTCCAGAAATTTTCACCAAAACAAATTTGAAAATATATCTGTATCTTAAGCTTGATTTCCACCAGATAAATGCTTCCTATATTATTTGGAGGTAGTGCCATGTGCTTCTATATATTTAAACTCTCCATTTATGGATATGTCCTTCGGGCGTACAATAAATGTGGAATTTCTCCCCCAATTCATCTATGAAATGGATGCAGTAATACTGCTTCATGATTTTTTATTTGTAATAACTGCAGATTATATCTCTTCATTGTATAAAGTGGATCCCAAAAAATATTGAATTGTTTTTTCTTTTGTTTACTTCGTCAAACTTTTGTGGATGTGTGCGCGTGAACTTGCAATTTCTCTTATGTACACCATTGCTTTATGGTATGATTAGTTATCACTTGTTGCATGATGTCACTGTTAAGAGCCAAACGTTAATGATATCTACTTTTGTATATCTGATACTAGCAATGTTATATTAATCTCTCTTTCCTTTCATTTTCTCAAAAGAAAATTAGAGGTAGCACATGTTAGATTGTGTGTGCTGTCGGCAAGCCACCCCTCTTTGCGGGAGAGGCCATGGCGCAGCATGGATCAGGGCATGTCTCAGTCCCTATTTTCCATGTTCTGCAACATGGGGGAAGGAGGTTAAGTACCCCCTCGTGATTTGAATGGCTTCACAATGGTAAAGGAGGCTGCTCCAGAAGGACAGAAGAAGAAGAGGGGGGCCATCCAGTGGATGAAGATCCAACGGCGCACCCCCTTCAGCAGGCAACCTAGAGTGCTGGCTAGGCTACCTCAATATATTAGTTGTATACATTAGTTTGGCTTTACTATCCTTTTGGCATTACTAGCTGAGTGAAAAACTTTAATTTATCACTTCCAAATATGCAGATTTGGTGCGAGCTGAGCTACCAAATGCTATACCACCATCGTATCGTGGAAGCACTGTTCGCTATCTGTACTATGTTAGAAGTACTTTGCAAGGACATTGGCTGGAAAATGCCCATTCTGATAGAGGACCCTCAAAGGATTTGATCCAACTGGTTGGTTTACATTAAAAGCTACAGTATGCCAGAAAATTGTTGTGATTGCTCTTCTTAAGTTTTAATTCTCTCGATAAAACCTGTAGCTGTGTTCCATCATTGCTGCTTGTTTAGACTTTTTTCACCAAGTAGCTGGTCAAAGTTCAATTATCTGGGAATTTTATTTGCTTATATTGATGTTGTTATTTGAAACTTAAACCTTTCAGGAAGTTCGTATTCCTTTGCAAATATGGATAACTCAAAAAACAAGTGGTTTGCTGACAGAAGGTCAAGATGATGGTACCTTTTTTGGCTATAAATATCTAACTCGAGTGACTATCACTTTTTTTTCTTCTTTCTTCTGTTACATCTAGAGTAAAGAAATTTACATGCATTATGGCAGAAAATTTTCCTTTCACAACCCTTCAAATGGATGTATACTGGAAAGAGGAAGGTGACTCTGAATGGGTAATGGGTTCACTGATAGAAGTTATTACTAGAGATAGCTAATTTTTAAATGTCGTTTTCTTTTTTGGTGGTCTAATTCAAGCATCTACTATAGCAGGCTAGAGCCAGTGAAGAAGATGCAATTGAAGAAGGCTATGACAGCTCCAGGGATGAAATTTCATCAGTTTCCTCTTACAATCTCTCTAAGGGAAATCTTGATCGTGCTTTTGGAAGTTCTTTATCATTGGTATCACATGTACCAAGACCTTCGAATAAAGATACATTACTTAACTCAGGGGAGCGTCTGAGCTTTTCTTCGTATACAGCAGTTCCTCAGCTGTCAGCAACCGAGGTCTTATATGACTCAATTGGGGGTAAAGATATATTCTTAAATTTTCTGCTTCATTCATAGCTGCCTGGTTCTTCTGGGACTACAGTATGAATCCCAATATAATTGAATTAGTGGTTGCAAGCAGATACAGTGTCACCAGACAAAAGGCTCAACCTTTCATTAAGTGGGCTCTCAACGAGCCAGCGGATAAATGGTCCAAGCAATTATATAACTAATGACGATGCAGGAACGACTTCCACAACTGGAGTCATGGATTCTGCAACATGTAATTATGCTTATTATTCTTTTTTAAATTCTAATGAACTGCTATTTATATAACTAGGGTTTTCTGCCAGTCGGCTGTGCGTGGTTGACTCATCTGGTAAGAAACTTTTCTGCAGCAGAAGGCTTCATTCGAGGAAGGTCCTACAATATTAGGTTGGACGATGAAATTTTATTGAGATTCTCCCCAAAAAACTCCGATTCAACTTATTACTTTAGTGACATGGTGAGAAGGAATAGAATTCCAGTGCATATTATTGGCTATTTCTCCATAATCTAATTTTTTTTCCATTTTTTTTAATGACCATAGATTGGTGGTACTCTCACTTTTTTCCATGAAGAAGGGAGAAGAAGATGCCTTGAGGTATTAGTGTGCTTGATTTACTGATATTCCTCTAGACTGACTTCTGCTAACATGTCCGAATGATCCCATAGGAATCTGTATCATTTCGGTAATGCTGGCTTTTATTGGGTTCCTTCTGCTTGGTAGACCAGAATCACAGATTCCTTGCAAAGAATCCATATTCATGCACGGTGTCGCGAAAACCTTCTGCATGCATATTACATGTTCCTGTGGTTAGAAATGTGGCCAAGTATTATGACTTTAATCATGCTATCTTGACTTCAGTTATAACATTGCCAGGTATCAATCACTTTGGAGACTTCAGAAACTATCAGCCGGCCATATCTCCATCATTCCCGGAAAAACAGTCCTACAATTACGAAGGTATATAACATATGCTCAGGCTGTCATTGATGCATGATTGAGTGGACTCATACAATATCTTGAGGACAATTGTATGAGTTTTACAGATAAATCTATAATTTAATCACCTAATTGTTGATATAGATGTAAGAAGAAATCCACCTTTGAAGATTGCATGTTAATTATTATGGCAGATAGGATTGGTTGATCCCGATTTCAAGCAGTGTTCCACTTTCTTGGAGCTTTTCAGCATACCAATTTCATAGCAAATACTGATTCCGCTCATCTTATGTTTCTCATTCCAATTGTAGACACAGAGCGACCATCATGAGGTTGTTGCAGATATATTGCAGACAAGCTTCCTCTTTTCCATCCCTATGGATGGTCCCATGTCATTCTCAACCCCCCGTATTTCTGTTCAGTGGGCTCTTCGTTTTGAATTTTTTACCACACCAAAGAATGTGGATTGGACCAGGTACTAAGATTATTGGTCATTTCTGATCTCAAGTCATTTGTTCACCTTTTTCATTTTACCGTTAATACTTCTGTATCTGTTTTGTTGTAATGACTACGTAATGTAACAGGTATGAGCATCCTCTTCTTGTAGAGGGGCGAGAAAAAGGTGAGTGGATTCTTCCAATAACAGTGCATGCGCCCCCTCCACGGGCACAATCTGCCCATGCAAGAAATGAAAAGCCATTGGCGCTTGGAGACTTGTGGATTCGTTCTTGATGGTTACTTTGTAATTTTCTTACTCATTGAACACTTCTTTAACACATGACATTAGTTCATAGTCTTTTTTAGTAGGATTGTAGATATAAAAGATGCTAAGCATTGGATCCTTTCCAGTAATTTTTCTCTCTTAATACACTTCTGGTAATCTCTCAATTGAATTTAATCCTTAAGAAATGCATAGGTGAAATGGCTCTCAGGAAAATAACTTTTTGTGTATTCTAATGGCAAAGGACGATCTGGCAATACTTCCTTGACAATCATTGCAAAGATCAGCTCTTTATGGGTCAATTTCTTCTTTTTATAGTAAACTTACATAACTTTCAAGCAATAAAAGTAAAGACAATTATTATTGTGGAAGATAAGGAACCATGTTCATAAAAATGAGGTCTTCATTACTTAAAGGCAACACTGGCATTAGGTAAAGGTCCTCTAATGGCAAAGACAGTTCTTGATGTAGCAACTTGCACAAAACGACATTAAGATGTTGGAGGCTGCTAGGATGGGCAGCCAGCATGGCTCAAGGAATGTCGTATCGGATATCGGTAAAAATTGTGTAAAAATTATCGGTGGTTTAAAATTAGTTTTTACCATATATTTTCACAATATAACTTCTAAAATGAGTGATACTTATTTGACAATCATAAATTTTAAAATATGTATTAAAATGCGTATCTAATTCAAAATATGTGTTTGCGTTTTAAACCGGTATCTTTCCACTTGGCATAGGATGGGAAACAAGCGAGAAAGTTAATTTTTTTTTAAAAAATATTTTTTTTTTCAAAAACACCGATATATATATCAGTGATATTTTAAAAAAAATTCTAAAAACAATATTACAATGTATCGTTTTACAAGTTAAAGGCCGATATTGATATATCGGCGAATCGCCGATACAACATTCCATGGTATGACTCATTGGTGTGCCAGTGTGTTATGCATTGCGCACAAGAGCTTATGTTGCATAGAGCAATGTGGGCCCAAAACTAACATAGCATGTTAGAAAAATTGAGGCTGGTACAGGGCCCACTACACGCCGCTAGA
Source organism: Houttuynia cordata (assembly GCA_039654745.1). Taxonomy (NCBI): domain Eukaryota; kingdom Viridiplantae; phylum Streptophyta; class Magnoliopsida; order Piperales; family Saururaceae; genus Houttuynia; species Houttuynia cordata. The sequence goes on from CM077507.1 coordinate 18,057,701, forward strand.
GCAAAGGGCCTTTGATTATGGGCCTCATATCGATGAGAAAGCCTACTATGAAATAGGACTAGGAATATGTTGTGGTCTTACTCAACTTATTTTGCCAATTTGGCATAGAAAGTTATACAGATGATTTGGAGATGTAGGGGCTATTTGGTTTGTGAATTTTAGTGGATCTGAATGTTGATTTAAGAGAGAGTCTTGATTTAAGACCGCACGTGCCTTGATTTTGCAAGATCTAAAGATGACAGCTCATCAACTAGGTGGAACATTTCCTTGCCTTTCAGGGAAGTTCAAAAGACTTTTAAGCTTTTGGGCTAGTAATTTGATTGCTTGAATTGCAAATGCCATCTGCATCTACTTTGTCACTGCCAAGTGCCAAGTATGAAGATTTCCATGCATTGTTCTCGGAGCTAAACCTGACTTGCATTGTCTGGGCCCTTGGAGTTTGAGCGGCCCTTGGAGTTTGTACCCATGGTTTGTTCACAACTCCAAGCAAGTCATATTTGTTCGTTTGTTGGGGGACTGAAGTATGAGATAACTGCCGAGGGATTCATGTTCCCTTTTTTCTATCCTGTTGGTGGTGCGTAGGGAGGAGGTAAAGATAAAGATAAAGATGGTCAACCATGGGTAATGATGGGGAGCAAATCTGCTTTGGACCATGCGACCCGTGGCTTGGGAGTTGCAAGCCTTAGCATGGAAGCTTTGTCAAAAGGTCAGTCTGTAACTGTCTGGGAATGAATGGCATGAATGAGCACTCACAGGCTTTAGATCTGGCTGGAGGATGCGAAATTAGTTGTTTCATCATGATCTACTTTTATTGTTCAGTTGCCTGATGGTATTTTTTGCCATAGAAAGCATTCAAGTGAAGGGCAAAAGGCTACGTATAATTTACACACTTCAATCTACACTAAAGTAATGAACAGTAGTGGAGGGAAGAAGGAAATTGTGATAATTTCGGAATAATCTTTGCCCCATCGACATCATGACAAAAACTAGATAAAGAGATGGTTGTATCAAAATAGTGAACCACCACATAAAGTGCCCTGTTTTTAAAAACTGCTTTTTAGCACGTTTTGACAAGCTTTTGGCGTCCAATTGCCAAGATCCTCTATTCCTTGTTAAGCATCTCACAGTCCAGCTCTTCCCTGGCCAACGGGGTGCTCAGGACTCGGTTTTTAAAACTGTAAGTTCGAATATTCTTCGAAACTTCTCTTGCTCTTTAAATGAAAGGTGTTCAGGTTTTTTAAATGCAAAGGATTTTTTAATGCTGGAGGCTAGTAAATGTGTTGAAATGCCCGCCATTTCCAGATCTTGGTGATGATTTGGTGCTTCTATGTCGATGGTTTTTAAATGTGTTAATGTACCATGGACAGTGCAATTTAATCCAACTTTTTGGCAGCACTTTTTCTTTTCTCTGAAGTGTCTAATTGTATGCTGAAGTCTATCCCTAACGACTTTTTTTACAGAGAGCTTTTATAATTACTTCCTCCTGTCACTTATGCTCGAGACTATCACATTGTGTCAATTTTATTAAGATGTGGGTCCACAATAAAAATCTTTGGCTTTTCATGTGAGCTAATCACCATCATCGCATAGGTCTCTCCACTTCGACCTAGTGTTGTTAGTCGGAGAATAATTAGGGAATAGTATCATCTAACTTTGGTAAGCACTTTTTTGCTAATTGTCTCATTTAAAAGTGGCCGGAGGGAGTAAATGAAAATGTCATGTTATTGTTCGAATTTGTATGTAAAACTGAACACGCTTGTGGTGTGGTCTAGTATGTATCAAAGGGCCTGTGGAAAGGGCATGGTTAATGAGGGCCTGCGTGCGTGCAAACTGCAAAGAGCCACCATGCTGGGCCCACTTATTAGGGTAAGCATATAGCGAAGCAGGCAGCGGCATGCATCCAGCAAGCATGGGTGTAGCATAGCCTTTTCTTTGGACATACATAACTTTGAAAAGTTAAAATAAGGCTGGTCTCACCAGCTTGCATGAACCCTTGATGTTCTGACAGCTTTAGAGGCGAGTGATGAATCGCACTCACCTCACCTGCCCAGTGGTTTGACACCAGCCATCAGCTCAAAATCTGATGGCTCGAGATGACTCGGCTCATGCAAGCTGCATGAGACCTGTCTCATGTACACCGGATTCCTTGGCAACATTCCAAAAGCCAAGCGCCATGTAAATCTAAAATAACTCCTCTTTTATTTCTTACAACATATTAGATATCAAACTCAAAATTTTTAACCAATGTCGGCCGGTACCTATGGTTGAAGCACTATGGCCAGCTCGCTCTCTGACTCTTACGTTTTCTACAAGTGATATCTCTTTAACATGTGCATCTCACATTTTACATTGTATACGCTCTTCACAATCACATAAATAGCAACCATTAGCAAATCCTTCTCAGCACAATGGCAAAAGAATAAAATAATGACTGATTAGCCAAGTAAAGCTTCAACAAGGTCATCGTCCACCTTGTTGTATTGACATCTTTTAAGAAACAACAGTTGACGCTGCAAATTCAGCACCTGCAGTCGACGTTTGTAAGGTGAATATTGTCAGGGAAGTTACAAAAAACAAGCTACTGTAAGAAATAAAAAGAACGGTTTTGGATGAAGAAAGACACCTCATTTTGAAGCAAGGAGCTTTTTACATATGACCTGGCGCCAAACACCGGTTTGTCATATTACCCGGAATCTTTTTCTTCCTTCCATATGACCCGGAAAGTACCCAAAATGCCCTTAGGTTTAGGTATAAGGCACCCACACTTTGGTTTTCCATATTACCCGGAAAGGGAGCGACTACCCGGAGAAGCTGCCGCTAGTCGGAGAAGAAGGCGTTCCGTCCGGCCGCTCCGCCCATATCATCGCCGGCGCCGGCGTCGTCGAAGTCCGAAAAGGTCATCTTCGCGGCAACAAGCAGGAAAAGGAGCGGGAAAGATCGGGTATTGGAAAACAACTTCAACGGAGGCAAGGCACATCGAAAAACTGGTAGGTGAAGTTAAAATACGACGATTTATATCTTGAAAGTTGGTTCCAGAGAAGAAAGTTGAAAACGTAGCAAGTTTTCAACTGTTGTTACAGTCGTGTCGTCGACAACACGACTGTAACCATAGTCGTGTTTGATGAAACACGACTCATATACGATGCACTCATATACGGTTTTCAATATATCGTGTCTCACGGATTTGTAACTTATGTCGGGTTTTTAATGGCAGGTACGGATGGAGAAGATAGTTCTTTGTTTACACTACGATGGAGTTTTGACGGATTCTGGTAAGTACGTGGGCGGGATACGGAAGCTCCTGCCTATAGATACACGAGTAAAGTACCTGGAACTGTTGCAGCTAGTCGAAGAAAGATTACCGCTTAAGTCTACACCTGGTACATTAACTTTGTCATATCATGTTGAATCTGAAGAATACACATTTCTCCTTGAAGACGATAAAGACGTAGACTCAATATTTATACTTCACAAGAGCAAGCAAGGCACAAATGGACTACTCCGCCTGTACGTGGAGTGGACTTCTACGGGCAATAACACCGAGACATCGACTCTCAATAAGGAAATAAATGCCAATGCGAATAACAGCCCGGCCGAGAGGCTACCAGAGGCAGAAGTGATGCTGGGCAGTAACACACCGCCGGAGAGGCTACCAGAGGCACAAGTAATGCCGGGCAGTAACACACCGCCGGAGAGGCTACCAGAGGCACAAGTGATGCCGGGCAGTAACACACCGCCGGAGAGGCCGTCCAGCCCGGGCAATAAGACACCCGCATCAGCAGTCGAAGGAGGAAGAGATGGGGACTATGCGAGGTGAGACTTCTAAGGCGCGGATACAAGCAACTCGTGTGCTATTATAGTCGACTATAATAGTACACGACTAAAAGGGTTATCGTGCCGTATTGAACACGACTATATACTCGTCGTGTTGAATCGTAGACGACTATAAATCAATTCGTGTTGCATAAAACAATACCTCATAGTACACGACTAAAAGGGTTATCGTGCCGTATTGAACACGACTATATACCTAGTCGTGTTGAATCGTAGACGACTATAAGTCAATTCGTGTTGCATAAAACAATACCTCATAGTACGTGCAATCGTTTTGTCAAGTCCATTCATACATGTTTTTGCCCGCAGTTTCGGAGATGGAGAAGGTGAAGATGAAGAAGAAGATGACGATGAAGATTCCAGTCCAGATGAAGAAGAATTGTTGGATGAAGATGAATTACCGTGGTCTGCAGATGGGTGGGATGAGCCTCTTACAGTACCACATTTCAGCCAGCCATATCACACGGGAACATCAACCTCTAGAGGTCCAACGGCAAGAGACACATCTAAAGGGAAATCTGTCGCGTCGGAGGACGATGACTATCTCAATATTGAGGGTGATGGTGGTTGGGATTGGGGTACCTATTCTGCACAGGCCGGTCCTTCAAAACATTGTGAAGAGGAGACGATGTTGACCGGAAGTTTGCAAGCAGAAGACTACGAGGCACAACTTACCTTAGGGGCTAGATTCGAAAGCGTCAAGCAGTTCAAGATGGTTCTAACTGATCTGGCAATCAAGAGGAAATTCATGTTCAAAGTAGCGGATGAGAGCAAGGACACATTCGCTGCAAGTTGCAAGGTTTCGGGGTGCAAGTGGTACATACGAGCGTCGAACAGACTTGATGGAGTCAGCGTAACAAGGAGGAAAGAACGGCATACATGTGACACTTCTCTAAGTTCGAAAGATCATCCATTGGCTTCTCACCTCTGGATCGCGAGGAAGTGTCATGGCCTCCATAAGGATTCAAACTCCATAAAAAGCTCAAATATCCAACAATACATTGAGAAGCATTGGGGCGTCACCGTCAACTATAAAAGGGCATGGAGGGCGAAAGAGGAATTGATCCGATTGATCGATGGCAACCCTGAATACGCTTATCGTATTTTGCCACAATACGGAAGGGAATTAGAGCGGTCTAACGCAGGTACACATGTGGTCATCGAAAGATCAGCTGATATACCTGATATCCCAATTGAGTTAGCCGGCTACGACTTCAGACGTGTGTTTTGGATGTTCGGCCCGGTTGCAAGAGCATTCCGAAGAACACTGAGACCGTTGCTCACGCTTGATGGAACATTCCTAAAAGGAAAGTACCCTGGAGTATTATTGGTTGCTACAGCAATCGACGGCAATCAACAATTAATGTGTCTTGCATATGCAATTGTGGATAAAGAGAATATCAAAACGTGGTAAGTTTAGAACCAGGAAAGACGACTGTATGAGTAGTCATGTTAGGCACGACACGACTGGGCACACAGTCGTGTAATCGACAACACGACTACTCATCTAGTCGTCCTTTGCTTATAGACGACCTTGTAACAACCTGAAGCATTCTATGTTTAATATGTTTGTCTCTCACTTGTACAGGACGTGGTTCCTCACCTTACTTAAATGTTTTCTCTTTACGGACCCCCCGGCATCCCTGGACACTATTGTCTCTGATAGACAGAAGGGCCTTCTGAGAGCGGTCGCCGATGTCTTTCCCGAGGCTCACCATGGGTTTTGCCTCCGGCATATGGCCGCAAATATGCTTAATACTTGGAAGGATAAGTACCTGAAGGAACTCCTATTCCGAGCTGCAAAATGCTTCAGGAGACCAGAATTCGACGCTACGATGGAGAAGATGAAGGAACACAATGAGGCGGCCTGGAAATATGTTGACAATATTCCGAAAACACATTGGGCGAACGTCGAATATCCGGGTAAAAGGTACGGCACTCTCACGTCGAACGCGTCAGAAAGTGTAAATAATATGCTTCTAAAGGCAAGGTTTTGGCCAATAACTCGGTTGATCGAGCAAACGTGGGCGACCACAAGCGTCCATTTTCAGAGACGCCGAATAGAGGCAGACGGCCTACCGACTCCGTTAACAAAATATGCACAGAATCATATCAATCAGATGAGGAATCAGAGTGCTGGAACAGTTCGAGTTCAACCGCTATCATTACGGCAGTTTGAAGTGACATCTTTATACCATGTGGTAAGCATAAATTTGTTTTCTGTAAGAGACGCCTATAACAAAGTCGTGTCGTCGAAGACACGACTAGCCATACAGTCGTGTCTTCGACGACACGACTGTATTGTCGAATACACTAATGTTGTTCATGTTTTCGCATCAGGATGTTGTGGACCTTACGAATAGAACATGCACATGCGGCTTCTTCCAGAGCATGGGACTTCCGTGCAAGCACGCCATGGCATGTATTGATGAGAGGAGTCTGGAAGCGGTAGAATATTGTGAGAAGTGGTACTGCGCAAGTACGTACCGCACCACGTACGAAGAAGTAGTGTTCCCTACTTTAGACAGAAGTCAGTGGGGAAATTACGGCGTATTATTTAAATGCGAACCGCCAAGGCTTGAAGCTCCAAAGAAGGGCAGGAGAAAGACAAAAAGAATTGAGTCACAGCCCGATCCACCTGCAAGGCCACGTGCGAAATGTGGGAATTGTCGTGAAGTTGGTCACAACCGTACAAAGTGCACAAAAAGCCCCGTTCCGAAAGAACATCGGACGCGCAGGAAACGAAAACTTCCGCAACAAGGCAAACTGTCTACGAACGAGACAGCGGATGTACGCCGCTCCGGCTTACCTCAGCCCCCACCATTCTTCACTTATGATGTAGTCAAAGTCTTGTATAGCGCAGAAGGCCTACCCAAATTAACATCTCTACTGTCGTGTATTGTGAAACACGACTACATATAACGTCGTGTTGAATCAGAGACGATTATATACGTAGTCGTGTTGTTCCAGAGACGATTATATGCGTAGTCGTTTTCCATCAGAGACGATTATATGAAACTAACCTGTTGTATCAAGGCCGTATTCACATTCATGATAGCGATATTTTGTCTACATCTGGTATGAGTCAAATATGTGAACTTTGTACATTAAAAATGAACTTTGTACAGTGAAAGAGTACGGCCGGAAGCCGTACATCTGGTATTTACAGGAAATGAACTTTGTACATTAAAAGAATGTGAATAAAATGAATTTGAAGTTATTCTTTATCCGGAAGCCGCAAAAAACCCGCAACTGTGACATCATCTTTTGTGCCTTGTCCGGAATCGTCGTCAAACTCGCTGTTAATAAGCCCCCGAATCAAGGTTGAAGCGATGACTGGTCGCCACAGTCGTGTGATTGTGGACTGGTCAAACTCCGGGGGGTTCACATTGGACGCCAAATGCGCGACGTACATCATGATGAAGATGCCACAGTCTTTCGAATTTTGTTGCCACGGCGCTTTGGTTATCTGAGTCATCTTCCAGTCTAGCAAACCAAACCACCCCAGCTTGCCTGCCATAACGACGTTCATGAATTGCGTGAATTTGTCAGCAGCTTTTCTGTGATGCGGATATAATTGGGATCTGCCAGACAGCGGGTTGTAGAAGCGCCATACACAGTGCGGGAAATGGACATACACGAGGCAGAAGTGGGAGCCGGTGCGGATTGGGAAAAATGCGTAGAACATGTTCCTATTCAAGCCGTCCAGCATCCTCCCGAGCTTTTTAACCAATTTGGCATTATTTCCCCCTTCCTGGTGCTCCTGCAAAAGCGAAAGAGATTTAGACAACGATCTAATAATATCATAATTATTTACTTATCACTCCTTCTGCAGGGAACACTTACGTTGTCGAATATCTCTTTGAATGCGTGGCAACCAAAAAATGCCCACGGATATTTCATCGGGTTTCTCTCGTTGCGCTGGCTCAACAGACTTAAAAAAGCATCTATAACCTACAGAAAACATATTGAGGAGTCATTACACTTCGGTAAGGCAACATGCAACTTCCAATTAAAAGTTGATTATTCTATATATACGATCTGCATAGTAGTCGTGTCCTCGATAGACACGACTATGCGTATAGTCGTGTATTTCATAGACACGACTACGCGTAAAGTCGTGTCTTCGAATACCGACTTTATGTCTACAAAAAGATATGAGGAGCATAGGTTTACTTACATTGGTGTTTATTTCTGTTGTTTGTAGGAGGGATAAATAGTCGTCATCACATAGCGTTGGGATTAGATAAGCCTTCCTCGGATTGGCCATCCATCCATCTATTGCCACTCTATCCCGCTCTAACAGTACCCCCTTGTCGAAGCATAACTCCGAATCGGCATAGTGGTCGGGGAGAGCAATTACAGACTTAGACTTCTGAGGGGTTAGGAGGACATCGACGTCAACCGGCTGTGATGCGGTTAAGCCAGTGCCCTCGGCGACCTCCTCCTCCTCCTCCTCCCTCGCCTTCTCCTCCTCTTCCTTCAACTCCTCCGTCTTCTCCTCCTCCATCGCCTCTTCGTCTGCTTGCACCTCCTCCTCCTTCCCCTCCCCCTCATTCGTCTCTTTGTCCAGAACATCCGCTTTCACCTCCTCCTCTTCGACGTCCCCGCCCTTCACATCCTCCTTCACCTCCTCCTTCACGGTTTCGATATCCGACTGCCGTATGGAAGAGATGACCTCATCGATGATAGAGGTCGCCTCTCTATCGGATATGGTTTGTTCGGAGTCGGCTTTCGGCTGAGGGGACCTATTTCTTCTTTTCTGCTCCTCCGCCATTCTCCGTATATGGTCCTCTTCTCTAATCCTCTGCTCCTCCCTCGAGCCGACAGTCCTGAAGCGCTTCCTTATCACTACACCAGGGGGGAATATGTCCCGGCCGTACGTCGGACGGGACTCGGCTTCTGCACGCTCCATATCTTCCTTGAATTCTGGTTGGAGCTTCTTCAAAAACATCTTGGCAGAGGATCTCTTCGCAGCCCGTTCCATCTTGTCTTCCTCAACCGCGCGTTTGATGGGAGCTGAAATGACATTTTACTTCTTCATGTCAGTAGTAGCAGCACGATAAAAAACATAGTCGTGTTATATAGAACACGATAAACCACATAGTCGTGTACAATGAAACACGACAAATATAGTAGTCGTGTATAATGGGGCACGAAAAAATAAATCATCGTCTACAACTTACCTTTACCCCATTTCGTCGAATCCAGATGTGACTTCCTTGCCAGCTCCTTCGTCCGCATACCGATAGGAGTGTTCTTATTATGCTCCTTTTGAAGGGGCCGCTTCTTTGGGTCCATCTGATGCACTGATGACGATTGTGGCCCCATTTGGGGCCGCTTCTTCGGCTCCATCTGATGCACCGATAACTTCTTTCTCTCCATTTCAGGGCGCTTCTTCGGCTCATTCGTCGGCTCGTCAGTCATCTCCTCCTTCGGATGCTCGAAGATCTGACCTTCTAACAGCATTGACGCTGAGGCGACAGAGGACTTCATAGAGTGGAGAATCTCTCGCAGAGGTCCCACTCTCCTTCCCATCTCCTCATAGGAAAACAGAGCTATCTCTATTAGTGACTGTATGCCCTGAAGGGCACCCTCCAATCGGCCCATTGCAGTTGCAGTCGACTGGGCAGCCTTTCTCGAGGAAGTGGAGGCAGGTTGGTTGGGAGTCGTCTTCATTTCCGGCCTCTGCGGCCTCTGCCGTCGTGGAGGATGGGCCCCTGAGGTTGACGAAGCAAGGAGATATGCCTCTCCGGCCATGGGGCTGATTACGTCGACGAGTTCCTCCCCTATTTGAAGATTGTGGAACACTCCCGTCCAATAATCGGCCATGCGGTGCTTCTTCTGTGCACCTTTCTTCACCTCTGTAATGAGGGCCCCACTTCCTGGCCATCTTTTCGCCCGTGGGCAGGTAGGGCCCATGACAGGATGGAAGATTGTCGTGTGCTCGAAAAACCAAATCTGCAAATTAAACAGTTGAAAACATTATAACAATGCGCGGTTGCCTTAGTCGACTATAAGTTCAACACGAATTGAACTATGGTCGTGTCCTAAAAAACACGACTATATACCTAGTCGTGTTTCATTATACACGACTATAAATATAGTCGTGTTCTATAATACATGACTATATATATAGTGGTATTGTATAAGACTTTTTCCCGATCGAAGACTATGAATGCTACATACCTGAAGGACATATGCGACGCCATTTAGGCATCCACCGCCCAGGCACTCTCCTTGCGATCTCGCTCCCACTAGGCGGCTGGTATGGGTTATACCAGAAACCAACATCTTATGTATAGCCCCAGCCCAATTGTATGACCTCAATCTTGGGAGGTCGTCAATGTAACGGTACAAAGAGGGATGAACCGCTCTAGTGCTGTGTGGAAACAACACCGTGGAGAAGAGGAGGCAGATGATCATCCTCGCAATGTCCTCTTCCATCTTCAGTTCGCCCGCGCTAAGCTTGTCTATCATTTCCTCAATGTGTGGAATGTCTGCTCTCCTCGCGGCGAAGTACTTTCTGAAGAATTGACCTTCCGGTCGGCGTGTCAAAGAGGGGAGGACCTCAACTCTGTCGCCCTTTGCGGGCAATCCGGTGATAAGGGCAACATCTTCCTCTGTGAAATGTAGCGTCCTACCCTTGATATTGAAGACCTTCGCCGACTCATCCCAGTACCTGACCAAATGGTCGAGGAAGTTCCGAGATACAACAACGTCCTCACCTTCAAAAATGATAGCGAAACCAGCCTCGTTCATCACTTGGGCACATCTTTGGTGACGCTGTAGGAGGGCCGCACACTTTTTCATCGCCCCCGGTTGACAACACGTCTTCAGCGCCGGTCGCGCATTATATGTTCTCTTCTCTGGTCGGTCCATCGGAGCCTTCCTTTTCCTGCCCCTCTGATTTCGCTGCCGAGGTGCGAAGACAAAATCATGATCCTCCTCCTCTTCCGGTGGTATTTCCTCCATAGACTCATCTCTTTTTTTATCCATCTGCAAGGAGTGAGGTATAGTGGTCAGTACAAAAGTGTCCTCGGTGCAACACGAAAATATAAAAGTCGTGTCGTCGCGGACACGACTAAATACACAGTCGTGTCTACTCTAGACACGACTTTATAGTTCATAGTAAAAATTAAAAATTCAAATGTCCGACCTTATGAAACTAAAATCAGGTAGGATAGTTGTAACTTACCGTAGTTTAGTCGTCTGTATGTCTGTATTTCCTCGCAGGTGCCTTCACAGTCTTCCTCGCCGTGCACCGAAGCTCAATCCGGTCAATCCGCCTGTTGCATGCAGGCGGAGGGAGCCGCGGGGGTCTTCTCAAGGTTGAAGATCAGAAATCCCGACGGATGCGCTTCAAATCGCCGCCTTTGTCCACTCTCCCTCAGTCGTGTCGTCGAAATCCAGCAGGGGGGCAGCTCGATATCGAGATGGGGGACGCGAATAGGCTCGAACTCGTCCGTGTATTCCGCCGGTTGAATCGCCGCTCCAACTCGCCGGTCGCCGGTGCCGTCGCCGATGGGAATCGCCGGAGAACTTCACACTCGAGGCGTGTTGTACACAACACGCCTCTTCGCACAGTGTTAACACGAAAAAATAGAAGAAAGGGCATTTTGAGTACATCAAGTCCAGATTCCGGGTCATATGAGATTTCACGGGAAAAACCTGGTAATATGGGAATATGAGATTTCGCGCCAGGTAATATGGAAAAAACTCTGAAGCAAGAGGGGAAGCTTCTCTATCAATACAAGCTCTTGAATATCAGCCAAGAGTTTCGTATCTCTAATACCAGACCAAACATGTGATGGCAGAGACAGAAGTAGAATGGTTAGGACATCATTACTAGTGGGGTGCCGCACAATGCACCCATTGAAGCATTCCGACCCCATTTGAGTCACAGGAACCAACATTTCAAACCCTTGCTCATTGGTACCTGTAACTACAGTCCCTGAAACGAGAGTCTTTGGCGAGCCACCATTGCCCTTTAAGCATTGGACACAAGTCTCCCTGCAGTAAACACTTACTCCGGGCAAACCTGTTCTCCCTGCCCATAGCTCTGCCCCTTGACAACAAACACCAGCAGCAATTTCCAATAACGTGTTATTTTTACAGGGAGAAGGGACACCTTTGCAACAAAAACTTGCAGAAGACAACCATTCAGTGACATGCTTATAGAGTTCTGTCTCATGCACATGTTGTAGCAGCTTTCCCTGTCAAAAAAAGTAGATGAAATTTAAGGGAGAAATATACAGACGTGGAAGAAAAAGCTGGAAATGTGTTTAATCACCGGGAATACCTTCACATCAAGTCTAACTTCTTCCTCTTTGCTTAAACTCACAGCACCTTCTTCCTGTCATTGAACTTCTGCAACCCACTTAATGAACTCCCCTGCGCTAGTGGGTAGAGATGTCAAGATAGCAGAAAGAACTTTTTGAACATTGTTAATACCATCCGCCATTAGAAGGCATGGTATATCCTCAGTCAAGAATTTGGCAGTGCTGACCCAACTTTCATGCTTGCAGCTCTATTGGCAGTTGAAGTCAAGCTGTTCAGTTAAGAATAAGCAATCCAAACCCCTTCCTTCATACATTATCATGCAACCACAATTATCGAATAAGACTAATACAAACACTGTAAGAATCCTCCAACCCCCTTCCTTCATACATTAACCATGCAACCACAAGTATCGAATAAGACTACACGAACACAGTAAGAATCCTCCCACAAAAATACTTACCAGGGTATATAGCAGAGATGATGCCTTCTGAATCCTCGAGATAAGCATGAATCTGAATGCATATAAAGGTGTGATGGTCAAAGAAACAAACAAATGATTGTTTCAACATAATACTATGTTATTAAAAGAACTTTCTACAGTTAAACAATCACGCTGCAGCTCATCAGAAAGATAAAGATCATCATTACATTGTTGGAATTATTTGTAACATGAACTTCATTCTGGTTCACTCTTAACCAGTACTCATCAATTGGTGACCGTTCTTCTTAAGGTCAAACTAAATATCATGATGCCAGCTTTGAGTTGGAACATAACCATATAAATGTTTCTCTAACCATCATATCATGAAACCAACTGCACTAAAATTGCAAATGTGATATTAACATTTAATTAACGCTAGATCTTCATATAATTGTATCTCATTATGGGATTCTTCCTCTGGTATCCTCGTCAAAGGGTTGTATCAGGTAGGGCATCTTGCTGGAGACCATGCCATAATGTTAAGTTGCACTAAATCTATTTCTCCAGTTTAACTGAAACAAATTCAAATTGTGATTAGGATGACTCTGACACCTGATAGGTGGAATAAGGTGAGGGTGATGTGTGTCTCCAAGTGAAAGCATAATGCAAATAAGAGATCCTAATGACGTGTGTTGAGAAATAAAAGGAAAGAGTGTGAGAAACACAATTTGGATGTCCCCAAGGATATGTAAAATCAGTCACTGTCACACAATCCTTCAATGATGTTCTCAAAGTAAGAAGATCAAAGGCAAACATCAAGGGAATACAAGCAGGATCCTACTAAAAGAAATAACGAGACGTACCCCCTCTGATGTCCTGTTGCTTCATCAATAGTGTTCATGGCTTTCCACAGAAGTGGAAGTGGAACCCAGTGAGGAGGATACTTGAAACGTGCCACATCCAATATAAGTACCATATCTTGTCCAGCATGGTACCCACCAATTGGTGAAAAATGACCACTTCCCGTCTGGACCAAGAAGAGCCATTCTGTCATTTGACGAAAGTTCAAATAACTAAAGCAATTAGAAAGAATATAGACTAAAGCTCTTTCAAATACTGCAACTATAATGATGAATGAACAAAGACGGCAACAGTCAATAGGACTATGACTATTGCAAATTATATGCTATGAGATTTGATATCAGATAAACGAAGTACATATATGCGACTTTTCCTAACCATAGCCCATGAACTATCTGACATAGAGCTCAGTCACCAGACTTAACTATAGCTAGCCATTCCACGTTTTTCTATATCAGTTTCTTTACTACCCATTAAGCAAAATTACATTTCTTTAAAATAGCTAACAGATAATTTCAGCTGACAGAGTTAAATAGAATTCAGTTGAAGCTCTTTATCTCAATAAAGAATGTATAAGCAGGAGCATGCTCCCAAAAAAATATTTTAACACAAGAAGAAAGCTTTGGAGTGAAACCCATTAGTATAAGATTTAAAATGCAAAGTTTGAGTTAACCTTGCTTGGGAAGGCACAACGTTCGCTGAGAATGGTAACTGTGGAACAGTAAATTGGAACTTCCTAACACATAATATGTTGGACAAACTTTGAAGCAACTAGTCTGACAAACTATGACAATGCGGCCCTTGCCATAAGTAGGTATTTAATTTTTTTCCACTGGTGGATACTTTTTCTGTTTAAGTCTGCTATGATAATTGTACAACTAATTGGCTCATAAATTCGTCGAAGTTTTTAAGAAATTTAATAAAAATTTATGCCTAAATCATGTTTATGTCATCTTTTTTCATATTTTATGCGTAAAGGTAGCAAAACCCAATTCTTTTATAGCTTGCGAGGTGACCAGTATGCATTACTTATTGTGAACAGTAAGCTGAAAGCTATGCGGAATTTGGATGACCAAACTCAAGTACTCCCTCCATCCTAAAATACCTGCCACATCCTAAAGAAGTGGATAGTTAACTACCCACTTTATTAGGATGACACTACCCACTTTTTTAGGATGTGGCAGGTATTTTAGGATGGAGGGAGTATTAATTAATGAAAAGACCTTGAGATAACCTGTTTAAATAGTCCCCTGTGGTATGAAGTAATTAAATGACGATCTCCAGAGAACGTACAGGCCATGACATGCTTACGGAAGTCATCAATCGTCGTTTGGTTTGTCAGGAAAGCTTCCACATTAGCGCCTGCACAGTGAGCCAAACATGCCACTTTCCCAAATGTGATACCTTGAGCCTTGACTTTTTCAAGGCTCGCAACAGTCTAACATAGACTCATCAAACCACCTCCAAGGGCCTACAATCAAAAAGTAGCATAACTAAAGAAGCCAATGTATCAAAAGAATACTTCCTCCATCCGCAATTTGTAGTAAAATTAGGTTTTCCAAAATTAGTTAATGTAAATTATTCATTTCATGAAGTGAAATTTTTAGTCATGTCAATTGAGATAATTTCAATGTTTTATTACATGTTTATAGCTCAAAAAAAGAGTTAATTTTGGAAAATCAATTGTTACCACTAATTTCGGACAGAGACAGTAACTAAAGTAACCATGTTTTCAATCCTCTAAGTCTCAGCATCAAAAGGAAGAAAGCCCTTACCTTTCCATTTTCTGCCAGGGTCAATGACAAGAGCATTCAAGACCATAGATAGACTGGCCAAACCGCAGAATGCAGGCTCAGACTGGGTCTGAAAGTAGGATATCAGTTTAAAGAAGCCCTCCATAGTCCCACTCTGGACGGCTTCAGCAAAGAGTAGCTGCACCCACAAATCAAAATCACCAACAACATGATCACAACAGGGTTTTCACCATAAAGCTCCAATCTTTCAGCAAACAAAGTAAAAAGCATTACGCAAAAGGAAGAGTTTGATCTAAGAAGCAGGGAGATTGGAGATGGGGAGAGGGAGTACCTTTCCTTCAGAAGAGGCGAATTCGATGGCCGGAGGAGAGGGGAGGATTCGGCGGTAAAGGCCAGCCATCGCCATCTTTCGTCTGAGATCCTTTTGCTTCTGCCTGGTTTGAAAATTTTATGAAATTATTTTGCGGCAAAGGGAGAGTCGGCCTGCAGCAACGTAGCCAGGAAGCTTTCCTTTTAAAGTGGCCTGGTAGAAGGTGGGAAAGCTAAGCCGTTTGGATCGTGAAAAATCCCAAATATCCACTCCCAAAAATCCACCAACCAGGTAGATTTTTGGGATTATCTACTAACCAGCTGAAATACCTCCAGCCCCTAAGGGGCCGTTTGGGGCGTGATTATTGCAAAAATATCCAGACTGGATATTGGATATATACTGTAGCATCCATGTGGATTTTTACATCCAGCTGAAACACCTCCTGAGGTGTATCAGCTGGATATATAAAATATCCAGATGCTACAGTGTAACAAAACATCCCATCTGGATGTTTTGCTTTTAATCAAGCCCCAAACGGCAAGTTGGAGTTCCCCCTAATATTCTTTTTTCTTAAATTGTTCCCACTAATATTTTAAGTTTGTGCTAATGACTGATTAGTCATGTAATTAGATGTTAACCTAATGAATCTTGCAATCAAGAGTCCCAAGACCAAGTTTTGATATGAATCGTGTACCCCCCAAAATATTTAGGTAAGTATCAATCCTGATTTTTAATTATTTTGTTGTAGAATTAAAATAAACTTTATTCTTTTATGAGAAAATCATAATCATAATCAAGTAGCGCATTTTTCCACTATCTAGGGTCGGCGACATGGATCTTACACCTCCATTTAGGTATGTTTTGTGCCAATTCTTTTGTAAGAGATAGTGAAGTCATATTATTTTTTATTAAATCTATCTAATTTCTCTTAGGTCTCCATCTCCTTAATTTGACATCATTTACATGCATTCCTTCTAATCTTCTCACATGGGCATTTATTGGTCCTCTTTGCATATGCACATACCAATATAACTTACATTCCCTCAGTTTCTCCCCTAAATTCTCACGAATATATTTATTTCTAATCTAATCTCTCCTAGTTATCTCACTCATCCACTTTAACATTCCCATTTCAGCTACATTCAACTTATCTAAATGACTTCTCTTTGGTGCCCAACACTCCACTCCAAATAGTATTGCAGGCCTAATGGTTGTCCTATAAAACTTGCCTTTAAGCATTTTTTGGAATATGCCTATCACACAAGACTCCCGAAGTTGCCATCCACTATACCACCTCGCATATCCTATGCACCACATTACTATCAATATCTCATTCTTTATTGATAATAGATCCTAAGTAACAGAACTGATCATACTTTGATACTTCTTGCCCATCTATTTCAACTAAGATTCTACCTTCCTTAAAATTAAATTTTATGCATTATGTCTTAATCCTACTTATTTTGAAACTTTTTGATAATATAGCATCCATCCATAATTCTAGTTTTGTATTCAAACCTACTTACTCTCATCAATTAAAATTACATCATCTATAAAAAGTATACACCAAAGTATATCATCTTGCATGTGTCTAGTTAGTTAATCCACAACTAAAGCAAAAAAGATAAGTGATGTGAATCAACCTGCTCTGACTTGTGTCATTGTTTATAGTATTATGGAAGATTGCTTTGGAAATTATGTGGGCTCAAGTTGTTTACTAATTTTGTACAAAAGTT
The DNA here is from genome assembly GCA_039654745.1 of Houttuynia cordata. Taxonomy (NCBI): domain Eukaryota; kingdom Viridiplantae; phylum Streptophyta; class Magnoliopsida; order Piperales; family Saururaceae; genus Houttuynia; species Houttuynia cordata. The sequence goes on from CM077507.1 coordinate 18,074,900, forward strand.
ATGTATGTGATGGTGGTGGAGGCCCACTAAAAGAAGCAAAAAGTCCACAATGGGTTGGTCCAGACAATAGATGACCATTCAGATCCCAAGACTCATAATTAAGGCCCATTGTCACTTCCCAACCACCATAGGAAGTTGTTTTTTGTTTTAAATGCTCATAGAAAGCTGTTTTAACCTTTATTAATTAGTGTTTGACTTTATGTACGAATTTGAGCATATATAAATGCTTCTAAGTAATGGAATAATAGCTTTTGATTGTGTTTTATGATATTACTCTATGTTGTGAGTGTGAGGTTGTTCATACTATCCAACCCCTTCCCTGGTTATAGTTCTATGAATTGAGTTTTAGAAGCCTACTTGTTCGTGAGTGTTACTTTGTTCAAGTAGTAGATGAGAGTTTACGTGTGTATTTCCTTTGCTGGATTCTGTTCAAGTTCCTTTACTGATCAACATTTTCTTGGTCTTTCGCTGTGTTTACATCAATAAGGATATAAGTTTGACCCTTGATGAAGACATACCGTAACAAAAAACTCTTTGGTTCCCCTACTAATTATTCGTATACTAGTCATAACCCCCTCATATATATCTTTTATGATATCTATGTAACCTCTTATGACTCTCTTCTTCTTCAAAATACTCTAAATGAGCTTTCTCGACATTATGTCGTAGGCTTTTTCCAAATCTATAAAGATCATATAGAAGTCTTCTTTTCTATCTATATACTTTTCTAACTAACTATCGTAACAAAAATATAGCTTCCGTTGTTGACCTATCCGACATGAAACCAAACTGATTCTCTGTTACATTTGTTATTTTTCGTAAACGTCCTTCTATTACTCTCTCTCATAACTTCATAGTATGCTTCATAAATTTTATACTTATATAGTTTGTACAATTTTGGATGTTCCCTTTATTATTATATAAGGGTATGAAAGTACTTCTCCTCCACTCCTTTGACATCCTCTTAAACTTCCAAATCTTATTAAACAAATTGGTCAACCAAGTTAAGCCAATACCTCCTAGCATACTTCAATAGGAATTCCATTGGCAACTCCTACCAACTCTATGAATAATCTTCTAAAATAAGTTATCTCTTTAACGAAACAAGACCCAATGTCCATCCCATTACTACAATTTTTATTTAATAAATACTCAAAATATCCACGCTATATTTCTCTAGTTTCCTTATCTTTCACTAAAATAATTTTATCTTCACTTTTAATGTACTTAACTTGCTCTAAGTCCATATTTCTCTTATCTCTTAACTTAATTATCTTATATGTAGCCCTCCCCCCTCCTTCATCCCTAGCCTATTATACAAATCATCAAACACCTTATATCTAGCTAAATTCATTATCTTTTTAACTTTTCTCTTAACCTTAACATATCTTTTTTAATTCTCTTAATTTTTATATTTTGTCATCTTTAAAGAAAAACTTCTTTTCTTTGATGACTGTTTGAACTTCCTCAAACTACCACTATGTTTATTTCTTGACGTCCCTTATCCTTCTCATTTTACTGAATACTTCTTGAATTCTTTCATGGCACATGAAAGTTTTACTAGTGCAATATAAAAGTGTTGAAGTAGTGATGCTATGCAAAACGTCAATGGTGCAGCCGCCCATGTTTAGGCCTTTCATCGTACATGTGAGCAGGTTGAGAGACGCAGAGGCTCCAGTCATAGCCCTACCTTCTCTAACATTTGGATTCATAAATTATGGGAAATCAAGACATTGATCTCCTCAACCGGTCCTAGATCTGTCCACTGCGACTTCCTCTTGAGCAATCTCCCAAGTACAACAGTAAATTATTATTCCCTCGTGTCCAAAATTATTATTAAAATGAGGTTGAATAACCTTATGTTGATAATAAATCCGGAAGGATGGAATGTTTGACACTAGCTGCTACTGCTAGATCACTTCATTTTATTTTTATTTGAGGCTCGTATATTACAAATTAGAGCAAGGCTAGAATGAAGATTTTGCCAAATTTTAGCGAAGTCATGGAGGAGATTTTGGGACATGATCTATTTTTTACTACAATTTTTCCAAAATTAAAATTGCTGCAAAATGTTTCCCAAAAAATTTCTGATTTCTTAAGATCTGGAAGGAGTAGATTTGGCAAGAATTTACATTCTTGCCTAATGGGATTTCGCATCCAAACGGCCCCTAATGCTATGCATATTAGTGCCATGCACATTTTCCATAGGTGAGGTGAATGTACCTTTGCATGTTCAAATGTTGATAATGCTTAAAGAAACTCACACAGAAATAGAATTTCAAAGAGGAAAGCTGGGTGTAAGTTACTAAAGTTTGCGTCAACAAATGTTTGAAAGAACATATTTGATCTCCTGTACCACTGAAATTGGAGTGGTATATTTATGTAATGATAATGATAATCATGTAGCACCTTTCCCCAACTAATTAGGATCAGCAACATGGATCTTACGCCTCCATTCTGTTTTGTGCCAAGTGCCAACTCTTTGGTAGAGATAACAAAGTTATATTATTTTTTATTAATTTCATTTAAGTCTTCTTAGGTCCCCAAGGTAGATTTATGTAATTTAAAAAAACTGTTAAATTGTCACTTAATTATCAAGGAACAGAAGAAGAACAAATATAATGTTTTTTGTTGTCCATTTAACAAGGCTTTATCAAGCTTGAATCTGAGTCAGCCAAATTAGGCCACTTCAAATCCATAAAACTTACAATCTGGCTTCTAGTAACACAACCATCTCCTGCTTGTACATGCTTAGTGAACAATACATCATCCCTGGAACATTGACAGGGTCTATAAATGGTGCATGAAGTAATAAATAAGGAGCATACATATAGTAGGAGCTGCTATATCATTGTAAGAGTCATATCAAAGTGCGTGCTACTGCCCATGGAAGCTGAAACCCTATAAATAGATATGAATAAGAGTTCAACTTTGAAATGAAATATGCTACCTTGTCATGAATGAACCATATTCAGATCCTCAACCCTGAGAGTTTGGACCAGTGGTTCTCCACCTCTATCAACAGCAGATCTAGGCTTCCTTAATTGTAACCATATATAGTTGCTCATCACCTTTGCTTATTCTTTTGATGTCTTCAATAACCCATTTCACCACAACAAGAATAGGTTTCTCCACCAAAGGACAAAAATAATGTAAAAATAATGGGAACACAGGGTAAATCCTTCCCTTACAATTTTCTCTCTCATGTGTTATCTTGAGAAGATTTCATAATCTTCTTTAACACTGGAAAATTACACTAATGTGCATATGGAGTATTAGACAAACCATATATGTCCATTCTCTTTGTCCACTACTCTTCTTCCATAGTTGGCTTCAAGGCCGGCAAGTATGGCTCACTATCCTTTTTCATGTCCGGGTCAGAGTAGTTACCAGCCAGAGCTTTTGATCTTCTCCTAGAGGATCCACTGGAACCACCTCCAGACGATCCCTTCGACTTTCTCCGGCGAGACGACTTGCCCGAGCCCCCAGAGTCATTGGCCGGAGAGTCGGAGCCATTATTGCTGAGCCTCGAGTTTTGGTGGCGCCGTGGGCGCCTAGGCACATCTCCGGAGTCCCCATTCGACTTGTTGCGCCTTGATGACTGTCCGGACCCTTCCGCGGAGGGTGAGTCTCCTGATGCTGTCATCTGGTGCCGCCTCGACGGCCTTGGCAGTTCCGGTAAGTCCCTCGCCGGAGAGCCACTATATTGACCTAATACAATAAAACCAACCATCATACCATGCAAGTTGTAACGTGAAATTCCAACCCCTGTGCGCAAAAAGCATGAGTAATTGGCACCCCATGGTTTGGCCAGCATACCCCTTTACACGGTCGGTGGATTTCCACCGTCTGTAAATCCACCGTCTGTGTATTTTCAAACCGTGGATATCTACCATATGTATAGTGCGGATGGGGTGTGAAATCCTCGTCCGAAAAATAATTGGACATTAAAATCAACATACCTCTTGAGGGTCGTCTGTTTGGGGATTGAAGGTCTTTCGCATCTCCGGTGCTGTTCAATGGCGCCGATGAATATTCTGGTCCTGACCTGAACTCTTTCATCTGTGAAAATTCAAAGAGGTGTTATAGTGTTTATTGAGTCCTACTTTATATGCACACACTGCTCAGAGGCCGCTTCTGTGCCACCTGATTTAATTGGCTGGCAGGCATGAGCCTGCCCCTAGACGGCTTACGATCCGACCTTGAGAGCACCAGGGTGGCATATGTTAACTATTTCCTTGTTTATTTGAAACAAGAAAAAATTGGTTGAAATCAGATTCAGATTCAGGATCAGATAGGTCTCAGACATATATCTAGGAATCAAGTAGGTCGACTTTCCACCATCTAATAAAATCAATATTTTTTCATATGGAGCTACTAAAACAGGACAAAGGGAATATTATACTCCCTCCATCCAGCCGTACCTGCCCACATTCGAAAACCAAAATGAACTGAGTTGAACTAAATTCACCTCATTTTAGTTTTTTAATGAGGACGGGTAATTTTGGATGGAGGGAGTACTTACAAGAGAGCAATAATGTAAAGCTGGTTGTATGGTCATGTAGAATCATGAGATTATACTACCCAACAGCTACTCACTCCTCTCTGTTTTTAATAGATGCAATTGATTTCTATTATGAACTACTTCCTTCGGTCACTTTTAATCAAGATAATGAGAAAATTCGTACCAAAGTTAGATGATACCATTATGTAATTGTTCTCGAGAGACTGCGATGACAGTTGCCAGGCAATGACCATAAGTTAAGTTTGAGGCTGAGAAGCCTCCACGCTAGCTCGGAAAGTTTAGGTTTTTATTATGGACCCCATATCTCAATAAATGATTGACAGTCTCAATTAAAAGTGACTTGAGGAAGTACTTCATTTCGAAAATCAATTGCATCTATTGAGAAAAACCAGAGGGAGTAATTTTTTTTAGCCTCTGCCTTATTGCTATGACTTACAGACTCTCCCGATCAGTCTCCCAACAATTGAACATATTTCATATTGACCAACATTTTGAATCTTACCCAACCTGGCGTGCTCATTGATGGGCCGTCCCAGCCTATATGGGCCACATGCTTAACGTCCGTTGGGTTGCCAATCTGCATCTCATGCTCTTTTGAATTGGGCTCTAAAGAACAAGGCAAATCAAGAGAAGAAATACCAATTACAGAAAGTTAGAGATGTAGCAAAAAAATTTTTTACACAAAGTTAAGAGGCCTCCTGATTCAGTCTGGTTTCTGCCTCCATGACATCTGCCAAGCTATCCTCCCTCAATACGGGTCGTCAACCATCAGGATCATGGCGCACACAAAAATGTGCACTCTACAAAAAGCTTTTTTTTGCTGGAGCGCCTAGTACATCCCTGTGCCTCGTTGATTCCAATGATCGGCGGATCCCATTTGATGGCGGAGGAACTCCACAGGCGTATATCATGGAGGCCAATAAAAAATGCTACCATGGAGAGACACATGCCAAAGATACGAGAGATGTAGCGGAGGCCTTTGAAGAGACCCTTCATCTTCGTCGTCATTCGGAGTGGAAGACGATAACCATCCACCAAAGGATTCTTTCTCCGACCCACTGACCCTGAATTGCCAAACATAAACGCAAGATATTGATTAATTTCGATTCTTCCACTACATATGATCAAAATTGAGGTAAAAGCTCAAGCCCCCGCTCCGTTGGCCGCTCACAGGGATTATAGTTTTATTTACTCGGTGTGTATGATAGGAGGGTTTTAAATGTGCCCGAGGGGATTAGAGATGGGATACGGTGCTCTAAGAGTCTGGTTGGTTTACTCCTAGTAAGGACTCCGACACCCTTGTTGACAAAAAGGAAAGAGGGATTTGGAGATCAAGTTAAGTGGAGATGTATAAATACAAAGAAAGATTCTACCCGATTGGTTATTTTCAATTTAATGATATTGCTATGATGATGCGGTGTCAATTGTATGAACGAAAAATTATGATATTGTATTACCCAAATGGTAATATTTTTTGTATTCTCTACTTCTTTGGTTGTTTCACATTCTCTCTCTGTCGGATACCAAAACGCCCAAAGAGAAAATGAAGTTCAAAATAGCAGCTACAAACATGTAGGCACTTTTCCAAATTGATTGAGCCAATGTCATTTGATCAAGACCCACTAGAAGGGAAAAAATGCATTACAATCGAGCTGGGACATGTCTAAGATCCATATAAATTGGCGGAGTTTTTATAGTTGTGCCCTTAATCTAAGGCAACCCTCTTCCGGATTCATACGGGCATTGTGAGACACAATGGCGGAGTTAAAACAATATAAACAAAAATGTGCAAAATATGCAGGCCAACCTTCGGAGAGGGACTTTTCAGGGGGGTGGAGCAGCTGGGGGGCATCAACCTGCCTATCTAAGTGACAATAGTTTCCATGGCTGCTGCCTTGGTCCGATCTGACAGACATCATGTCGTCGTCTCCAGATATGTTTTCCTCATGAGCTCAAATCAAGCTGCTGTTATAGAAGAATAAGAGAAGAAGAAAGGCAGCAGAGAAAGCCCCGAAAATGAACCACGTTGCATGGGGCATGCAAAGGAAGGACGTGGGGAGGGGAGAGAGAGAAAGAGAGAGGGACACACAAAAGAAGAGGAAAGAAGAAGAAGAAGAAGAAAAAAGGGAAGAGCTGAAATCGCAGAATTCGGTTCCTCCACAAGGAGCAGCGAATGGAACGGGCTACCTGTTTGCCTGCGCGGAGGGTTCAAGGCCATCAAAGGCCTCCGAATTCTGAGAAATTATGGGGTGCAAGCGCCAGCCCACGCCAACCAGTAGAATATGGACGCGTCTCACGCTTACAGAAGGAACAGAGGGGGTGACGGCGTGAGGAGGTGAGACGGAAACGTCCCTTTCCTTTCCCTTCTTCCGCTCACTCCTCTTCTTCCGCGAGAATGGACTAATCATCCCAGAAACTCCCATAACCAGTGCCTCCGACTAGCCCCGTGACTCGGCCGGCGGCGAGTCTTGCCGCCTCTTCGCCGCTGACGTCCTCATTCCCTGCCTCGTCCTCTGCAGCGTGGCCCGTCCCGTCGAGCTCGTGATCCGCTCCGAGAATGCCGTTATTCCCGGACGGGAAACTCAGCCCCCCTGATGTCGAACAGATCGCCATGGCAGCTCCTGTTAGTTGATCACTGTTTTCTTGTAGATGAAAATATGAAAATATTATTGCAGGGGATTTGCTGATGATGCCAATCGTAGTGTCATAAAAATGCTAATTAAAGACGTTTTGATTGAGTTTATAAAACCTATGCTTCCTTGATGTATAAAAGATTAGAGCAGAGTTAGGTCATCATAGAGGTTACATACTTCTGTTGTTTTCATTGCTCATGAACTCTTGCACTTGAAGTGTAGAGCACAGTAGATGGCTAATTGGATTGATGAATTTATCAGTAAGATTGTAACTGTAGTTTGTGATTAAATTGGCGCTTTGAGCTTTAAAAAATAGGTCCAATTTTACTTAATTGACTGGGAAAAAGTTGGTGAATTTGAAAGGGGGTGCAAATGTGTTGAACTGGTGATTGGAATAGTTAGTAGGTCCTGTTTAACTAATTGATCTGAAAAAAAAGTTGATAGTTTTGAATGGGGGTGGGGGGGGGGGGGGGGGGGGGGGGGGGGTGGGTGGGGTTGTAAGTTTGGAAAGGAAGTGAAAACGTGGAGATCAAAATAGGTAGTTAGGTCTAATTTTAGCTAATTGATTGGTTAAAATAAAAAGTAAATAAATTTAAAAGGGGTTGTAAATTTGGTGATCGGAATAGGTAGTTAGGTCATATTTAGCTAATTGATTGGAAAAGGAGTTTATGATTTTGAAAGGGATTTGTAAATGTAGTGATCGGAATAGGTAGTTACGCTCATTAAATTTCTTAAACAACATCAACCCCTCCCCACATTTTTGTTGGTAGGGTGGCAAACAAATTTGGTCCATTCAGGTGTATGGACCTGCTCACCTGCAACATCTTTAATTTGCCCATTCCCAGCTCCAAGATTGGCAGAGCAGAACCAGGAAAAGACCCCCACCCAACCTTCAAAAAGTAAGCTGGTATGCTTTCTCAAGGTTTTCTTGTAGAATCAACTTCAGTCATGTGAGAGTCCAAACAGGAAGCTCAAATTTTTTTTTTTTGATAATTCAAACTCGAAGCTTACTAAGTTGCATGAACTTATATAAGAAAGTCCGAGGCCTCCACCAGATTGAAAACTTTGGTAACTAAAGCTCAAGGCAAGAATATAAACCCTTACATTCCTAAACTCAGATATATTCATATAGCTGATATCGTCATTAACATCACAAACATCTGAATTTAGTAAACAAGCTGATACGTTCTTCCCAAGTATGTCTAGTACTATAATCTCCAAAACCAGTATTGCAGTCAAATCGCTAATATCTCCCGAGTGAAAATTTTAAATCCGGAACCAAAGTGAGCTTGACTTTGTAGTCTCTACACAAACTGGTCAAGATATTCGCTCACAGTGGTGTACTTAACATCAGGATAGAGCTCAGAAGCCTCCACACCGAATGATGGCTCTATCTCAAAGTTGGTGTGATCTCCCTTGATGAAATCCGTGTGAGCAATGGACAGGAAAGCATTAATGGGAAGGGATGCCTCTGTAGCAATGTAAAGCAACTAAGTGATCAGCAAATGGTTTTGTCTTTGTAAGGAAAAGAAAATATTTAGTATTCTGTCTATTCAAATAAATGTTCTACAGAAGATAAAATTGACAAATCAGCATGAATAAATTGTGAAGCTGTAGTCGTATCAACAATCAGCTAATCATCACTGACCTTCGATGTCCTTGAGAACCTTATATTCAGGGACATAGATCCTCTCAAGGGTCTTCCCAATCTTCTTCTCCCACAAGGACACAAGGTCATTGAAGGAGTATGTGTTAGCAGTAGGCCTGATGTAGAGAATCTTGTTCAAAGCCCTTGGGTCATCTACAGACTTGATGGTAAAAGTGCCTATGTCTTTTTCATTGTTAAAGACGACTGCATATGTACACATAAGAAGGTATTCATGAGGAACTTATCCTTTAACGATATTCATCAGGATCTAAGAACAATAAATCAGCAATTTTTTCTCCAAATCTGGGAGAAATCAGTGAATGAGCAGAGATAATTTACCTTTGGGGACTCCATCTCCTAGAATCACAACCTTGTCTCTCGGAGGAGCTGTGGCATCAGCCTGGGCCAGTGTAGGCAGGAAATGCACAAAAATGGAGTTTGCAGAGACAATGGTGTATGGAACCCCTGCAGCCTCAATAGCCCGCCGAATTTGAACCTTTTCTGCGAAAAATGACTTAGCAGGCTCTACAGCATGGCTGCGGTCAACATCATTTCCAAATTCTGATGGGTAGAATCTCTGCAATCATAGGAAGTGAATCAAAATCCTCACATCACAGTTGCATAATTTTAGGAGTTCAATGAGAACGTGATTGCTCCATTTTTACCCTAAGTATCTCAATCAAACAATCAATTATTTTCACAAAAAGGCCTGCAAAAATGTATTTTAATGATCGCCATGCCAGTGATCTACAAAAAATCAGATTTCTAGAGTGAGTCCTAGCCTTATTGTTTTCTTAACCAATGCAAAATTCTTGAACAAAATCTTCACATATTTCTTTTGGGCTATATGCAACCTTGATTGCCATTACATTATATAAAAGACAGGAATAATTTCCTTTAAAAAATTATTTCAGTGAATCAATTCTCTTAAATAGAAAAATGTCATCCATTTGGAAATTTACACAAATGCCATAGCTTCATAATCATAATCAAGTAGTGTCTTTTCCCAACTATTTAGGGTCAGCAACAACTATTCAGACCTGTTTTGGGCTACCTCTTTTGTAAGAGATAGTAAAGTCAAATCCTAATGCCATAGCTTTATGTCTCAACTAATTTACAATAGATAGATAAAAGAAAACTAGTCTTTTCTAGACACAACACAAGTTGTCCTTTTGCAATTCTATTCCATAGATTAGATTAATTATATATGTTCCTCTAGCAAGGCTACCCTAGTACGATTCATTCAAAGTAATTTGATTTCATTCAGAGTGTTGGTCATTTGATTTTACACAGATGCATGAGAGAGAGAGAGAGAGAGGGTAAAGACCTTGATATTTCCGGCTTCTTTGATGGCGGCAATGATCTTACCCTGATCCGGAATCTGAAAGTGCCCGACGGTGGAGATTACCACATCCACCTGCTTGATCGCCTTCAACAGACTCTCATGATCGTACATGTCCCCCTGCCATACCACAAAATTCCATTTCCAAATGTCACTTTTCCTAAGACCAAAATTATCAATCAAACCGAATCAAAAGAAGGAAGAAACTCGATACATACATAGAGCAGTGTGACCCCAGCATCCTTGAAGCCTTCAATCATTTCAGCCTTGGCCGGGTCAGCTACGGTGCTCTCCCGGACGAGTGCGAAGGTGGGATGGCCTAGCTTGGCACTCTCCTGCACGACGAACTTGCCGATGTGGCCCGTGCCTCCGATGATCAGAATCTTGCTCTTCTCCGCCATTTCCTTCTCTGAATTTCCTTTTCTTTTGGATTTGAAAGGAAAAAAAATGGCTGAAAATTCGAATCTAAGCTTGAAGCTGCAGAAAGTTGTTGGCTAGTTTGGAATGGGAAGAAGACCGTTGTCCGTTTATAAAGAATCGGAAGGAGTTCTGAAATGACAATTATGGCCTTGGTTTCTGTCAATGTGCGAGGCGAGTCGCCATTATTGACCCGGTTGTCTAACTTTAATCATTGCAAATATACTACTCAGTCTCTCGGTTCAACGAAGCCTGTCTACATCTGAAAATGGTTTGAAATTTATTGGATTCCAAGGCCATTACAAATAGGGAAAAATTTAAATGAGATTGCTCTCATATAGCTTATATGAGGCCACTTTGAATCATAGTAGCCCTTCGATCTTGATCTAACGGCTACGTATAGCCATAATGATCTCACCAACTCTCTGATGTGACACACTTACCTACCCACTGATTTAATATCCATCCTCCGATCAGAATCCAACGGCTATAAGAATTGGCCTCATGCTCCTTATATGAGAATGATCTCATGTAAACCCTTCTCTATATATAGTCCCCCTTGTATGTATGAGAAATGGCTCACGTTGGCTGTATGAGCCGACGCCCCTCGAGCCGTCCGATTTTGATATGATGGCAGGGGTTAGATCGGGGGCATATGGGTTTAAATTATATATCGTCGAGTCCAAATCCAATGGCTCATGGTGATTCGGCTCAATGTGTGTGAGTTGTACTCATGTAAACTTTTTTCTTGCAAAAAAGCAGAGGTTCCTTCCCCACTCTAGTGAGCAAAGTCAGCCATGTAAATTGTAATGATGGATGGTGTTTTTTCAAATGCTGATAGGTTATGTCGGACGGAGGAAATAATGCAAGTTGGGCTGCGGCGGCTCCCGCGTCACGAGGGCGTATTCCCACGTGGGCGACGAAGTCCCTTAGCTGGCAAGTGGGCCCAGGATCGGGGGGTGGACGGAAAGAAGAACAAAAGATTTTGTGTGGGTCCTTTAACACCTTAGTGGATATCCTTTTCTTTTATTTCCCTGTCTTATAGGGACTGTTATTAGGACAAAAGTTTATATGAGACGGCTCATGCAAATGAGTCACTGGGAGGCGTCTAATTTTGATCCAACAGCTCTAGAGGTGGATCCCCTGAATTGACTGTTATTATAATTCTTATTGTTACTGTGTTAAGGATGATATTTGAGTACCTTTGCAAAGATGATAATAAAATAGGTAGAAGAAGTTGATGATTGAATCAAGCGAAACACTTTGTCCTTAAGACAGAATGTGCCCTCCCTATGGTGCTTAGGACTCGTGGGCGTCTGCCTCCCAGGATAAGACGATCAACCACGTACTGTAGGAGCACGCCAAACAGCACGCATAGCTAACCATAGATGTGTAATGCTTTCACAGAAGAGAGGAGAAAGGAGGAAGATGAAATGCAAGTAAAAACCGTACAGAAAACCTGTTTTATCAAGCTTTATAGAAATTTTGTTAAAGCCCGTTGAAACCCTTTCCCGTTAAACGGACGTGTCCATCAGTTAACGGTCATAAAAATAAACCGGACCCGTTTTGGTTAAACTAAAATAAATTAGAAAATCAAACCAATTGAATTTGTCATAAAATAATATTATCTTGTTGACCCATGATCTACACATGAATTATGCATTTTATTATCTCCTAAACTTGTGATCGATCGGTAGGCGAACGATCGGCAATACGGAGCAATCGATCGCCGTGCGCGGTAAACCGAAATAAGACTTATTTTGACTCGAATTTGGAAGGGAACTTCGTGGTTTCTCTTCAAACTTATAAATAAGCCTTATAGGAGAACGTTTTGGGCTAACCTTGGAGAATCTAGAGACCACCTTTGAGCTAAATTAGAGGCTAGAGCAAAGGAGAGAAGAAGATGAAAAACATGAAGAACATGATGATGGATTCTCTTCCAATGCAAGGCTAAGCACTTTTTCAAGGTGTAGATGAAGCCCAATAATCTGGTTGTGTAGTTTCTTTTATCTCATCTTATATTTTTACTCTAGTTGGTGTATGGATTTTATTGTATAATCACTTTTAATTCATTAAAGGTTTGTTCTTTGTATTCGAGAGAGACAAGAATGAATACTTGTGAGTTTCAATTCGAAGAATACTTGCATATCCAAGAGGAACGTAAGTAGACTGAGGTATTATATATCAATAAAGTTTCATTGGTTTATACTCAAGAGAGATAGATCATAACTCCATGTTTTAATCGTTTTATGTGTTACGTCCGAGAGGAGAGCACTATATTTTGAGTTGACAAGTGTATGCCCGAGAGGAATATGCTAGCCAATTGGAAATCTTTTTCAAAAGAGAAGAGAGAAACGATACACTAATTTATTGTGGTGGATTCGAAGCCTTGGTCTTCTCCATATTGATTAATTATCACTTAGTTTAGATAAAAGTTCATTGCTTTCTTAGTCTAGAATCAACACTGTTGCTTTCTTTTGAATTTGGTAAAATATTAATCCGTCCCTGAGGTTCGACAACCCTTTCTATACTCACTGTAGTACAATTGCATTGTGCACTTGCAAGGGTTTAATTTTAAACTATCAAGTTTTTGGCGCCGTTGCCGGGGACAGCACAATAGTTTACTGAATTCTTAGCCTAGTTAGTCTTAGAGTAGCTTAGTGTTAATTTAAATTTCAGTAGCTTAATTTCGTTTTTGATTAAGAGAGGACGCTGATTTTCGTCATCGTTGGAAGGGCCATCCCTTCCCACTGTTTGCACTCTCTTAACTTTCTTTTAGAATAATTTGGGTGTTCTATTTTCTTTGTGTGACTGCATGACCTACTAGTTGTCGCTATTAGGTTGCTAGTTGTCGCTATCTAAGATTGATGCTGGCTAGTTGTTGCTATTAGGACTGTTATAGGTTTTGTTTGATTTTTATTGTGCATGCATGATCGTCGCTCCCTGAACCCCGACCTTGCCTTTGATCCTGATCCTGAGCGCCTATATAGAATCTGTAGAACTCCTAGCAAACCAATCCTTAAAATCCATCCAATGGCGGACAACATGAACCTTGGGGATGGGAATGGCCTAAATCAGAATCCACTAATGCCCCATGCCCGTACCCTGCAAGACTACTACTGTCCCATTGCCTACACCTCCCCCTCCTGTATCCTACTGCCTGCAACCGTGGCTAATTTTGAAATTTAGCCAAACATCATCTAGATGCTGCCCACATACCATAGCTAACTCAATGAGAACCCCTATAGGCATCTCCAAAATTTCTTGGAGGTTAACACAACCTTCAAACTCACATTGTCTGATAACCAGGTGCGCCTTAGGTTGTTCCCATTCACTTTGAAAGACAAGGCTAAGGAATGGCTATACTCCCTTGCACACAACTCCATTTCCACTTGGGAGGAACTTTAGGCTAAATTCCTAAAGAAATATTTTCCTGTAGGGCAGACCAACAAAATCCGAAATGAAATTATCACCTTTACCCAACTACCAAATGAACAATTCCATGAAAGTTGGGAAAGAATGAAAGCCCTACTGCGGTCCTGCCCACATCATGATGTGCCCAAGTGGCAATTAGTGCAGCGATTTCATGAGGGTGTGTGCAATCAGCACAAGACCCTCATTGATGCCTTTTGTGGAGGCACATTCATGAAGAAAACCCCGAATGATGCTTGGGATCTACTAGAGGACCTGAGCAAAAACTCTTTACACAGTACTACCCTCTATAGATCTAAAGGCCATATGCCTGGTAGGAGTGCCTCAAGGGGAGGCATGTACGATGTCAAAGCCAACACCAGTTTAGAACACCAAGTGGCATCCCTTACAGAGAGGTTCGACAAGTTTTTCTCTTAGACTCCACCTTATACCCCAACCTCTCAAGATGCCTGTGCCATTTGTGCCAGCCCTATGCACACCATAGTTGACTGCCCCTCAACCTACCAGTATCCAGACCTTGTACAGGAGCATGTCAACCTTGTACAAACCTACCCTATAGCCAATAACCCCTATTCAAATACCTATAACCCGGGGTGGCGAAATCATCCCAACTTCGCTTGGAAACAACCTAACCAGGGGCCCACCTTCAATCCGGCCCCAAGACAAGAATTCCAAAACCCAACTCAGTCTTACCAACCAGCCACAAATCCTCCATTTGGCCAAACTAATAAGAAACCATCCCTAAAAGATCAAATGAGCTAAATGCTAGCTACCCAATCTACTCTCCTCTCAGCGTTCAATGCGATGGAAGCCAAAATGGAGACCAAACACAAAGAGCTAATAGGTGAGCTAAGAACCCAGGCCCAGCTTGTCCACTCACATACGCAGTCTATCACAAAGATAGAAACCCAATTAGGACAGCTGGCCCAATCAATGAACCGTAGGGAAGTAGGTACCCTGCCCAGCCAACCACAACAGAACCCAAGAGGCCAATTTGTCGTCGAAGGTTCCCACTATCCCAATGAGCAGGTCCAAGCCATTACTACCCTACGAAGTGGTAAACAAGTTGACAATCAGGTTAGGAACCCATCCTTTGCGAGTGAGGACACTCCCCTAGAGAAACCGAACCAACCCACTCCTACCATGCCTGATCCTGTTAGTCTCTCTCAGCAGAAGGAAGCCCCTACGGAACCCACTATGGAAAAATCTTATATCCCTAGGGCTCCTTTTCCTCAATGCCTCAACCAACCCTCCCCGTTTAGTAAGTCCCACCAATGAATGGAGGACATGTTAGAGGTATTCAAACAGGTTAAGATCAACCTTCCCTTATTATATGCCATCAAACAAGTACCAGCCTATGCCAAGTTCTTGAAAGACCTGTGTACCTAAAAGCAGAAAATCAAATCTCATGTCACCCAAAAGGTTTTTTTGACTAACCAAGTGAGCTCCTTACTGACCACTGATATGCCACCTAAATTTAAGGACCCAGGTGTCCCTGTTATATCTATTGTCTTAGGTGACCATACTATTAGCCGAGCCCTCTTGGATTTAGGGGCCAGTGTCAACCTCCTCCCTTACTCAGTTTATGAACAACTTGGCCTAGGAGAGTTGCAGCCCACCTCAGTCACCCTTCAGTTAGCAGACCGATCCATTCGTCGCCCTAGGGGTGTTATAGAAGACGTTCTTGTTGGAGTTGACCGGTTCTACTTCCCTGTTGATTTTGTCGTCTTAGACATGGAACCTGTTGCCAACTCCAAATCTCATATCCCTCTTATCCTTGGTTGCCCTTTCCTAGCCACAGCCGATGCCACTATTAACTATAGGTCAGGGCTCATGAATGTCTCATTTGGGAATATGAAAGTTAAATTAAATATCTTTAGTGCTTCCCAACAACCCTCGAGTGAAGCTGAGTGTCTTATGGTCGATGACCTAGATGACCTAGTCCAGGAGTACCTTCCCTTTGCTGTGCTTAAGGATGCCCTTGAGCACACCATTTTCTATGACTGGATCGATACATATGAGGGCACACCTGACCTTGAGGAGGTCCATCACCATTTAGTGGCTGCCTTACACCCTGGACATATCCCATGGTGACCCCACCCTGACCCTCTTCCTGTGTCCACTGCCCTACCCCTAAAACCATCCATAGAGTCCCCCCCCCCCCCCCGCACTTGAGCTGAAACCCCTTCCTAGCTCCTTGAAGTATGCTTTTCTCGGTCCCAATGACACCCTTCCTGTGATTATTTCCTCGAGCCTATCTAGTGACCAGGAAGCCTAGTTGTTGGAGATCCTTACTACACACCGGCGAGCTATAGGGTGGACAGTGGCTGACCTCCGGGGTATAGACCCCTCTGTGTGCATGCATCGCATAAACCTTGAGGACCATGCCAAACCTTCTAGGGAGGGGCAGAGACGGTTGAACCCTCACATGAGAGAGGTGGTGATGAAAGAGGTAGTGAAACTCTTTCTTAGACGCTGGAATCATATATCCTATCTCCGACAGTGAGTGGGTGAGTCCCATCCAGGTTGTACCAAAGAAGTCAGGCTTAACTGTGAAAACCAACTCTGATGGTGAACTTGTGCCAATAAGAGAGACCACGGGCTGGCGGGTATGCATTGATTATAGGAAGCTGAACTCCAATACCCGTAAGGACCATTTCCCTCTCCCATTCATTGACCAAATCCTAGTGAAGCTAGCTGGCCAGGAGTTTTATTGCTTTCTAGATGGGTATTCAGGATACAATCAAGTGCCAGTCTTTTCAGGGGATTAGGAAAAGACGACTTTCACATGTCCCTTCGGTACATTCGCGTATCGAAGGATGCCTTTTGATCTTTGCAATGCCCCTGCTACATTTCAGCGCTGTATGATGTCAATCTTTTCTGACATGATTGACAAATTTTTGGAAGTTTTTATGGATGATTTTTCTGTCTTTGGCGCTTGTTTTGATGATTTC
This sequence comes from Houttuynia cordata, assembly GCA_039654745.1. NCBI lineage: Eukaryota > Viridiplantae > Streptophyta > Magnoliopsida > Piperales > Saururaceae > Houttuynia > Houttuynia cordata. The sequence continues at coordinate 18,091,851 of CM077507.1, forward strand.
TTACACAACCTTACTTTGGTTTTAAAACGCTGTGAGGAAACAAACTTAGTGTTAAGTTGGGAAAAGAGCCACTTCAACAGGGGATTGTGCTCGGACATGTTATATCCAAAAAAGGAATAGAGGTTGATAAGGCCAAGGTTGACCTGATTGCTAATCTACCACCACCTACATCAGTTAAGCAAATACGGTCGTTCCTTGGCCATGCAGGGTTTTATCGCCGATTCATCAAAGATTTTAGCAAGATATCACGTCCGCTATGTCACCTTTTAGGTCAAGACGTGCCATATGAATTTGATGAGTCGTGTAAAGAAGCTTTCACGACACTAAAGACCCTCCTCTCTAGCTCGCCCATCATTCAGCCCCCTGACTATACACTGCCCTTCGAAATCATGTGTGATGCATCTAATTTTGCTGTAGGGGCAGTGTTAGGCCAACGCATCAACAAAATTCCTCATGTTATATATTATGCTAGCAAGACACTCACTGATGCTCAATTGAATTACACTACCACCGAAAAAGAGTTGCTTGCTGTTGTGTTTGCATTAGATAAGTTCAGGTCATATCTCCTGGGTAGTAAGATCATCATCTTCTCTGATCATGCAGCCTTGAGGTACCTTCTTTCCAAGAAGGATGCTAAGCCAAGGCTGATCCGTTGGATCTTACTCCTTCAGGAATTTGATTTTGAAATCAAAGATAAGAAGGGATATGAAAATGTCGTGCCTGATCATTTATCCCGAATTCCTACCCCTGAATTGCTAAGCCACTTACCTTTGAGGGATTCCTTCCCTGATGAGCAGCTTTTTGCTATCTCCACCACTGCTCCACCTTGGTATGCACATATTGTGAATTATCTTGTTGTGGGTCAAATCCCAACCTTTTGGTCTAAACATGATAAAGTCATAAGACAATGTGTCCCTGAGAGTGAGTTTCATAGCATCTTATTTTTTGTCACTCTCAAGCCTGTGGTGGACACTTCGGTGGAAGGAAAACTGCGGCCAAAGTGCTTCAAAGCGGTTTTTATTGGCCAACTCTATTTAAAGACGCCCATGCTTATTGTCAATCTTGCGATAGGTGTCAAAAATTAGGAGCCCTCTCAAAAAGGGATATGATGCCCTACAACCCATATTGATTGTTAAAATGTTTGATGTATGGGGTATCTATTTTATGGGACATTTTTCGCCATCTTTTGGTCATGCATATATTCTTATTGCTGTGGATTACTTGTCTAAGTGGATTGAAGCTGTTGCCACTAGGACCAATGATCATAAAGTTGTGCTGGAATTTCTGAAATCTAACATTTTCAGCAGGTTTGGAACTCCTCGTGCTATCATTAATGACGGAGGTTCTCATTTTTGTAACAGGTCTTTTGAGGCTCTTGTCAAGAAATACTATGTCACCCACAAGGTTGCCACACCATATCATCCTCATACGAGTGGCCAAGTGGAGGTCTCTAATCGCCAAATCAAGCAGATTCTTGAGAAGACGGTTCGCCCCAATAGAAAGGATTGGTCCTTGAGACTTAATGATGCATTATGGGCCTACCGGACAACATTCAAGATACCTATTGGCATGTCTCCCTACAGGTTGGTATATGGCAAAGCATGCCATTTACCTGTTGAGTTGGAACACCGGGCTTATTGGGCTATTAAAGCCTACAATTTTAATATGGACCAAGCCGGTGAACAGCGGAAAGTTCAACTTAGTGAGTTAGAGGAGATGCGCTTTGATGCATATGAGAATGCCAAACTCTACAAGATGAGGACCAAAGCCGTACATGACAAAATGATATTCAGAAAGTCCTTTCAGCCTGATCAGAAAGTGTTACTCTACAATTCTAGGCTCCACATATTTCCTGGGAAGCTCCGATCTCGGTGGTCTGGGCCTTTTATTGTCAAAGAAGTATTTCCACATGGTGCTGTTGAGATCCAAAATCCAAAAGATAGGAGTACATTCAAAGTTAATGGCCACCGTCTAAAACCCTATTTTGAGACTGTTGGTGACCTGGATGATGGGCTAGTGTATTTAATTGATCCGATAATTACATAATGATCGTGGCTTAGTCTGGCTGAAGATGTTAAACTTAGCGCTGGGTGGGAGGCAATCCACGTATTCATGTGCATTCTCTCCTTTTCTTATTTTCTTTGTTATATGATCATTGTCATTTTTATATTTTGCTCACATTGAGGACAATGTTCATAATAGGTTTGGGGAGGGAATATTGCTTGCATATAAAAAAGTAAAAAAATTAAAAAATCATAAAAATTTGATTAGTTTTTAGGTTGTTTGTTAGTAGTTTTTCATAGGTTTTGATAGTTAATCCCGTAATAATGCATGCTTCAATTCTTAAGAGATTAATTTACATTGGAAGTGTGAGTAAATAACTGGAGGATAGGTACAATTAACTGAGCATATCTTTCTGTTACAGTCCTCTTGGAACAAGTGCTTGAACTAAGAAAACTCACTCACACACATTAGTACATAAAGTAATACTGTCGAGAGATTTGTTGAATGCTAATTTACAGTGGGATCACTTTTGTCATAGTCATTGGATGATGTGTAGTTATTTGTTGAGCTTAAAAGATCATGATAAACCATTTACTTGGCTATGGCAAGGGATTGGAACCAGAAATAGGTTGAGAGTATAATACAGCCTGAACAAAATAAAGATGTGTTGGAAAATATATATGCTCAAAATGAAAATGCGAAAAAAATGAAAACAAAATGAAAGAAATGGGCTGCTTGACTATTATAGGATTAACTTAGGCTGATGCTCGGGCCCGAAGTGGTCTCTTAAAACCTAATGCCCTAAGCCAAACTAGCTGGGAGTCATTGGCCTGAGTCATTGCTAACCTAAGCATCTTGAGGTCGGGCCTTACACAGTCCTATTAAAAAAATAGTCTATGGTGTATTATCCTCTCAAATCTAGAATGTTGGACCCGAAGGGGGCGCGCAGATTTGTGCTATCATGAACCTTAAGATTACGATGACTATGTAGATTCTGATATTCTTTGGTTAATGGGTAACACTGGATCTATATAAAACAAAAATTTAGAATGTATTACTACAATGTTCTACACTTTTACTATCTATATTATCATGCTATATCATATTGAGCAGAAATTTCCAAGATGAAAGTGTGGAATAAAACCACTTACTTGAGGGCTTCTATATTCCTGTTGATTATGAACCAAGTACGTGTGGTAGCATTGTAGTTTGCATTTGTCGGGATAATAGGCTTATTTGTTTTGCAATGTTTTAATTTTTGCTTTATTTTTGCACTTAGGTTAATTAAGTTAATAAATACATGTTTGTGGGTAGCATGGCTGCAAACCCTCACGAGACACAACTCGTCCTACTAGGGCCACCTAGAGGTTTAATGGCTTGTTGCATACGCTCAATGCAATCGTGTTCCCTACGAAAGTGGTGTTTATTTTTATGCATTAGTTCCTTTAGTTTATTTTGTTTGATTTAATTTTATTTTGTTTTGCTAGGGACTAGCAAAATCTAGGTTTGGGGGTGTGATTGTTGTGTCCCGGTATGGGACACGAACAGGGCCAGGTATCATGGCCGGAGAAAGGGAGGAAGACAAGGAAGAAATAGTAGAGAGAAATCAATTCATATTGCATACCCAAAAGGAGGAAGACGTCCTCCTTATAAGGAAGGAGAGGCGCGTCTTCCAAGACTGATTACAAGATGTGACTTTTCATTTTCCTAGACTGACTCTTCATCTTCCTAGACTGATTACAACATTCCTGACTCTTCATCTTCCTAGACTGACTCTTCATCTTCCGAGACTGACTCTTCATCTTCCTAGACTGATTACAACATTCCACCACGCTCCGCTACAGCCTTGTCCTCAAGGCGTCCATGATGGAAATCGTGCCAGAAAGTCATCCTCGAGGAGCCAGGTTGCATAAACGTTGTACCTGATGTCAATCCAATCGCAAGCCCTCGTGATAGTCAAACCCAAGTAAATAAGCAATTGGGGCAATCGGCTACCCATTTCCTTGTCACCCAAGTAACTTACATGGATAAGCTCAAATTGCATACGATCATCAGGCATCCACGTATTAATTTTCATGGCAAGAAGATCTGAAAAACCAATACGATCAAAATTCTTTGGTTCCCAGAAAATTCGGACATTAGTTGGAGATAAGTCTCTTATAGACATTTCAATTGTTTTAGGGTGGAACTTGCACACCAAAGACGACATCACTAACCAATCTTCAGGAGGGTACGGCTGCATAATTGATGCAATATTACTTACATAGGCGAGTGGAGGAATTGTGACCTGATAATGGATTGTTGTCTCGCAAATGGCCAGTAGCTCGTCAAAAATCAATTTTTGGACTCCAGGCTTCTGGAAGAAGTCGACATATGTGAACAATAATCCAATATCAACTTCCGAATGATCATGACTTGCATCCGTCAGAACAAAAACCACCTCAAGAAAAAATTCGCCTGACCCATCTTCAACTTGAACTACTTCAGCATCAACAACTGGTTGGTAAACACCTTTCCCAGAAAATTCACTTGATTGGAGAACAATGAAAGAAAAGTTGTCACCAGTGAATCCCAGTTCTGCAGAAACCAAAAGTTCACTTTCAACCGCCAAGTGGGACAGTTGACTGCTTGCTAAAAAATTCTCTCCCATTGAATTGGTCGGTGTGCATGTAGTGTGTTCAAGTAAAGTTGATCCGGTACAAACAGGGTTTCCACCAAAAGTGTTGATGTAGCTTCTCTGTGTCAAGACCTGAGTAATCGCAGGAGTGGTGACCACAGCTGCAATCGGAATCCCATTGCCAATATCTTTTGCCATTATGATTATGTCGACACAACACGATGAGCTTCAAATCCCGTATGTGCAGAGCCAGCTTGAACTTCGTCCGCAATACAGAGGCCTCCTGCCTTCTTAATGCTTTTATATACTGCCGGCAAGTTGCCTGGGGCCAATCCCAAATTTCCACCCTTGTGAGCAATTCCGGCCTGGTTATGGGAATCCTGTGCCAATCTTCGAAGAGCAATTTCTGATATCTCCCTGAGCTGTCCATTTGTAGATTGGAGCATGTCACTAAGTGGCTTTACAACTCCTCTCTGAACCATATGCACCTTGCAATCAGATTCAGTTGCAGCAATTTGCCCAAGTAATAATGCAATTTCCTTCTGGCTCTCTGAACAGCAGAAACTCAATAATCCAAACACAGGCTGTAATGCCCCAGCAAGCACTAAGTTCAGTTCTGAACCTTCCATCACAGGCTGTATTGACAATAAATTTTTTATCGACCAGACCAACTCGAACACCGGCAACTGGCTCAGAATTTGGTACTGCAGGAAGAGCTACTGCAATTCCTGCTGCCTTCAGCATAGTTGGCCGCAAAAGTCGATCTGGCAATCTGCAATTGAGAACCTCATGATTTCTAGCCCTCCCTTTACACTTGAAGAGACCCCCACTAGTGCGACCAGCAATAGGGAGACGCTTGTGGGAATTTACCGTCAACGGAAAAAAATCGGATGGTGCACTTAGAACATCAGCCAAACAAACAGTCGTGTGTATAATTACCTCTCCAGCATTCACACTTACAGCACCCAACCTGTGTTCGTGGATAGCAACCCCCGAGCCGGCAAGGTTCCGGAGACATTCCTCGGGCAAGAAACCAAATTTGTCATGGTTGAAGGCGGTGTAGATGAGAGAATCTGGATGGGAAATTCCATCGAACACCTGGGAACCATGAGGAAGTGGAGAATACATCCGGCGATGGAACTCGCTGGACTGCTGTGTCCGGCCGTGCTCACCTGGGCGGCGATGCTGGCCAAGGAGGCAGAGGCGGCAGCACAGCTTTGGGCGGCGTCGTGGCGACTGTAGGCGTCGAAAAAATCCGAGCTTGGGGTGGATTCGGCGAGGTCGCTGTGGCCTTTGGGTCCAGCGGCCTTGAGAGTAACTGTGTTTCAGCCGTCCGTGGTGTGACTGATGTGGCCGTGAAGGAAGTGGCAGAAGCGCTCGAGGTCTCGATACGGCGGCGGACAGCACAATTTCGTCGGAACCAACGCCCGCGGAAGCCATGGAGGCGGTGGGCTGGAGGACCTCCATCCTGTCGTTGGTGGTGACAGAGGATGGCAAAACGATCATGTCAGCAGTGTCGATCGGGGCTGTGGTGGAGGAGTCCGGATGGCCGTCGGCGTGGGCAGCCGCATCTTCAGAAGCTAGGATGGTGCTCGCCGGGACTAATGGAGTCTCCTTCGGCGAATAGAGAGTGGATAGGGAAACGGTGTGGGTTCCGATGGTGACCATGTCGCCCACGACGGTGCTGGAGGCGGAGAAAGGCACCGCCTTTAGGGTGAACTTTTGCGGCGGCGTCCGGGAAAGAGTCGATGGCGGCGGTGGATGGCTCGACTTCGCCGGAGAGAGGACCGCGGAGGTCGTGGTGGCAGCTGGGGCTGATGGAGGTGACCGGAAAGCTGAGGGCGGAGTGGAGAAGCGGCCGTATTGGGGCTCGCAAGACGGCGGAGGCGGTTGTGGGAAGCCCCACCGCGGCTGGGCGGAATACCCGGTGATGGTGCTAGGCGGTGGTGGCATCAGGGAGAGATCGGCCTTCGTCTTCGGAAAATCGATTGGCGAGGCGACCACAGTGGGTGTCGTTCGCGAGGCGACGATGGCAGCTGGGCGAAAGACGATCCTGTCATCGGACACCATGGTCATCCCGGAGGGGGTGAAGGTCAAGGTCGAGGCGCTCGGTCACGGCGGTGGCTCTTTGGGAGGATCTGAGATGTTCCACCTCCCTTTGGATGGCGACGGCCATGTTTAACAATTCGTCCCACGTTCCGGCAGATCGGAACGGCTCTGATACCAATGTTGTGTCCCGGTATGGGACACGAACAGGGTCAGGTATCATGGCCGGAGAAAGGGAGGAAGACAAGGAAGAAATAGTAGAGAGAAATCAATTTATATTGCATACCCAAAAGGAGGAAGACGTCCTCCTTATAAGGAAGGAGAGGCACGTTTTCCAAGACTGATTACAAGATATGACTTTTTATATTCCTAGACTGACTCTTCATCTTCCTAGACTGATTACAACATTCCTGACTCTTCATCTTCCTAGACTGACTCTTCATCTTCCGAGACTGACTCTTCATCTTCCTAGACTGATTACAACAATGATCTACACATGAATTATGCATTTTATTATCTCCTAGACTTATGATTATCCTAGTGTTTGATTAGAATTTCTACTACTTTAATATAGTTTTTTGTTTTTGTAGGAAACGAGAGTAATACATAGAAATGAAGTGAAAAGTAACTCAAATGGTTAAATCATCATAACTTCGTGTGTAAATCTATGATTAGACTGATTCAAGCTTCATGTTAAAGTTCCAGAAGTCAGCTTTCCAACGCCACCAACCACGCGCAATTCGGAGTTCGGAGCAGAAAGTTATAGTCATTTGAAATTCATGAACAGTAACTATGATAGATCGGTATATCAACACGATCGATCGCCTCAGCCGTGAAACAGTGTTATTTAAGGAAGCGATCGACCGGCTATCAACACGATGGATCGTATCTACTTAAGTTTTTTATCCGCAGAAGACAGTAACAATGGCGTCGATTGGCATAATGATCGATCAGATTAAAATAACGAAGGAATTATGATCAATCGGTAGGCGAATGATCGACAATACGGAGCGATCGATCGCCGTGTGCGGTAAACCGAAATAAGACCTATTTTGACTCGGATTTAAAAGGGGACTTCGTGGTTTCTCTTCAAACTTATAAATAGGCCTTATGGGAGAACGTTTTGGGCTAACCTTGGAGAATCTAGAGACCACCTTTGAGCTAAATTAGAGGCTAGAGTAAAGGAGAGAAGAAGATGAAGAACATGATGATGGATTCTCTTCCAATGCGAGGCTAAACACTTTTCCAAGGCGTAAATGAAGCCCAATAATCTGGTTGTGTAGTTTCTTTTCTCTCATCTTATGTTTTTACTCTAGTTGGTGTATGAATTTTATTGTATAATCACTGTTAATTCATTAAAGGTTTGTTCTTTGTATTCGAGAGAGACAAGAGTGAATACTTGTGAATTTCAATCCGAAGAATACTTGCATATCCGAGAGGAACGTAAGTAGACTGAGGTGTTATATATCAATAAAGTTTCATTGATTTATACTCGAGAGAGATAGATCATAACTCCATGTTTTAATCGTTTTATGTGTTACGTCCGAGAGGAGAGCACTATATTTTGAGTTGACAAGTGTATGTCTGAGAGGAATATGCTAGCCAATTGGAAATCTTTATTCAAAAGAGAGAGAGAAACGATACACTAGTTTATTATGGTGGATTCGAAGCCTTGGTCTTCTCCATATTGATTAATTATCACTTAGTTTAGATAAAAGTTCATTGCTTTCTTAGTCTAGAATCAACACTGCTGCTTTCTTTTGAATTTGGTAAAATATTAATCCGTCCCTGAGGTTCGACAACCCTTTCTATACTCACTGTAGTACAATTGCCTTGTGCACTTGCAAGGGTTTAATTTTAAACGATCAACCCAACCCAACCCAACCCAACCCGACCCGACCCATCCCAGTCGGCCGGTGGCGGGCGGCGTGCACGCGTGTGTGGGTTAGCCCACCTAGGTGCATGGGTCCAACATCTCTCTCCCCCACAAAAGTGGGGTGGCCCTTGGGCCTAACTTCAAAGGCCAAACTTGGACCTTATATACTATCCACAACACCTCCTTGGTGTGGATGTGGGACTATTCATCCTTCACCCAATTCACTCATTCATATCAATAGTAAGTGTGTTTTAATATGGGTTATTATACCCACTTCTAACAATCCCCCACATGAATGAGAATTGGCTGGATAACTTATGCAAAACAATGCAGAAAACTTGTGAAAGCAAATATTGAGAAGATCATGCATGGGGGAAAGGTAGCTTTCGGCTTTGAACCTTCCCTTGTGAAGACTATCGGATTTACTGGCTAATCAGTGAACGTGATGTCTTGAACTGTTCAGCCGTTTGTGTAAACCAAGACAATAGAAGTCACACAATCACTTCTCAGACACATTGTGGTTCTCATGACTTTGTTCATTTTGGCCCCGAACAAACCTGGTTTTCATGAGTGCTCTAGAAGATTTAGCCTTAAAATCCTCATAGAAGTGGCCCCTTCACACTCATATAGGTGATTCTCATTAGGAGCATCCTGCAATACCTCACTCGAACTAAGTCAAGTTATGAGAACCATTAAAAGCAAAGCTTATCCTGATTCATTCAGCAGGCATCACTATCTCATCATAGGAATGAGAACGAGATTTTATTTCAATAGTGATTCCCCTTGAATCCCTCACAATTCGTTTGTCCCTTTGAATCTAGATCTTTGGATCTCCAGTCAACTAGGTTGGGTTGTCATTATGGTGATTCTTAATGTATAGGCTTCAAGCCCATTCCCCTCGATGAATTGCTCACTTGTTCTTTGGTCAAACCTTTTGTAAGCGGATCCACAATATTTTCTTTTGACCGAACATATTCAATGGAAATTATTCCACTAGAGAGCAATTATTTTATGGTATTATGTCTCTGACGTATATGTCGAGACTTACCATTATACAAGTTACTTTGTGCTCTTCCTATAGCAGATTGACTATCACAATAGATACATATAGGTGGCACAGGTTTCTCCCACATTGGAATATCTTCTAAAAATGACAAAGCCACTCAGCCTCTTCGCCTGCTTTATCAAGTGCAATGAATTCTGATTCCATTGTGGATCTTGCAATGCACGTTTGTTTAGAAGATTTCCAAGACACTGCTGCACCTCCAAGAGTAAAGACATATCCACTTGTGGATTTTGAGTCTCTTGTATCAGATATCCAATTTGTATCACAGTACCCCTCTAGTATTGCTGGATACCTTATATAGTGCACTCCATAGTTCAAGGTATATCTTAGATATCTAAGAACCCTGACTAGAGCCTTCCAGTGGTCTTCCCCTGGGTTGTTATTATATCTACTCAATTTACTTACTGAGTATGCAATGTCTGGTCTCGTACAATTCATGAGGTACATGAGACTTCCAATAATTTAAGAATATTAGAGTTGTGATATGCTCTCACCCGTGTTTTTGCTTAAATGCAATGTCACATCCACAGGTGTTCTTGCTGGATGATTATCATTCTCATTAAATTTGTCTAGGATTTTTGTAATGTAATGAGATTGAGATAATACGTATCTATCAGATGTTCTAGTGATTTTCATCCCTAGTATAACATCTGCAACACCCATATCCTTCATGTCAAACTGTTTGTTTAACATCCTCTTAGTAGCTTTAATGATATTATCATTGCTACCAATAATGAGCATATCATCTACATATAGGCATACAATAACATAACCTTCAGGTCTAGCTTTGACATAAACACATTTGTTACATTCATTGATTTTGAATCCATTTGACATTATCATTTTGTCAAATTTTTCATGCCATTGCTTAGGTGCTTGTTTAAGCCCATAAAGAGATTTAACAAGTCTGCACACTTTGTTTTCTTGACCCCATACAACAAACCCTTCAGGTTGTTGCATATATATTTCCTCAATCAAGTCACCATTCAAGAATGTTGTTTTTACATCCATTTGATGTATTTCAAGATTATACAAAGCAGTCATAGTGATTAATATCCTAATGGAAGTTATTCTTGTGACTGGTGAATATGTATCAAAATAATCTTGACCTTCCTTTTACTTGTATCATTTGATAACAAGTCTCGCTTTATATTTGTCAATTGATCCATCAGCCTTTATCTTCCTCTTGAATATCCACTTGTATCCGAGAGGTTTACTCCCTGGGGGTAGATCTACCAACTCCCAAGTGTGATTTTGCATAATGGATTCAATTTCACTATTTACAGCCTCCTTCCAATATTGTGCTTCAGGAGAGGGCATTGCCTCCTTAAAGCTTTGAGGCTCATTTTCTAACAAATAAGTTAGAAAGTCTGGACCAAAGGATTTTGATGTTCTAGCACGTTTACTACGTCTAGGTTCATCATCTTCTCCCTCTTGGCCTTCACTATTGTCCGTTGCAATATCCAAAGTTCTTTTAAGAGAACTTTCCTTTTGTGTAGAATTCCACAGAAAAATATATTCAAAAAATGAAGCATTCCTTGATTCAATCACAGTATTGACATTTACATCAGGAATATCCGATTTATAAACAAGAAAGCGATATGCACTGCTATTATTGGCATAACTAATAAATACACAATCAATGGTCTTTGGTCCAATTTTAATCCTCTTGGGATTAGGGACCGCCATTTTTGCTAGACATCCCCACACTTTTAAGAAGTTGTAGGAAGACTTTAGACTTTTCCATAACTCATATAGTGTCTGCAAGGTTTTCTTATGAGGTATTTTGTTGAGAATATAGTTGGCTGAAAGCAAAGCTTCCCCCCACATGTTCTGAGGTAACCCAGAACTTATTAACATGACATTCATCATTTCTTTTAAAGTTCTATTTTTTCGTTCAGCAACTCCATTTTGCTGTGGTGAATAAGGTGCCATGGTTTGGTGTATAATACCATGTTGTGAACAGAATTCACCAAAAGGTGATTCATATTCCCCACCTCTATCACTTCTTAGAACTTTTATTTTCTTGCCAAGTTGATTCTCAACCTCTGTTTTATATAATATAAACATGTTTATAGCCTCATCTTTTGTAACGCCCGAAAATTCTGTAAGTTTACCAAAATTGTTATTTTAGGAAACTGTTCTAAAATAGGAAAGTTTTGCTGCCTGTTTTGAAACCTTATAATCTGGTGTGTCGATTTGGTTTTGTGATGCTTTTAGAAGAGTAAAATTGATAAACCAGATTAGGCTATACACCAGGGCGTGAGGACTAGCCCTGGCGCTGGGTTCAATCTGGCGCTGAGGTTGGCCTAGCGCCAGGGTGTGAGACCAGTGTGTAGAGACTCATTTGAGTATTTTGAGTTATTAAATTGAATTAGTGATGTGGTACAAGAGTTGTGCAGTATTTTTCAGCACACTTCATTCGCGGGACATCGGAGCCGTCCATCTGTGTGCCACGCACCAGGCACAGGAACACCTGAGGGCCAGAGCCACGTGGACACATCGCCTTGGGCACTGTGCATGTGGTTGGCATGTGAATATTTGGTTAGGGGAGAGAGAATCAAGGAGAAGAGGGAATTTCGAATTCTTTCTAAATCTGGTTTTAAAAGGAATAAATATCTAGTCCAAAATCCGGTTTGTGTGTTAATTGATTTGTGATTCTTTCTAATTGGAATTTAAGGAATCTTAAGGGCTGGATTGTGAACGTGATTAGTGGCTAATAGATTGATGATTTGCCACGTGGCCTTGAGGGAGATCCTGTTTAGAGTGGAATTAGGGAGGTTGCACTCTTAGTTTGGTAACCGATTCCATTATTCAAATTCTCTACCAATTAAGAAGTTGTAACTAACCATAAATCAAGGAAACTGATTTAGAGGGATAAGGGCAACCACGTTGGAGCATAAATCATGCCTTTTAGAGGATGAAACTCAACCATTAGATGAGATTTGATCTAAGGTGATAGATTAGCCTAATTGAGGAAACTGCCTTAAGTAGAAAATTAGGGTTGTAGACCACCTTGATTGGGGGAAAACTCTAATTAATGATGAGATAATTGGGGAGCACGTCTTGGCAAGTGGAGATTCTCATGGCTGGACCTTATGGTGATCGTTGGATTGGAAGACGATCAACAGTGGAGATCTAACCTAGGTGAGCGGGCTGTTACTATTTAAACTTACCCAAGAAGGAGACACCCACTCTTTTGGACGTCTTGGGAGTTGTGCAAGGGTCTCGTATTGTCTTCTCTCCCATCAAGCCAGCAGCCGTCCCCCTCTGTAGTGGTCGTGGTGGTGGCTATTCGACGAGAACGAGGGTGGTGCAACCGGTGATCGAAACTTGCGTAGAAGTTGTAAATCGTCAAAGAGGTAGGATGCTTATTTTTTTCCACAACCTCTGATTCTTGGTTAATTCGGTGAGATATAAATCGTGAATTGTGAATGATTCTTGAATGTCTATATCATATGAAGAAGTGTCTTGTTTCATGCCACATATCTTGATCGTGTTAAATGTATGCATGAGATATGGTAATTGATAAAGTGAACATTCCTGTTTTCAATCTCGTCTTAGTGCTTAGTGTGACATTCCCATGTTGTATACCATGCAATCCGTATCATATCTTGCTGTTGTATTCAATGTCATGCTCTGTCCAACAAAAGTTGGTAGCTTTATGGGTCGATCGAGTCGTTTCATGCTGTTTTAGTGTTCTCGATCCAATTTTGGTAATCGGTTGAGATCCTTATGCAATCCTTGATCTAATTCTCATGAAATTAAATATTATTGCTTCTGATGTTTTAGCATGGGTTCTGGGGTCCATGTCAGTACGTAATGGTGCTGACCGGCGTATGAGATTAATTGTCTTACTTGAGTTCTTTCGGGTTTGGTGAAGAGATGGTTGTATACTTGAATAAGCTGAAAAGATATGCACAAAGGGGAAGAAAATTTTATGAAATTAGGGTGGATGAGGTTCTGTAAAATATTTAGAGAGTTAATACCTGATGTCAGTGAGTGGTATTAAGTGATTAATTATGAGTTTATCATCAGATAATTAAAGTGGATTAAGATAACTGCTCTCGGCCAGGACTGTTCCTGCACCAACTAGCAGTGATCGAAAATTCATAAGTAATTCTATCCAACTCAGAAAATTATGAAATTAGATGGGTTAGAAGCTAGACATAAAGCTAACTGAGATAAAAATTTCAGAATTTAAAACGTACTGGATAAACAGTGGTAGTGATTTAGAATTCAGCTGTTTTGCACGGGGCAGAACACTATGTTCATGTTAAAACCCTAAATCGGCTGGATACTATACACTATAAGTATACGTATACATAGTATTACGACCTAATTATTATATTGTAAGACTCTGAGGGTACAGGGTACAGTAATATCAGATTATATGAGTATGGACAGTGAGACATGGGTTTTGTCCGAAAATAATTGTCTCTTCGAGTCTAAGTCTTTGATTGATCTATTGTTCAAGGAATTCTCTCGTACAAATCCAAAAGACCTTGTACATCACATTTGACCTATTCCTGATATTGGTGACCTTAAATTCTTGTGCATGGGAATTGTCATATCTAGAGGCTAAGTACGATGACGTGATTTAATATCTCGATTCTTGATGAGTCATGATTGGAGTCATCCGATGTTGATCATTCTAAGAGTTTTTTTAAATACTCTGATGTGAGTCCTTTCTGATGACCTTGACAAAGTTATTGTCTTACTCCTCTCAGAGTCTTTCATTGATGATTATGGTCTGGGTCTCTGTTTGAGAGAACCCTGGTTGATTCTAGATGAATTTAGTTCCATGTAAACTGGTTCTCCACTAGGAGTTCTGATGAACACTCTTTGTTGGATTCATAGTATGCTCACGAGCCATTGCTAGATCCTTTGTGATCTAAGATGATATATGAACCTCTGTAGTTCAGCCGATGACGGCAACATGTGCGCTTTAGACTGTATGACATTACGGAAGGTCTGCAGTCTCAGCCCATTGTGCCCATAAGCACCGATGGGGCCAGCATCCCTAGACGCATGGCCGGGTCCATCTGTAGAACCTCTAGGATGATCTGGTATTGATGTCCATAGGGGAAGTGGACTGAACAGAGAGCAGAAATTGTTGTCTCCGACACTCTGGATGTTTGGAGTCAGTATTCTTATTGATCTTCCTGACGCTCTGTACGTTTGGGAACTGAGTTATGTTTATTCATTCTTGACTGCTGATGGTCTTTGATATTGATTTTGAGCTGGTAAGTGAACCCTGTATTTACTCTACCTGATATTCTTAAATGTGTCTTTAATGCTCATTTCTACAGTATTCTATTTTATTACCTATTGTGGATTTTTCTTGGCTCCTACTGGGTATTTCTTTCAAAATACTCATGCATCTCTCGATGCAGGAATTAAAGTGGAGAAGAACTAGCAAGGTTCGCGTTTGGAGCTCGATGACGGAAGTTGATAAGATGTGGATTTATTTATCGTTTTTATTTTCTATTCGCGGAGAACTTATCAGCCTGTGTGCTGAATTTATTTTGATGTTTAATGAATTGTTGACTGGATTATTGTAATAGTGTAGTTTGTTTTATTATTTAAGATTTTTGTATAACGGATATTGGTTAAGCATTCTGGAATGGGATCGTATGTGTTGAGTATTCGGTCGCAGCCCAGGTTTTAGCCTCATGACCTTAATTGAGTTAGTGCTTCTGTGCATTATTCAAGGTTTTGAAATTCGGGGCGTGACATCTTTACTTCTCAATAAGTATACATAAAAATGACGAGTACAATCGTCAATAAATGTAATAAAGTACTTTTTACCTCCTCTTGTCTGAACAAGTTTTAAATCACATACATCGATGTGAATTAACTCAAGAGGTTCAATACATCTCTCAATACTTTGGAATGATTTCCTTGTTAATTTAGATTCCACACAAGTTTCGCATTTATGATTAGAATTAATATTAAATTTAGGCAGATATTTCATATTAATCAATCTACGTAAAGCATCATAATTAACATGTCCTAATCTACCATGCCACACATCACATGACTCAATCATATAAGAGGAAGAAGCATTCTCATTCATAATATTAGAAACATATACAATATGTAATACATTGAGCTTGAAAAGCCCTTCATTCAGGTACCCTTTTCCCACATACATCCCATCCTTAGTCAAAACAAATTTGTCAGTCTCAAACACCAATTTGAAGCCATTCTTGCTCAGCAATGATCCAGACACTAAATTCTTTCGAATTTCTGGCACATGCATCACATTGTTGAGCTTGAGTTCCTTGCCCGAAGTCATCTTGAGCACCACCTTTCCAATTCCTTCAACCTTGGCAGTAGAAGAGTTGCCCATGAATAGTTGTTCCCCATTTTCTACGGAGTGATAAGCGGAGAACATCCTCCTGTTTGAGTACACATGACGGGTAGCCCCAGTATCGACCCACCAATCTCTATCGTTCGTGACCATATTCACTTCCGAAATCACAGCAGAAAGGTTGATGTCATGCACATTGGTGGAGAGATTCTCCACTTCGGTCATGTGGGCTTGTGCCTTTTTCTTCTTGAAACCATCTTATTTCTTCCGTTTGTAATAATCCTTAACCTTATGGCCCATCTTGTCATACACATAGCACTTGCCCTTAAACTTGATATTGTTGGAGTCATTGTTTGACTGACCCCTAGGATGCTTCCTCTTTTTGTTGGTGAAGCTATTGCTTTTATGCCCTTGTTCCACAACATTGACTTTGGCTTCCATGCTATGACTCCTGGTTTTCTTTTCAGAAGAACGGTTGTCTTCTTCAATCTTTAACCTCACAATCAGATCTTCCAAGTTCATCTCCTTTCGCTTATGCTTTAAGTAGTTCTTGAAATCCTTCCAAGACGGTGGTAGTTTTTCAATTATTGCTGCCACTTGGAAAGACTCACTTAAGGTCATGTCTTCGGCATGAATTTCATGCAGGATAACTTGGAGATCTTGAACTTGATTGATCACAGTTTTAGAGTCCACCATTTTGAAGTCCAAAAATTTGCCGACCACGAATTTCTTCGTTCTAGCATCTTCAGTTTTGTACTTCTTGTCTAAAGACTCCCTCAATGCCTTAGCACTTGTCATCGAACTGTACACATTATATAATGTGTTGTCCAATCCGTTAAGGATATAATTGCGGCATAAGAAATCTGCATGTTTTCATGCATCTACTGCCGCAACAGCCATTTTGTCTTCCCGTTTCTCTTCAGTGAGAACGGGTACTTCCTCTTTAAGGAATCGGGCTAAATTCAGCGTGGTAAGATAGAACAATATTTTCTGTTGCCATCTTTTGAAATCCACACCACTGAATTTCATTGGTTTGTCCCCTTTAACTTGAACAGGAGCATTCACCGGAGTGGGAATATGTACTGGAGTGAAGTTGGTACCCTCAGTAGCCATTTCTGTAACTTTACAAATCACAGAAGATTATCTCAGTAATAGCACAGTAATTACAGTACAGCACAGTAATTAAAAAATAATAGTAAAAATTTCTATCTTAAGATTGTTATTATAATTCTTACTGTTACTATCTTAAGGATGATATTTGTGTACCTTTGCAAAGATGATAATAAAACAGGTAGAAGAAGATCAACCACGTACTGTAAGAGCACTCTAAACAGCACGCGCAACGAACCATAGATGTGTAATGCTTTCACAGAAGAGAGGAGAAAGGAGGAAGATGAAGTGCAAGTAAAAACCATACAGAAAACCCGTTTTCTCAAGCTTTATAGAAATCCTGTTGAAAACACACCGTTTCCTGTTAAAGTCCGTTGAAGCCCTTTCCAGTTAAACGGACGCGTCCGTCCGTTAACGGTCATAAAAATAAACCGGACCCGTTTTGGTTGAACCAAAATAAATTAGAAAACCAAACTAATTGAATTTGTCCCAAAATAATATTCTCTTGTTGACCCAACCCAACTCGACCCGGCCGGACGGCGGCGGCGCGCGTATGTGGGTTAACCCACCTAGGTGCATGGGTCCAATATCTCTCTCCCCCACAAAAGTGGAGTGGCCCTTGGGCCTAACTTCAAAGGCCAAACTTGGACTTTATATACCATCCACAACACCTCCTTGGTGTGGATGTGAGACTATTCATCCTTCACTCAATTCACTCATTTATATCAATAATAAGTGGGTTTTAATATGGGTTATTATACCCACTTCTAACATTGACTGCCGCGTGTCCCATGCAAACGGGACTCTTGGTGGTATTATAATCCAAATATAATGAAAATTTATTTTCTAACTAGGAAGAGACAGGGGAGGCTAGTAGATGTATTGCAGTTTAATCTGAATTAGGAGGTGGGGTTTGGCTTGAATGGCCCCTGGGTGGAGGTGCAATCTACTTTAATTAGAGCTGTTAAATTTCTTGCTCTACAACTATAATGGCTGCAGGCTACAACATACTCCTTCTTTTCTATTAGGTAACATTGGCAATTTCACATGGAATCGCAGCCCACTGTGTAGATTTGTTTCTTGTGTGATTTTCACAAGAAATCATCCCCTTTCTTCCTCCCCATAAACTTAATTTTTCTCCCTCTGGTCACTTTATTTGAGACAATTAGCAAAATATATATATCAAAATTAGATGATAATATTCCCTAGTTATTCTCCAGAGATAGGGATGACAGCCATCCGACAGCAATCTTTGGTCGAGGTTGAGAGGCCTCTGCGACAAAAGGCACTTGCTCATTCGCATGAAAAGTTAGGCTTTTACTTTTACTGTGCACCCCACATCTTAATAAAATTAATCAATTATGTGAGGGTCTCAATTAAAAGCGACGGAGAGAGTAATCTTGAAGGGTTCATGGTTGTTTGAAGAGTCTTTTCCCTGACATGCATGTCACACTGCAGGAGCCATTGTCATCAGGTCATCTCATGTGTGAGACTTGGACCCTCTACCCATGCATCAAGAGCAACTGGATGGGTATATTCTAATCACGTGCGATGGAGGTGCTGCTATAAATGCAGGCGTTGCAGCTGGTGCTTATAGCGCAGTATCAGGTATGATGCCAACCCCAGCTTTGTCCTCGTGGGCATAAATGATCTAAGAGTGGTGGTTTATGTTCATTAGGAGCTGATTGATGATGAAGTGAAAGTGGACCAGATCGATATTAAGAGGACGAGGGACATCAACATAGCTCCCAACGTAATGGCTGGAAAAGCTTGATCGATGAACAATAAATCTTCTGCATGTGATTTAGGGGCCGTTTGGGGCGTGATTATTGCAAAAATATCCAGACTGGATATTGGATATATACTGTAGCATCCATGTGGATTTTTACATCCAGCTGAAACACCTCCTGAGGTGTTTCAGCTGGATATATAAAATATCCAGTTGCTACAGTGTAGCAAAACATCCCATCTGGATGTTTTGCTTTTAATCACGCCCCAAACGGCCCCTTAAAGGAATGCACTTCTCTAGTTTAGTACAACTTCCATTAATTTAGTTTTTACATCACTAATTAAATATTTAAAACTAATTCAAAATTAATGGAATCACATGTAGAGTATTTAATGTTCATTGTCCAACAATGAAAGTTGTACAAAATTAATGGAAGTAGGGATATTGTCGTCTAGGAAAATCTACTAAACGACTGGAAGTTCTACAAAACATGCTAAATATTATCAACGTTCATTAATTTAGTGTTTACATCACATGTTAAATATTCTACATGTTGATCTACTTTTTATAATTCTGTGCAACTTATTTCGTCAGTGTAGGAGAATCTACTTTCTTTAAAAAAGATATGCAATATCCAATACTTTGTCAAAACATTTTCGTTTCCAATTCTACAGGACATTGGAATGATTCAAATCTTGGGTCTTTTTTTACATGATGACTACATCACTTTAATAAATTACAAGCAGCTCCGTGGAGCTGAATGAAGTTGACTCCACCTTACCGAAAGAAAGAATGAAGCTGACTCCAAGCTTCCATCGCCCATCAATTTAGGAGACGAGCCTGAAGATTCTTAGCCCTTAGGCCTCAGCTACTAAGGAAGATAATGAGCTGCTACCCGAAGCAATGACCCCAACTTAGTGTTCATGGTGGGTAAAGCACCAGACGAGGATGTCTAAAAGAGAGATCCTAGCAGCGCCATCAAAATTGACAGAGCACCAACAACCCTTGTGTCTACTGTTCAATTTAGGACAATTGTTGTTGTGAACAGTAGACAGACAATGAGGGCTATCATTGGTAATGGTGGGCACCGAATTTAGGCCCATTTAGATGGATGTGGGCCTTGCAATTATTGTAGGAATTTTTTTTTAGTACGCTCCACTTTACCTGAGCTGTCGATCATAAGGATTGATGGTGTGCATCTCCATGCTTATCCAAAGAAAAGAGCCCACCAGTCTTTCTTTCAGAAAATTCGAGATCGCGTAGGTATCACTAAAAAATTTAGGAATCAGGTACTTACTTGATTGCTAATCTGTGCTTTATGATATTTACAAATACCCCTTGATCAATTTTATGATACTATAGAATCAATTTTATGATACTACACTCATGAGAATGTACTATCCAAATGGTAGTTTTAAAACTATCCACCATTTGATTACTAAGCTCTATGTACTTCAATACAGAAAAAAGTTTGACCTCACTACCCAAGTGATCATTGCCCGTCTTGAACAAAATGAAAGGGGCATCCTTGTTATCCTAAAAGGACCCCAGTGTCGGGAAAATTATTGGCTACCCGCCGCGCAGGGGGAATAGTGTGCTCATCACCAATGGGTGATGGGCGCCTCTCCCCTGCTTGTAATGATTGCCCCAAAGGGACCCACAAGCAGGTAGATGTGCTCATCACCCATTGGTGATGAGCAAACTGTTACCATGCGCGGCGCGCAGGTAATAACTTCTCCCAGTGTCGTCATCTTGCTGCTTGTGCAAGCCCCGCGCTCAAGGAATTGTTGGGTACAACAGCCTGACCACACGCTTTAGGTGTGCACTCCAGCTGTTTAGTGGGCCAGCCTGGGCCAATGTGGGGATGAAATGCTCGGCGAAGAAGTTTGAGCAAAGATAGGTGTACGGAATCCCTTCAGCCTCTGCAGTTCGCTGAATTCGAACCTTTAATTCCGCAGAGACCAACTTTAGAGGCTCAACAGGCTGGACGGGGTCCATTTCATCTCAAAATTCTGATGGCAACAATCTTTACTCTCTTATGATTAGAGACATCTATGACCACATTTCATATATATATATATATATATATATAGAGAGAGAGAGAGAGAGATATAGTGTAAGATTTAAGTTTTCCAAAATCTCGAGCTGTTGTTAGGAATTGAAAATCTTATTTACTTTATATAACACCCCTCCACACTAAAGCGCAACATGTGGAACACACTTGGGTATTTATGCTTCTGACGAGACTTAAACTTAAAACCCAGCCCTCCGATATCACATAAGATAAGCAAGTTTAATTCCAGGTTCTAAAGCAATGGTGAAAGGAAAATTTTATTTGGGGAATTTATATAATTAATCATAAAAAAAATTCTAATTTGACGCACTGTAGAAAATATTTCTCTTAAAGCCACGCCAGCACCAGCGTGGCCGCTGGCACCTGGTGGCTTTTTTTTTCTCTTAAAACCGACCCGAAAGGGTCGGTTGAATGGACGCCTTTGAGTTAAAGAGTCGCCACCCTTATATGTTTTTGTTCTATTTTAAAAGGGCGATCACTTCAACGATGCATATCTCTCTCATTTTTTATCCGTTTTCGCCTATTTTTTCTTCTTCTTATTTTTAGTATTTTTTCTAGTCATCATGATATCACAAAGATGTTGAGCCATCATATATTATTTATTAAAAAAATACTACAAAAACTATGATAAACGATATGCGATAGCTCAACATCTTTGTGATATCATGATGACTAAAAAGAGCACTAAAAATAAGGAAGAATAAAAAAAATACGTAAAAACGGATAAAAAAATAAGAAAGATATACATCGTTGAAGTTTGTCCCACTAAAATAATTCAAAACAAAATTAGGCCGCTGTTGAACAGCCTTTCTCTTTAAAAATTTGTTCTATTTTAAATGGGCAATCATTTTAATGATGCATATCTCTCTTATTTTTTTATCCATTTTTGCCTATTTTTTTTATTCTTCCTTATTTTTAGTGCTCTTTTTAGTTATCATGATATCACAAAGATGTTGAGTCATCACATACTATTTATCATAGTTTTTGTGGTATTTTTTCGATAAATAGCATGTGATGGCTTAACATCTTTGTGAGATCATGATGACTAGAAATAGTACTAAAAATAAGGAAGAATAAAAAAAATTGACAAAAACAGATAAAAAATGAGAGAGATATGCATCATTGAAGTAATCACCCATGTAAAATGGAACAAAAACATATAACGGTGGCAAGTCCTCTTTAACTCGTTGCTTACCGACGCCTTTTGGGTCGGTTTTTAAAAAAAAACCACGTTGGCACCTGTGTGACTTGTCAGATATCTGTTCCAAAAATATTTTCTACGGTGTGTCAAATTGGAAAAAAAATTTGTGTGATTTATTATATAAATTACTTCTATTATATTCAAATTCCAACATATATAGAGAGGATGAGGACCTTTGACATTTCCAGCTTCTTCGATGGCAACTTTGAACTTTAGCTGATCTAGACTCTGCAACAACCCCACGGCAGAGATGACGACATCCACCTGCTTGAAGGCCTTTACCAGAATCTCAAGATTGCAAATGCCCCCTTGCCACACCCTAGGTCCCACATTACAATATGAAAACTGTCATTGTTAACTCTAACCAACTCAAATTTATTAAAAAAATAAATTTCCTGCTTCCTCACCAACCAACCAACTTGGAAGTTGAAACTTGAAACTCATTAAAAAATGTTCGAACCCACTTTCATATCATTCTTGAACTGAAATAAGGTGGTTCATGCATTTGTCTAGGTTCGTATTGATGATTCGTTGACGCCACCAACCTGCCTAATGGTTCTAGAAAGAAGCTATCTTAGAGATAATGAGCTATTTATATGGACAACAAAAGATAATGAGGTCGTCAGTATGTAGATTATTTTTAGGTTATATTTTCAAGCCGAACTTGCCTTCGCTCTAAGCTTAGTATTAGGAGTGGGTGAGAGCATTTGATGGACTCTTACATCCCAAGATAGTAAAGAAGATGCATAGTAAATAGTGAAATTGATCCTATCTAACCAATTCTATAATAAAGCCGCCCACGTTTGGATCGCAAATGACTAATCTTTTTGGTTGCATTTGATTACGAGGATTTGTATATGTATCTTGTTTTTGAAAGAATTTTGGAGATTATATTTTTACTTCACTAGCAATTAAAACAAATATCTTAACGGTAAATTCATGTTAAAAATTTGCCGCCGATAGGTTTGAATAATTTTTTAGTTCCCTTAAAAAATCCATTTACTAAAAAGAAACAACTGCCCCCAGTCCACTAGGGTTAATTTTGTGCATTTTCTTATTAATTCCAGACTGAGGGTAAGAATCGAGGAGGAATGCGTCAAACTAAATTAAATCGACTTTGATAATAATCTTCTTAATGACTTAGAAAGTCCTAAAGTTAACTTCTGTATGTTTTGGGCATTTCCTTTGCCACACAACGTTACAAAATGTTGTCTAATTCTTAAGTTCTTTCCGCAGTTGTTCTCCAATGTTACTAATTAATGGACACTACAACAAACTGTAAGTTTTCAGGAACAGAAAGCAATGGAAAGGATAGCAGGTAAAAGTGGAGATACATTTAATTCACCGAACTAGAGAGAGTACTACTTCACACATCACAACCCTCTCCACTGTAGACTAGTAATTCACCAAACAATGCCCAGTCCATGGTGGAAGGCTGAGACAAGGCCCTCATCAGCTGGTCAAGCAGCGTGTGAAGTTTTACCAGCGGCGTTGATGGGACATGGTACCACAGATAATCTCACATGCGCTAGCGGCCAGCTTTGTGCTAGTGTGTGCGCCTTAGATTGATAGGCGAAGGCAAATCAAACGCATTAGTTAGTTCGACTTCGTGAGGCGTGGTCCTGGCCATCCAACTATCTATTTTGGCACTTCACAGACGTGACATGATCCGATCTAAAACCTCTATTTCAAGTATCATGAACCCTGGCAAATAGGCCATTGATAAATCGACAAGATTGGAGACTTTTCTTCCTAAACTTATGACATACCATAATAGCATTCAAATGTTTCAATGAAATCATGGAAATAAAGCCTTACATTCATAAACTCAAGTACACTGATATCACTTAACACCACCATCCACATAACATAAAACACATTCTAAAATACAAACGTACACATTCTTTCCAAGTCTACTACAGTGTCTCTCACCATTTGCCAGTCACTCAAGCTATTATCCCGCAAGCAAAACAGAAACGCTTAAATTGAGGTGAAGCTGACTCTTTACACAAATTGGTCAAGGTATTCATCCACGGTGGTGTACTTAACATCTGGATAAAGTTCAGAAGCCTCCGCCCCGGACGATGATTCTATTTCAAAGTTGGTGTGGTCTCCCTTGACGAAAACACAGTGAGCAATGGACAGGATCACATTAAGTGGAATTGGAGCCTCTGCAGTAATGTAAAGCATTCAACAATAAATAATGTTCAGTACATGATTGCCACCTCTTAATGCAAAAATATTGAAGTAAATAATCTTCTAATGAAACTCAATTGTCACAAAACTTGCCATGAATAATTAAGAAGCAGTATCTGAAATAGCTAGTACTGACTGACCTTCGATGTTCTTGAGAACCTGGTCCTCGGGGACGTAGATCTTCTCAAGGCTGTTTCCAATTTTTTTCTCCCATAGGTAGACAAGTTCATTGAAAGATAATGTGTTCTTGGGAGGCCTCACATTGTTCAAAGTCCTTGGGTCATCCACAGCTTTAATGGTAAAAGTTCCAATGTCGTCCTCCTTGTTAAAGACGGCTGTACGCAGAAGAACGAAATTTGTGAGAAAATAAGAACAAAAAATTATAAATTTTTCTGCCAAACAGGGATAATGAAGTTGTAAATTAGCAGAGATAATTCACCTTTGGGGGTTCCATCTCCTAGAATGACAACCTTGTCTCTGGGAGGGGAGGTGGCTCCAGCCTGGGCCAGTGTAGGGAGGAAATACCCAGCAAAGAAATTTGAAGAGACATAAGTGTATGGAATCCCTGCGGCCTCCACAGCACGCCGGATTTGAGACTTGGCAGTGAAAGCTGACTTAGCAGGCTCAACAGCATTGGTGCGGTCTACATCATTTCCAAATTCTGATGGCAAGAATCTCTGCAGTCACATTGAAATAATCAATTATCAAAACAGAGTTGTATGGTGATAATACAATTAATAGCAGAAATTTATCTATTCAAATAAGTAACAGTAATTTGATGACAATGTGAATACTACACTTTGCCCAAAGCATTTCAATTGAACTATCAACTATTTTGTATAAAAGGGCTTCAAACTTTCATTAATCCAAACACATTGACACCAAGTTTGAACTCTATTAAGGTAAGTGATCCACATAGAATAAAAATGTAAACAGTGAGGCGTAGTCCTACTGTTTTCTTCTCATAAATCATGTATGATCGGTTTTTAAACTTCTGTTTTTTTTTGCGAGATGAGGGGCATCTCAAAATTTGTTATCATATAAAAATAAGCAATGTGTTCTATTATGTTAAATATTTCAAAAGGAGAAAGCTCTTTCCAAATATTCTTCGAAAAATCAGTGTTTTTTTAATCAGAAAACCTCACCCCTTTTGGTGTTTACAAGATATTCATAGCTTCATTTTTCAGCAACATCTATTTTGAATAGACAGTTAAATAACAAATGACCGAACATGTCGACAACTTTTAGTTCTATTTCTCGCATTATATTGGGATGTCAAGGATCTTTTTGTACCACTCTTGAGAAATACATGTTCGTAATTTGATGTAATAAGCGCACATACAAAAAGAGAAATAGAGAGAATAAAGACCTTGACATTTCCAGCTTCCTTGATGGCGGCGATGATCTTAACCTGATCCGCAATCTGAAATGTTCCGACAGTGGAGATGACAACATCCACCTGCTTGATCGCCTTCACCAGGCTCTCATGATCGTAAATGTCCCCCTGCCACACCACCAAATTTCATATTCAAATGTTACTTTCACTAAGATTAAAATGGCAATTAAATAGATTAAAAGATCAAAGAAGAAACTCTGATACGTACATAGACCAGGGTGACCCCTGCGGCCTTGAATCCCTCAACGATGGTGGCCTTGGCCGGGTCGGTGGCGGTGCTTTCACGGACGAGAGCAAAGGTTGGATTGCCTAGCTTAGCGCTGGCCTGCACAATGAACTTGCCAATATAACCCGTGCCTCCGATGATCAGAATCTTGCTCTTCTCTGCCATTTGCACCTCCGAAAATGTTCTTGAATCGAAATTCAATGGACTAATAGAAATGTTTGAAATCTCTAATCGAAGCTGCAGAAAAGATGATCGGTGAATTGGGATGGGCAAGAGGACCATGTATATATAGGGTCGGAAGGAGTTATGAAATTACAGTTATAGCCGTTCCAATAATGAGTTAAAGACTAAAAAATGCATCCTCGTTATCCACTTGCCTGAGTCGCCATCCCTGACCCGGGTCACTTTCCAATCCACTTGCCTAGGACTATTTTTTTATATCTTTTTTACTACACAACGGCTTTTAGACCGTGAACTAGGTATTGAATCGGAGCAGGTTTGGGTCGGGTAATGGCAAACACGGCATGAAACCATTTTAATTTTTCAAACTTAAAACCGTCTCAAACCCACCATAGGTCCAATTTCACAGACCCGGTGCCGCCCCGGTACCAGGACTTAAAACCCTGCCCCGCCCCGGTACTAGAACTATTATATCTCCAATGTCATATACATTAAACTAGTAACTCTTTTAAATTTTTTATGAATAATATATATATAATATATATATTATATACTTGGGCCGGGTCCGGGTTTTCATGTAATACTGCCCCGATGGGTCGGTTCCTCTTTTAAACCCGGAACCAAAATCGAGTACTGCATAAGCAATCCCAGAATCGACCCAATAAAGCCGGGTCGGATAAAAACATGACCCAAGTTCCATCCCTACAGTAGTTAACCCCACTCACACACACTCATACCTATATAGAAGCTCTATGCCGCCCCTTCACATAAGTGCCTCGGTCTGGATTCGAACCTGGGAAGTCCACTAAACGCGGAGAGTATTACCATCACGCCAACAGGCGTCTGGGGCTGTTCTTTTGATAGTTGAAGCTCTTTTTTAATACTTCTTCTGGTCTTTTTTAATAGATGCAATCGATTTTCAAAATAAATTGAAATTAAATTAGTTCACAAGTAATTGTACACCGTAGGTAGTATACAAATAGTTGAAACCCTTCAGAAAAAGAGTAGTGAAGTGTTTTCGAAGCATGTTCAAAGCATGCCAGTGATAGTAGCCGAAGGACTGCGGGCGAACACGCATGCACTGCGGAATGTGTCACAAAAAAATACCTCAAGTTCAAGTTTCGACCAGTTATGTTGTGATCGAACACGCATGCACTGCGTGTGTTCACTCGAACTTTGGAAATTATGGATCGAAAAGCTAAACTTCGAAGATTTTGGCAACATTGATATGAACCGAGGGAAAGCACTCTCCCGCACAGGATGGAAATGGCCTGTATCTTTCCCATCACAAACCCAACCCGGTTTGGACTGCTTGGGCTTTGTCACAACAAAAGCCTTTTGTTCGTGACTCTGGCTGTGAGAAAGGGTTGTTCATGCACTCGCCTATGTTCATGGACACGCTTTCTTGACTTCCCAACCACCGTTCTTAGCTATTTTGCGACCTGGAGTTCTAGAAAGATGCTAAAGATAGGTTTTTGTCTTTTGGACATGAACATGGCTCGCCTATGTTCATGGACGCGACGCGCTTCCCTGACTTCCCA
Organism: Houttuynia cordata; assembly: GCA_039654745.1. Taxonomy (NCBI): domain Eukaryota; kingdom Viridiplantae; phylum Streptophyta; class Magnoliopsida; order Piperales; family Saururaceae; genus Houttuynia; species Houttuynia cordata. Next base: position 18,119,429 of record CM077507.1, read on the forward strand.
ACCACCTTTCTTAGCTATTTTGAGTCTCCTAGAAATGAGATCCAAGTATCCAACCCGGTGGAGTTCTAGAAAGATGCTAAAGATAGGTTTTTGTCTTTTGGACCGGAAAGATAGCCTTTCAAAAAAATACTGTTGTGGATTGCCAAGGAAAAACCCTAAAAAAATAGAACATAATGATGTGGTTCCCATCTTCTAATCGTTTAAATTATAGAGTGGGTCAGAGTAATAATTCATGGAACCTTACGTCCTAAGCTACACATATATACTATTGTTGGTCCTCGTATTTTTTAATACTCCACCACCTAGCTTATCAATTTTCTGCTTCCTATTTGTTCAAAAAGAAAAAAAATCTCCTACTCCCATATTAATAGCTACATTTCAAGAAAATTATGCTTTTAGTTGAACCACCAACCTGCCTAATGGTTCTAGAAAGAAGCTATCTTAGAGATAATGAGCTATTTATATGGACAACAAAAGATAATGAGGTCGTCAGTATGTAGATTATTTTTAGGTTATATTTTCAAGTCGAACATGCCTTCGCTCTAAGCTTAGTATTAGGAGTGGGTGAGAGCATTTGCTGGAGTCTTACATCCCAAGATAGCAAAGAAGATGCATAGAGTAAATAGTGAAATTGATCCTATCTAACCAATTCTATAATAAATCCTCCCACGTTTGGATCGCAAATGACTAAACTGTTTTCTTTTTTGTTGCATTCGATAACGAGGTTTGTATATGTATCTTGTTTTTTGAAAGAATTTTGGTGACTATATTTTTCCTTCACAAGCAATTAAAACAAATATCTTAACGTTAAATTCATGTTAAAAATTTACCCCCGATAGGTTTGAATAATTTTTTAGTTCCTTAAAAAATCCATTTACTGAAAAGAAACAACTGCCCCAGTCCACTAGGGTTAATTTCGTGCATTTTCTTATTAATTCCAGACTGAGGGTAAGAATCGAGGAGGAATGCGTCAAACTAAATTAAATCGACTTTGATAATAATCTTCTTAATGACTTTGAAAGTCCTGAAGTTAACTTCTGTATGTTTTGGGCATTTCCTTTGCCACACAACGTTACAAAATGTTGTCTAATTCTTAAATTTTTTCCGCATTTGTTCTCCAATGTTACTAATTAATGGACACTACAGTAAACTGTAAGTTTTTAGGAACTGAAAGCAATGGAAAGGAGGTAAAAATGATGAAACATTTAATTCACCTTACTAGACAGAGTAGTAGTTAACACTTCACAAGTAGACTAGTAATTCACCAAACAATGCCCACTCCATTGTGGAAAGCTTAGACAAGGCCCACTCCATCAGCTGGTCCAGCCATGAGTGAAGTTTTACCAGCTTCATTGATGGGGCATGGTACCTAAGGCTTGACTTGGCTTGAAATTTGGCTCAACTCGTTCCCAGCTCGACTTTTTTCAAGCTTGAGCTACCCTCTAACTCGACTCGGCTCGACTCGTATTAACTCGAAGCTCGACTCGAGAATCAGTTCGAACTTGACTCGACTTTCTATTGTGAAGGAGGTCCATAACTTTCTACTATGCAAAGAATGCACATTTACCCTAGACGTATTATTGTCATACATATACCTGGTTGCTTAGGTTATATGGGCATTCACTTAGTTTCATATCTCAATATTCAGAATATTCATATTTAAGGGGATTCCAAGGTTATTATCTCACTCATAAATGACAAAGAGTTGAACGAACCATGATACATTATACAATATTTGTAATACATTCGAAAGTTTAAGGAGGTTTGTCTTAGCCAATAATCAAATGAGTTATTGGGCTTCCCTGTGTATATTTTACTTGTATTTTTTAGTTTATTGTGTTATGTAGTAAATGTTCACAACGAAACTGCCCAAAAGCGCATAAAAAATTGGACCGGTCATCGACCCCGATTGATGGCAAATTGACAAGTTTGGTTGGACCGTTGTGGAATTAGATTGACCCGGGGTTTGATATTAGGAGACAACATTAGTGAAGTTGACCAATGGGGTGTTTATGTGATGGATAGAATGCGCTTTCCTTGAGCGGAGGTTTTGAGCTCGAACCCCCACTTGGTTGGCCACCCACCCTAGATTATATCCTGATTTATCCGGTGCGTATGATGGATGGGCCTTATATGCACTTAAGGGGATTGGCGGCGGGATGTGGTACTCTAAGAGGTCAGTTTCATTGCCCCTTCTTCTAGTCGGGTCCTAAGTACTCGAACACCCCTCGTTATAGTAAAAAGTCATTAGTGAAGCCCACTTTAAATATATAATAAATATTTTTTTATATACAATGAACATAAAAAAAACTTGTAGTACAGTTGGTTATTGTGTGTTGATATGTTGGACTTTGTGTTTGGGTTCGAATCTTAGGCAAAAATAAACTTTTTGCCATGAGTTATAAAAAAAATGTTCGGGCTCAAGCTGTGAAATTCTATAACGAGCTAAGCTCAAGTTGCTAAATCTTAGGCTCATCTTGAGCTGAGCTGAGCTTGAGCCAAAATTCTGGATGTCGAGCTTGAGTCGAGCTAAGCCAAGAACTCGATTCGGCTTGGCTCGTGAGCAGCTTTAATGGTACCACAGATAATATCACATGCGCTAGCGGCCAGCTTTTGTTCCGGTGCATGCATTACTTTGTTCGACTTCGTGAGGCGTGGTCCTGGCCATCCAACTATCTATTTTGGCACTTCACAGACGTGACATTATCCGATCTAAAACCTCTATTTCAAGTATCATGAACCCTGGCAGATAGGCCTTGCTTCCTAAACATATGACATACATAATAGCATTCAAATGTTTCAATGAAATGATGGAAATAAAGCCTCACATTCATAAACTCAAGTGCACTGATATCACTTACACCGACATCCACATCACATAAATCACATTCTAAAATACAAGCTTCCACATTCTTTCCAAGTCTACTACACTGTCTCTCACCATTTGCCACAGTCACTCAAGCTAATATCACACAAGCAAAAAAGGAAAGCTTAAATTGAGGTGAATCTGACTCTTCACACAAATTGGTCAAGGTATTCGTCCACAGTGGTGTACTTAACATCTGGATAAAGTTCAGAAGCCTCCGCCCCGGACGATGATTCTATTTCAAAGTTGGTGTGGTCACCCTTGACGAAAACACAGTGAGCAATGGACAGGATCACATTAAGTGGAATTGGCGCCTCTGCAGTAATATAAAGCATTCAACATTTAATAAAGTTCAGTACATGATTGCCTCCTCTTAATGCAAAAATATTGAAATAAATAATCTTCTAATGAAACTCAATTGCCACAAAACTTGCCACGAATAATTAAGAAGCAGTATCTGAAATAGCTAGTACTGACTGACCTTCGATGTTCTTGAGAACCTGGTCCTCGGGAACGTATATCTTCTCAAGGCTGTTTCCAATTTTTTTATCCCATAGGGAGACAAGTTCATTGAAAGATAATGTGTTCTTGGGAGGCCTCACATAGAGAACCTTGTTCAAAGTCCTTGGGTCATCCACAGCTTTAATGGTAAAAGTTCCAATGTCGTCCTCCTTGTTAAAGACGGCTGTACGCAGAAGAACGAAATTTGTGAGAAAATAAGAACAAAAAATTATAAATTTTTCTGCCAAACAGGGATAATGAAGTTGTAAATTAGCAGAGATAATTCACCTTTGGGGGTTCCATCTCCTAGAATGACAACCTTGTCTCTGGGAGGGGAGGTGGCTCCAGCCTGGGCCAGTGTTGGGAGGAAATACCCAGCAAAGAAATTTGAAGAGACATAAGTGTATGGAATCCCTGCGGCCTCCACAGCACGCCGGATTTGAGACTTGGCAGTGAAAGCTGACTTAGCAGGCTCAACAGCATTGGTGCGGTCTACATCATTTCCAAATTCTGATGGCAAGAATCTCTGCAGTCACATTGAACGAATTAGTTTATCAAAACAGAGTTTTATGGAGATAATACAATTAATAGCAGAAATTTATTTATTCAAATCAGTAACAGTTATTTGATGACAATGTGAATATTACACTTTGCCCAAAGCATTTAAATTGAACTATCAACTATTTTGTATAAAAGGGCTTCAAACTTTCATTAATCCAAACACACATTTACACCAAGTTTGATCTCTATTAAGGAAAGTGATCCACATAGAATAAGAATGTTAACAGTGAGTCCTAGTCCTACTGTTTTCTTCTCATAAATCATGTATGATCTGTTTTGAAAAAAAAAACTTTTGTTTTCTGTTTGCTAGATGAAAGGCATCTCGAAATTTGTTATCATATAAAAGACAGGCAAAGTGTTCTATTATGTCAAATACTTCAAAAGGAGAAAACTTTTTTAAAATATATCTTCGAAAAATCAGTGTTTTTCTAATCAGAAAACCTCACCCCTTTTGGTGTTTACAAGATATTCATAGCTTCATTTTTCAGCTACATCTATTTTGAATAGACAGTTAAATAACAAATGACCGAACATGTCGACAACTTTTAGTTCTATTTTTTGCATTATATTTAGATGTCAAGGATCCATTGTAACACTCTTGATCAGATATACATGTTTGTAATTTGATGTAATAAGCGCACATACAAAAAGAGAAATAGAGGGAATAAAGACCTTGACATTTCCAGCTTCCTTGATGGCGGCGATGATCTTAACCTGATCCGCAATCTGAAATGTTCCGACAGTGGAGATGACAACATCCACCTGCTTGATCGCCTTCACCAGGCTCTCATGATCGTAAATGTCCCCCTGCCACACCACCAAATTTCATATTCAAATGTTACTTTCACTAAGATTAAAATGGCATTTAAATAGATTAAAAGATCAAAGAAGAAACTCTGATACGTACATAGACCAGGGTGACCCCTGCGGCCTTGAATCCCTCAACGATGGTGGCCTTGGCCGGGTCGGTGGCGGTGCTTTCACGGACGAGAGCAAAGGTTGGATTGCCTAGCTTAGCGCTGGCCTGCACGATGAACTTGCCAATATAACCCGTGCCTCCGATGATCAGAATCTTACTCTTCTCTGCCATTTGCACCTCTGAAAATGTTCTTGAATCGAAATTCGAAAATGTTCTTGAATCGAAATTCAATGGACTAATAGGAAAGTTTGAAATCTCTAATAGAAGCTGCAGAAAAGATGATTGGTGAATTGGGATGGGCAAGAGGACCATGTATATATAGGGTTGGAAGGAGTTGTGAAATGACAGTCATAGCCTTACCAGTAACGACCTTTGTACCGCGTAGACCACCGCTGGTTGGTCAAAGACTATAAAAAAAAGTCTCCTCGTTATCCACTTGCCTAAGCTGCGATTCCTGACCCGTTTACTTTCCAATCCACTTGCCTAAGACAATTGATTTTTTTTATATACTTGTTCTTTTGGTAGTTTATTTTTTACTACGACAGCTTGTAGATAGTGAACCACTTACACCCATGTCTAAACTATAAAATACTTAATTGAAGTCTCCTAAGAGATTAACGGATCTCTAATAAAAATCATAATATGCTCAATAAACAATGACAAAACATTGATCTTGCGACGTTTCTATATTTATATTTGAGATTAGTGTATACATACCTTATAGAGGCACCACATGCACTTTTTAGATTGCTAGGCATAATGGAAAGCCTACACAGTCTCCGCCCATTGTATCCAGAAATATCGATGGGGCCACATCCTAGACTCATGGCAGGGTTCTTATCGAGGATCCCTAGTGGCGAATAGATATACTGTCTACTTCCAAGTGGCTTTGATATGGGAGCAGAAATTCACTCACTCTTGACATTATTAATAATTATGGAGTCTGATTGTTTCATTCGGATGTTTGGGTTTCTTGATATTAATGATGAATCATCTTTTTTTAATTGTCTTATAATATATTGCAGATTCAAGTTACAACTACTTCCACTGAATCATATTATTTTAGAATTGTTTTGTTATATTCTATTGCAATTTTGCATTATACTGGGTATTTCTATTGATGTGATTTCAAAGCACATTCAAAGTGTATGTGTAATATTTGAAGCCCTTTAGAAGGGGGTCCACGAGACTCACAAGGTATGTATTCCCACTTGGGCATATCACAAAAAATACCTTAATTTTAAGTTTCGACCAGTTATGTTGTGATCGAACACGCATGCACTACATGTGTTCACGCAAACTTTGGGAATTATGGATCGAAACACTAAACATCGAAGATTTTGGCAACATTGACCTGAACTGAGGAAAAGCACTCTCCCGCACGGGATGGAAATGACCTGTATATCTTTCCCATCACAGATCCAACCCGGTTTGGACTGCTTGGGCTTTGTCACAACAAAAGTCTTTTGTTCGTGGCTCTGGCTGTGAGAAAGGGTTGTTCATGCACTCGCCTATGTTCATGGACGCGCTTCCTTGACTTCCCAACCACCTTTCTTAGCTATTTTTCGATCTAGATCTAGTCTTCTAGAAATGAGATCCAAGTATGGAGTTCTAGAAAAATGCTAAAGATAGATTTTTTTTGTCTTTTGGCCGGAAAGATAGCCTTTTAAAAAATACTGTTGTGGATTGCCAAGAAAAAACCCTAAAAAAATAGAACATAATGATGTGGTTCCCATCTTCTAATCGTTTAAATTATAGAGTGGGTCAGAGTAATAATTCATGGAACCTTACGTCCTAAGCTACACATACTACTATTGTTGGTCCTCGTATTTTTAATACTCCACCACCTAGCTTATCAAGAAGAAAAAGAAAATATCCTACTCCCTCCCATCCCATATTAACAGCTACATTTCAAGAAAATTATGCTTTTAGTTGAACCGTGGGACCCACATGCCATAGCTAAATGGTTACTTGAAAAAGCTTCTCATAAGCATCTTATAACTTATCTCACAAGCTAAAGATGAATTGTAGGTGACATGAGTTGTAAGAAGCCTTTGAAAAGCTATTTTATGTACCTAACGCTTAAATTGAGCCAAATGTAGCAACTAATATAGGACATTCAATTTTTTCTTTATGTTGCTATTAATATGGAACAAAGGGAATATAATAAAGCCCCCATGCATGCTTTGGATCCCATGACTAAAAATATTTCTTCTTAATATATAGGAATAAGCTAAGTTATCTTCAAATCCATCATTGAACGTATTAGATGCATGAATAAAAAATGGAATTATTAACCGCAAGTGGGAAGAAAGCAATCTAAAACCAGTTCAGGCATTGGGCCCATGAGAGGTGGGAACTAGAGAAGAAAAAATGGGGAGTTTATTTATTTAGATTCTTTTAAGTACAATTTATTTATTCATTTATTAAGATTTACAAAATAGTAATAGTTTTTCATCACCATAAACAAGCGATGAGCCAAGAATGAAATATTAAATTTTGTATAATTATGCTTCCTCCCTCCATCCCGTTTTAATCACTTCCGGTTTTGAAAATGAACTAAATTTAATTCATTCTAAGAAACCATATAATAAAAACTCAACTTTTCTTTTCTTGAGCTTGTTATTCCTGCAACGAATATTTTGGACTTTTGGTACTGGCCTCTGAAAATAAAAATTGGCTTTTTTTACAGGATCAAAAGGTAGGCGCCGCGCCCTTGCCATAAGGGGGTTACGTGTCTCTTGTTAATTGGTGACCGACGCCACACTAGCACGCCAGCTTGGTGTTGTATCTACACTGAAAAATATCTCCAGTCGGATTACAGAAAGGAATTGGCACTACAACAAAAATGGCTTTTAACGGCGGATTTATTTTTAACATAAAATAATCCGTTGATAATATCCATTACTAGCGACAGAAATAAATCTGTCGTAAAAGGAGGAACATTAACGGCGGATTATTTTCGGCGACATGAGTCCGCGGGTATTAAGATTTATTACGGCCGATATTAGCGGCGGAAAACTTTCCGTTGGTATAAAACTGCTTTTTTCGACGGATTTTTACGGCAGAAACAAGTCTGTCGAAAATTTTTTTCTGGGCCTAAAATCCGTTTGGCATCGGGTTCCCCAAAATCCAAAAGCTCGAGCGCTCTTGGCGAAACCGAGGCGAGGCCGACTGCTGGGTTCGAGCATTCGACGGCGACGGCGACGGCGACGGCGGTCACGATCGACGGCGAGGTCGAAGGTGACGGCGTCCATGAACGAGGCGATGGGTGGTCCGGCGAGGTGCAGATCGTGAACAGGAAGAGAAAGGTCTCAATTTGGAAAGGGCGCTTTGGGAGGCCGAATTGGGAAGGTTGAGAGCCGATTCGGGAAAAAAATCAAACTTTGGGCTTTGTTTCAGAAAGGTAAGATGTCAAATTTCGTGTTGATTGGAGGAGAAAAAAATCTAATTTGTGCTGGAATGAAAAGTTTGATTTTTTGTGGATGCAATTTCTTTATCCAAGAAGGCTGATAAGTCAGTACGAAGAGGACGTTGTGCATCTGAGAGAATGAGAAGAGGAAAAAAGAGCTTTCAGTGAGTAAATCACCTTAGTTGTATTTGTGCGAATCTACTAGTACTGATCTCTAAACATTTGATGAAAGGACTAATTGAAATGCATGGGTGGACATTACATGTTTGTTGAAATGCCCAAATGAGACATGTTTTTTTTCCAAATCAGAAAAATAGTTCTTTGCATGATCTGATAGGAACCATTAGTTACGGAGTGGAGTTTAAATTACTACACTTTTCATGGTGAACAAGGGACATAGGCTTTCTGAATTCTTCTGTGTTTTTTTACTCTGGTACTGGTTTGATCGAGGAAGGTTGTTTTTCATTTATATGCATTTGTCGTGCTTCTGGATTAATGGGTAAAAATGGCGATCACCTTCTTTGATTGATTCTTGTGTTTCTTGATTTATTGTACAATATCGTCTAGACCTGCCTCAGAAGAGGGCCATACTGTGGTAAGTGCTCCTACATTTAGGGTCAGTGAACGTGCAGAGAAGTGAAGAGAGGTATTGTCTAGCAGCATTCCTTTTTGTTCTGAAACGCACAAGCTCTAGTAAAGTCACTTAAACTAAAAGATAAAATACCAGCTTTCAAGTACATATGTTGGATGGAAGTCAGTAAACACTCTACTGAGGCTTGATTTCTCTGTCTAGTTTTACCAAAAGTTGGAGGAGAAACATCAAGCTTTGGAGGCAGAAAAAAACCAGTGCGAAGCAAGGACCAAGGTATTTTGGTTTGCATTGGCTTTTTTCCTTTTAGTGACATTGTATTCCTCTTTCCTTGGCACTTACTTTGTTTTCTCTCCTACCTTTATACAATCAGCCAATGTGTCAATGGATGCTGAAAATTACAGAATATGCTGATCAGCTTCTCCAAGACTTGGATGAACTTGACTGGTCGGATAGCATCAAAGAAATGCAGAGGAGTTGGATAGGTCGGGCAGAGGGGGCTGAGATGGAATTTCCAGTTCTCAGCACAGATGGAGAAGAACATGGTTGAAAGATGACGATCTTTACCACCAGACCAGATACCATCTTTGGAGCGACGTATGGTCTTAATTTTCAATTTAATTTTCTCCTATTGAATGTGAAAATTTTGTTCCAGGTCATTTTTGTGCATAAATTACCTTTTTCACCACTCCTCTGGCAGATATCTAGTGGTTGCTCCTGAGCATTCATTGTTACCATCTCTGATATCTAATGCCCAGCTCAAAAGTGTACGCTCACGCTTTTCTCATTTTCAATTCTATTGGTCAAACATTGAAGTAATCCCAACAATTCTCAGGAATTAGAAAAATACTAATCTTTACAATCACTTCTGTCTATCTGCACACCATTTGACACTTCATTCTTTTTCTACAGTTATGGCACCAGAGCAATAATGGCTGTGCCTGCACATGATTCTCGAGATTATGATTTTACTTTGAATTATGATATACCCATTCGTAAGGTTGTGATGCCAAAGGACAGAAATGGCAGTGAACTGTGGCATATCTCCTGATGAAGTGCCCTCCCTTCCTGCGTAGATAAATTACAAGTTGTGAGATTGGCTTATTAGGGGAACCTTTCCCGGTTGTTTTTCTGGATGATACTGGTGAAATGGCTCCTCTTCCAGACACTGAGCTACCTATCACTTTGTTTGAGTTGGATAATTTTTCTCCCACTGGCTGTTAAGTGGGTATATGGAACACAATACATATTTCAATTAAATTTTAATTTAATGTCCCCTTACATTTACTGTGCCATATAATGTATGGGAAGGTTCCTTTTTGTGTTTTTCCTATTGATGGCACATTCTTCAAAATACATTTATACAGTCAAATCTTGATTTCTGATTTCTCTTTTTTTACTTTCTATTAAAAGCATTGATGATTGAACTCTCTGTTTGCACTTATTTTTTGATGGACAGGAAGAAATGGATCCTAGGTCCTTTTCTACTTTCAGAGAGCGACTTCATAATTTGCAGGCAATTCATAGCTATTAAATTATAATTTAGAGCTTTCCTTAATCATGTCACCCTAATCTCATGTATGTTCATAGCTTCGAGTCATTTTTTGCCAGTTGAATCATTGAAGTTTAATGTGGCCATCCTATGATTAGGCCTATTTGGTCAAAATTGAGTCAAGTACCTTATTCATAATAAAAAAGCTTAAATAGATGAAATGTAAATCTCATATGATATTTTACTCTAAATAGCATGTTTTAATTTTTCTGTTCTATTTGTATTCTAGTAACCCTAGGGAAACTTGCTGTTCATATAGGTTCTTGAATATCGTGGTGAACAAGTAAGGCGCAGTGTTGCTGATCTGAGAGAGGCTCGATATCGCTTGGAGGGGAAGAACTGCTGTGAGTGATTCTCTCTCTCTGTATGCACATGTGTGTGTGGATGTTATTGGTGCAAAATATCATGTTTATTTACATGCATGTTTAGTATAGGAGTTCCTAATAAGAAAAAGATAAATACTCTGTCCATCCAAAAATATGTATCCTCAGAAAACCAAAGATAAATACATATATGCTCTTCTTATGAGCATACAACAGTTTGTGCTAGATGACAGGGGTTGCGTTGCATTTTCACTCGTGAAATACCATTTTCTCTTTTGTTTTTTATGTTGTTTTGCTATGAACCTGTATATGGTTCCATGCTGATTAACAATTTATGATGCCACAAGTTCTTTTATATATATTCCATCCCACTTTCATAGTTTGATTTGTGAATGTTATGGACAGGTGGTTCTTTATGATTATATATGTAGATGGCTCCATCAAGAAACTAGGGAACAATGCAGCCTTTGATCAAGGCATGGTATGAGATGTGCGATTTATAAATATGCATGATGGACGTAGAATCAGGGAAAACAAGTCAGTCTCTACTTTTATTTTTGCACTTCGCTTTTTACTCATGTATGTGGCCTCTTGTAAGAAGTTTCCCACTTTAATCTTTCTGTATATAATGTGGTACTAATTATATGAATAATATATGAGAATATCTTTTGTATTTATAAATAATGCTTGTTATCCATATTTAGCAAAGCAGCATAAAGCTGCTATTTTTATTTTTTTTTATTTTTTTGAAGTCTGTATCGACAGATAAAATCTGTCACAAATGATCAAAAACTGTCGCAATAGGTATCTAACGGAGTTTGGAGTCCGTGTTTAAAACCGTCGCTAAATATGTATACCGACGGTATAAAACCGTCGCGAAAAGACACATGCGACAGAAATAAATCCGTCGATAAGACTGTCGGCAAAGATATTATCGACAGATTGCCCTTTTTCCGTCGAAATGTCATTAGCGGCGCCACTTATAACAACCGATCTAACGGCGGAAAAAATCTGTCGTTATAAAGATGTAGCGACAGATTAAACACTTTTATCGACAGTTTTTGCCGTCGCTAAAGGCCATTTTTGTTGTAGTGTGGAAATTCAACCAACATCGAATTATTTAATTATTGCAAAATGGAGTAGACAGTGGAGAGCGTGCGGAAAACGCGGATTTCTCAAACATGATTGGCCCAATATTGGGATAAACTGACGTGCGCTCACGCACTGGAATGTTGCCTGACAAGCATCGAGCGTACTGCAAGCGTGTTAGGATTATTGTTGAAAATTGACTTGAAATTAAACAAATAAGTTAAAAAATTCAGCGATCGATTGGCAAAATAACGCGATCGATCGTGTAACGATTGACCGTGATAAACCGATCGTTCGTAGTTACTGTAATTTTGTGAAATTTGGTTTTTGTATTGGCCCGATTGATCGGTATAAAAACGATCGATCGTAGTTACTGGAATTTTAGGATTTGTGCACCGCAATAAAATGATCGATCGTAATTTTAGGCTAAATAAGGCGATCGATCGCAAAGCGATCGATCGGCTTATAAAACGATCGATCGGCTAAGCGGTTACAGCGAGTAAATGGCCGTTTCTCTGCGGAAAATTGCGTCTCTTCTTCCTAAAAAAGGCTAAACAGCGTTCTTCTATATATAGAGAACGAGTTTCTGCAGAAAAGAGTTACATACAAGAAAGAAAAACTTGTTCTTCTTCACTCTTAATCCATCATCCATCATTGAGCAATAGAGTCTCCTCTGATCGAGATCCAGTCAGTTTGATTTGAAGCGCAACTTTAAACTGACGGTGTGGTTCGTTGTATCTCGGGAACGGAACGCAATTATTCGCCTGTGCACGGAGGGCGGCGTATCTGTTTCAAGGACAACGCATAGCGTGCCTCGAACATGGTTCTAATTCTTATACTCATTCTAGTATTTCATGTGTATATTTGTCAATATATGTGCATAATTTGGTAGTATTTTAACCCTCTTTTATGTGACAATCCCAACAATCTTGAAACAGATATTATTTGTTCTTGTTGATTGAATACTACTGCAATTACGGGTGTTGACAAATCATTGAAGCCTGAGAAATTTGATGGCAAGAATTTCATGCGATGGCAAACAAAGATGAAATTTTGGTTGACTCAATTGAACATATTCTATATTATTTCTGATGTTCATGTGGAAAAAATTGTATCTTCTGAATCTGACAAGACTGCTAGTTGGTCTGAAGTTGGAACTGTCACGCCCCAAATTTCCAAGACCCGATTTACGCGGAAGCGCCAATCCAATGACGTTTATAGGGTAGGAAACCTGGGACTGACCGAATACTCGAGTCTACGCTTATCCCATTTAAATATTATGGGACTTGCAGGATCGTCATGACTTAAACAATATTTACTTACAAAAGGTAGAATAACTGAAAGGAAATCTTAATTATCTATTACAATATCCGAACACACTTAAATTGTTCAACAAAAGCAATCGGCACGCAGGCCGCAAGTTCAAATATCAAAATAAAACAGAAACATAAAGAAACGAGTCTTCAAAGCTCCTACAACAGTCCACGTCGCTGGATGCTATCACTTCTGCTCCACCTTAATTCCTGCATCAGAGGATGCATGAGTATTCCATAGGAAATACCCACTAGGATACAGAAAACCCACACTGGAATAATAAGAGAAGACTCCAAATAGGTATAGTTTAACAGACTCAGGTTCAAAAAGACTAAGTTTACTTACCGGAAACCAACTGCCATCCGAGACACATCAAGGTCAAGGAAAAATAACTCAAAGACTCCAAACTTTCATGGAGGTAAGATGGAAAAATAAGCTTCGGACAACCAAAGTGTCAGAGTACAATTTCTGCTCTCAAATCTGTCAACAATACCAGAACATCCTAGAGGTTCTTCAGAGGAACCCGGCCATGCGTCTAGGGATGCTGGCCCCATCGGTGCTTACGGGCACAATGGGCGGAGATTGCAGACCTTCCGTAATGTCATACAATCTAAGCGCACACGGTTGCCGTCATCGGCTAAACTACAGAGGTTCATAAAATCTGAGATCTCGCAAGATCTAGCAATGGCTCGTGAGCATACTATGATTCCGACTAAGAGCTCTCATAAATGCTACTTAGCGGAGAAACAATTCTTGGGAACAACTAGCCCTATTGTCAAAAGGCTTAGAACAAGAATTTCTAAAATTTTAATTCTTCATAGGAGTGAAAAGCAAATGTCGGACAATATCTGAAACGACTCACTAAGAGTGTTAATAGTCTGGAATCTCAAATGAGACCCGACTATAAAGAGACACATCACAAGGTTTTTCAAAAGTTCATATCTGCCGTCATCAAAGTCGTACCTAACCCTAGAATTGATAATTCCCGACTCAGGATAATTTGAATGACGTGTCTAAGATAGACCACGTCAGAGACATCGAATACAACTTCAAGTTTGAATACTCTTGAGTCATGAATGGACCAAGAGAAGAACAAAAAAGAGATTATTATTATGAGACACCACGTTTAGCTCTAAGACCCTTGATATTCATTTAGGGTTACTGTTCTCAGTACCTTATAAATCATATTATTCTTGATTAATGTCTTAAATATCAACTTTAACTCAAGTTTATTAAGATTTTAAGTCTTTTAAAATCAGAAACAGTGTTCTGTCCAAAACAGAACAGCTCACTTTATCTAGTTACCACATTCGGTAGAAATTGATTAAATCTATGAAATTTTTATCCTGAATAGCCTCAGATGTCTATTTTCAGATTGATAAACAACTTAATTTTCTGATTACTGTATAATTAGTTATCATTTTTCAAATGAGGTCTGTCTGCGCAGGATTTCTGTTGGCCGAGACCAATTAACTTATGTTATTCATAATTTACTAATGCATAAACTTTAGTAACTCCTTATTAGCCTTTTCTGACTTTAATTTACTATTTCTTAAGATTTTTACAGAGCCCTATTGGTTCTGAATTCTTAGTTTATAATTCAGTTTTCCATCAAATTTTACAACCCAACTACTAAGTCATTTTCCTTATCTCATTATTCAAGTGATACTAACATATAATTCCGAACAATTTTAGGACTCATGACACATTGACATTAAGTCGAACCTCAACTGAAAACACAGGGAAAAGGTCTTACAAAGAATAGTTTCTTATTGTCATATGGTATACATTATACGATTATCTATTTGATGATATACTAATAGCAATAGATATTACTCTTAAGATGCATGAAATATCGGACAAGGAATTGCACCGAAGTGCTCTGATATGACACAAAAATCCAATCTTTATTCAAGAAAGAGCATGAATATGCATTGAATAGCATTATCACATGCGAATGGGATACGAGCATGATTTAACATAGAAATCCAAAACCAACTTTCGTTGGACAACATATGTAGAATTGATTAAGATGAAACACTAATACTATTGAGTCATGAAACAAGTGGGAATATCAATCTGGGTTCGGCACTACGGATTCAAGGTATATGAATACACAACTTCAAGCATCAACATTCAACATTCATCTCAACAATATTTATAGAAAAGTAATGGGAAAAGGCGTCCTACTCAAGGAATGTCGTATCGGATATCGGTAAAATATCGGTCGGCCTAAGAGACGAAATATCGGAGATATTGCGTAAAAAAATATCGGTCGTCAAAAACTAGTTTTTATCATATATTTTCAAAATCTAACTTCTAAAATGAGTTATACTAATTTAAACAAAGAATAGATTTCAAAATATGCATAAAAGGATAGAAAACAAACATGAAAGTTTTTTTTTCCCAAAAAAAAAAAAAAATTTTTTTTTCAAAAATTTTTTTTTTTTAAAAAATATTTTTTTTTTTCAAAAAAGGCCGATATATCGGTCCGAAACCGATATATCGGCGATATATCGCCGATATATCGGCGATATTTGGAAAAAATGTAAAAAACGATACTTAATGGTATCGGAGTATCGGTTTGTGTCCGATACCGATATATCGGCGATATATCGCCGATATATCGGCGAGCTGGCATTCCATGGTCCTACTTGGTTGAAGATACCGAATTCTTCCCGAGCACTCTTGACTCCAACAACGTCGCACCACCACCTCACCGGACGACCTTGCTTGGACCACCACGGACACCACCGGAGAAAGGTTGCCGCCGGTCGAAAAAGGGAGAGGGAGAGAGAGATTGAACTAGGAGGTGCTCAAATGGCTTAAGCACTCCAGCCAAAAACCGCCCCCTACTAGGCCCTATTTATAGACTTTCTAATTGATTTCCCACCGTTGATCATCCCCTCAAATCAAAGGCTCAGATTGCATCAGAAAATTCTGGAATTCCCCTTTCCCATATGACTCTTTGGTTTTCTACTAATTGAGTTAATGGAGTCAATTGCATGGAATTAGTGTTAACTCTCAACTAACTCCACTAACTCATCTCGGTCTTTGCTTTAGTTATATTGTTTAGAGTTTCACAACATCTACCACCTACCCATCATGATTACCAAATAATAATATCTTATGAAAATCCTCAAATCAAATTGATTTCCAAAAAGGGTAATCCATTAATGAAAATTCAAACAAAAAAGGGTCCCCTCCACATGGCGCCCAAGGGTGTCCACGTCACCCAAAAGGTGGCGCACCACTACAGGATCCACGTGGCCCTCTAAAGTTTTCACGCGTCTTAGAACACAAAATCTTAGATGAACAGTTAAGATGACTTACACGTGTGATGTGCAGTTCCACCGTGCATGAGTCCTACACCTGGTAGCACGTCCATTAGGCTCCGCCACACGTATACTTGCCCGCGTGACTAGCCCTAGCCCTGGCACTCAAGTGGCCCTGGCGTCAGGTGTATTCAACCTCTGGCGTCAGACGGGTTACAGCGCCAGGCCTAGTCCTCGCGCTCGGTAAAACCTGCCCAATCGATTTTTCGGGCGTTACATCCTCCCCTCCTAAAAAGAACATTTCGTCCTCGAAATGCCGATAATCATTCTTCAAAGAGTTGAGGGTAAGATTTCTTCATCTCATCTTCTGACTCCCATGTCATTTCTTCGGAGTGCTGGTTTTGCCACAGAACCTTCACCAATGGAATAGTCTTCTTTCGTAGCACCTGATCCTTCTTGTCCAAAATCTTGATAGGTCTCATCGGAAAGGATAAATCTGCCTCTAGTTCCATTGTTGTATAGTCCAACACATGAGACGCATCTGGTACGTACTTCCTCAACATCGATACATGAAATGTATTGTGAACATCTGCCAGCTGTGGGGGTAAGGCCAATCTGTAGGCAACTGGCCCGACCCGCTCCAAGATCTCAAACGGTCCAACAAACCTCGGGCTCAACTTCCCTTTCTTACCAAATCTCATAACTCCCTTTGATGGAGAAACTTTTAAGAATACCTTGTCGCCTTCTTGAAACTCCAAATCTCGTCTTCGGTTATCTGCATAGCTCTTCTGTCTGCTCTGTGCTGTCTGTAGTCTTTGTCGAATCTGCTTTACCTTCTCTGCACAATACTGTACCAAATCTAACTTCAACACTTGACTTTCTCCGACCTCTGTCCAGCACGTTGGTGATCTGCACGGTCTTCCATAAAGAGCTTCAAATGGTGCCATTCCAATGCTAGAGTGATAGCTGTTGTTGTAGGCGAATTCAATCAATGGTAGATGATCATCCCAGTTTCCCTTCCAGTCGATAGCACACGCTCGGAGCATGTCTTCTAAGGTTTGAATAGTTCTTTCTGACTGTACATTGCTCTGTGGATGAAAAGCTGTGCTAAAACTGAGTTTAGTGCCCAGCGCTTCCTGAATTCCTTTCCACGTTCTGGATGTAAACCTTGTATCTCGATCTGACACAATCGATATCGGCGTACCATGTAATCTCACTATTTCTCTGATGTACAACTCTGCCAAACTCTCCGGATTCTGCTTCCATCTGATTGGTAGAAAATGAGCCGTCTTGGACAATCGATCGACGATCACCCATATCGCATCCTTCTGCTTCTGAGTCTTTGGTAAGGCCACCACAAAGTCCATTGTAATGTGGTCCCACTTCCATTATGGAATCTCCAAAGGTTGTAACAATCCCGCCGGTCTCTGGTGTTCTGCCTTTACTTGCTGACAAGTCAAACATCTGGACACGAACTTTCCAATGTCTCGCTTCATTCCGTTCCACCAGAAGTTCCTCTTTAAATCTTGAAATAACTTGGTACTTCCTGGATGAATCGCATACTGTGAGTTATGCGCCTCACGAAGAAGTTCTTGTCTCAATTCCGCATCCTTCGGCACGACCAATCTTCCTTGAAATAAGATACTATCGTCAGCTCCTTTTGTGAAATTTGGCTTTTCCAGCAGCTTCTGCAACTGAGGGTTACTCTTCTGTGCTTCCAGCACCTTCTCATAGATCGTTGATCTCACCGAGATGTTTCCCAGGAATGAAGTTCTCTGAGTAGTTGGCCATTCCAGATTATACTTTCCCAAATCTTCCATCATACGCCATTCTTGCACCATCATATGCGCCATGGTTCCTGTCTTTCTACTTAGTGCATTTGCGACCACATTCGCCTTTCCTGGATGATAATGAATAGAGAAGTCATAGTCCTTCAAATACTCCAACCATCGCCTCTGTCTCATATTCAAATCCTTCTGAGAGAAGATATACTTCAGACTCTTGTGATCTGTGAATACTTCAAAGGTTTCACCATAAAGATAGTGCTTCCAAATCTTCAAAGCAAATACGACCGCCGCCAGCTCCAAATCGTGAGTTGGATAATTCTGCTCATGGATCTTCAGTTGTCTCGACACATATGCCACTACATGTCCGTTCTGCATCAATACGCAACCCAGACCGCATTTCGATGCATCGCTATAGATGACGAACCCTCCTGATCCTGATGGAAGTTTCAGAATCGGTGCGGAAGTCAGTCTCCTCTTCAGCTCCTGGAAACTCTTTTCACAATCAGCATTCCAGTTAAACTTCACTCACTTCCTTGTTAACTTGGTCATTGGCAAGGCTAAGCTGGAGAATCCTTCGATAAATCTTCGGTAATAACCTGCCAATCCCAAAAAGCTTCTGATCTCGGTCACGCTCTTCGGCTGCTCCCAATGAAGAATCGCTTCTACTTTTGTCGGATCCACTGAGACTCCATCCTTTGATATAACATGACCCAAGAAGTTAACCTTATCCAACCAAAACTCGCACTTGCTATACTTGGCATACAATTGATTCTCTCGCAGAATTTGTAACACTTGCGCCAAGTGTCTTCTGTGCTCCTCCTGATTTGTAGAGTAGACCAATATATCATCCACGAACACGATCACGAACTGATCCAACAACGCCTTAAAGATTCTGTTCATCAAATCCATAAATGCTGCAGGGGCATTGGTCAGACCAAACGACATCACTAAGAATTCATAATGTCCGTATCTGGTTCTGAATGCTGTCTTTGAAATATCTTCTTCCTTGATCCTTAATTGATGGTATCCAGACCTCAAATCGATTCTTGAGAAAACTTTTGCTGACTGCAGTTGATCAAACAAGTCGTCGATCCTCGGTAACAGATACTTGTTCTTTATCGTCACTTAGTTCAGCATCCGGTAGTCAATACATAATCTCATAGATCCATCTTTCTTCTTCACGAACAAGACTGGTGCTCCCCATGGAGACACACTCGGACGAATCAACCGTTTCTCCAGTAACTCCTGAAGTTGTTCCTTCAATTCCTTCAACTCAGCAGGTGCCATCCAATACGGTGCCTTCGATATCGGTGCTGTCCCCGGTATCAGGTCTATAGTGAAGTCAACATCCCGACTTGGTGGCAAACCAGGCAACTCCTCCGGAAAGACATCGATAAATTCGTTTACTACCTCAATTTCTTCTATACTAGGGGTAGTTTTCTCGACTGATAGAACATTCGCTAAAAAGGCTTTACAACCTTTAGCTACTAGTTTCTGCACTTTCATTGCAGAAATTAGACGATTATCTTTTCTCACTCGAATACCCTGGAACAACAGTTCTCTCTTCCCAGGAATTCTAAAGTAAACTCTCTTCTTACTACAATCTACTGTAGCACCAAACTTGGCTAACCAATCCATACCGAGAATAACATCAAAATCAACCATATCAAGCAATACCAAATTAGCATGCAACACCACACCATCAATCACAACAGAAGATCCTTCCAGATACTCAGTAGCCACGACTGAGTCTCCGACAGGGGTAGAAATAGAGAGATCATACTCCAGTCTAGAAGGTTGCCGTTCTAGACTCACAGCAAACACCACAGATATAAAGGATCTCGACGATCCTGGATCAATCAAAACCCTAGCCAGTCTATCCAGAACAAGAAGAGTACCTTCGATCACATCATCCGAAGCGTGAGCCTCTTTCGCGGAGGTTAAAGCAAAAACTCTAGCTTGACCCTTCTTGCTGGTCTCCCCTCCTGGCTTCGAGTTGCGGTTGGGGCAATGAGGTGAGATGTGTCCGACTTTGTTGCAACTGTAGCATCTCCGAGTGTCTTTCGGACACGGCTTCCCTGCATGAGACTGCTGTCCACAAAATCTGCACTTTCCTCCAACATCCGAACCATTACCATGCTGAGGATGACGGTAAGGAACCATCACTTGACTCTGACCATTGCCATGATTCCCTTGTGGTAGGTGCTTCTGTCGCTTAGCCTGACGATTGTTGAATCTGCCACCATTTCCAAATCGCTTGAAACCAGAGTGCTTGGAGTTGTTTTCTGAACCTTTGCTCGATCCACCTTTACACTCCTGAGTCCTCTTGTAATCATCCTCCAGTATTGAAGCTAATTCCACAGCTTTGGCCACCGTGGTTGGCTGTGAAACCAGTACCTTAGATCTTAAGCCATCGCGCAAGCCATCCACAAATCTTCTTGCCTTTACCAACTCATTTGGACAGGCGTCTGATGCAAAGCGTTGAAGTTGCTCGAACTTCGTCTCATACTGAAGAACAGACATGGAACCTTGAACTAGTTCCAGAAACTCCTTCTCCTTTCTGCGCTGAATATGCGGAGGAAAATACTTTTTGTTGAAGACTTCTTTAAATTCTGTCCAAGAAATCTCTTGCCCTGCTTCAAAGTTATTACGCTCCGCCGATTCCCACCAAAACACAGCTTCGCCGACAAAGAGATATGTCGCGAACACGACTCGTTCCTCTTCTGGAACCTTCATTCCTTTGAATAATCGTTCCACCTCGACTATCCAACGCTCCGCCTTCTCTGGGTTATCTTCTCCAGAAAAAGCTGGTCCCGCTCTTTTAAACCTCTCTAGTGTTGGTGCCTTCACCTTAGGCGTACTGCTGCTGCTTCCACCATTCCTTAGTTCCCTTGCCAATTCTCTTACTATATCCGTTAGATTCTGGCTAGATGCCTCTTCCTGTGAGGAATTTGGCACAAAACCCGATTGCCTTCCACAATTTCCAGTCGTCGCCATCACAGAAAATCTACAGCCACGGAAATAAGGAGAATTAGAACTTAACACCAGTGTTTCATTTTAATTCGTCCTCCAATCCATGACTCCTAATCGCAAACATCACAGAGGATCACACAAGGCAATCAAAACACCAACATCAAAAAGGAAAGATGACTTTATTAATTCCACTTAGAGATTACACCTAAGCCCTGGAAAAACAGGGTTACCCAAGATTCTACTCAATTTAAAGATTCCTATTCGAGTCCCTGAACACCACATCTCAGAAGTACTCGTCTAAAATCACTAAGGACACGTGCATAGGTGCAAACACTAGAAAATCTCCGTACCAATCTATCTCCCATTCGGTCATGTGAGGCCACCTATAACCTAGGGATTTAAACCTGATATAAAGTGTATAAAAAAGATCTGAATCGTCCCTCGCACGAATGTATACTGGATGTTCTAGAACTGTTTGAAACTCCTGATTAATCACGACCGCATGCTCCTCTTCAGGGTCCTCCTCCGGGATTTCTTCCGGATCTTCCTCGAAGTCCACCTCATCTGGTTCTTCCTCTACATCAATCAAGTAAGGTTCTTCCTCCGTTCCGAGACCCATGATCTCCAACTTCCAGTTGTTCAGCCATTGACGAGCCGCCTCCTGTTGATCCTTCTCGTAAGTCCGTCCGCCACGCGTTAACACCATAGCCTAAAGAAAAGGGTTTATTAGTCTCTAGGTACTCTCATTTTAAGGTTTCAAATTTTCCACACAAGGTTATCCTAATCTTTGTACAGTAAACAATCATTTAAGTCATTATGAGGCTCTGATACCAAGCTGTCACGCCCCAAATTTCCAAGACCCGATTTACGCGGAAGCGCCAATCCAATGACGGTTATAGGGTAGGAAACCTAGGACTGACCGAATACTCGAGTCTACGCTTATCCCATTTAAATATTATGGGACTTGCAGGATCGTCATGACTTAAACAATATTTACTTACAAAAGGTAGAATAACTGAAAGGAAATCTTAATTATCTATTACAATATCCGAACACACTTAAATTGTTCAACAAAAGCAATCGGCACGCAGGCCGCAAGTTCAAATATCAAAATAAAACAGAAACATAAAGAAATGAGTCTTCAAAGCTCCTACAACAGTCCACGTCGCTGGATGCTATCACTTCTGCTCCACCTTAATTCCCGCATCAGAGGATGCATGAGTATTCCATAGGAAATACCCAGTAGGATACAGAAAACCCACACTGGAATAATAAGAGAAGACTCCAAATAGGTATAGTTTAACAGACTCAGGTTCAAAAAGACTAAGTTTACTTACCGGAAACCAACTGCCATCCGAGACACATCAAGGTCAAGGAAAAATAACTCAAAGACTCCAAACTTTCATGGAGGTAAGATGGAAAAATAAGCTTCGGACAACCAAAGTGTCAGAGTACAATTTCTGCTCTCAAATCTGTCAACAATACCAGAACATCCTAGAGGTTCTTCAGAGGAACCCGGCCATGCGTCTAGGGATGCTGGCCCCATCGGTGCTTACGGGCACAATGGGCGGAGATTGCAGACCTTCCGTAATGTCATACAATCTAAGCGCACACGGTTGCCGTCATCGGCTAAACTACAGAGGTTCATAAAATCTGAGATCTCGCAAGATCTAGCAATGGCTCGTGAGCATACTATGATTCCGACTAAGAGCTCTCATAAATGCTACTTAGCGGAGAAACAATTCTTGGGAACAACTAGCCCTATTGTCAAAAGGCTTAGAACAAGAATTTCTAAAATTTTAATTCTTCATAGGAGTGAAAAGCAAATGTCGGACAATATCTGAAACGACTCACTAAGAGTGTTAATAGTCTGGAATCTCAAATGAGACCCGACTATAAAGAGACACATTACAAGGTTTTTCAAAAGTTCATATCTGCCGTCATCAAAGTCGTACCTAACCCTAGAATTGATAATTCCCGACTCAGGATAATTTGAATGACGTGTCTAAGATAGACCACGTCAGAGACATCGAATACAACTTCAAGTTTGAATACTCTTGAGTCATGAATGGACCAAGAGAAGAACAAAAAAGAGATTATTATTATGAGACACCACGTTTAGCTCTAAGACCCTTGATATTCATTTAGGGTTACTGTTCTCAGTACCTTATAAATCATATTATTCTTGATTAATGTCTTAAATATCAACTTTAACTCAAGTTTATTAAGATTTTAAGTCTTTTAAAATCAGAAACAGTGTTCTGTCCAAAACAGAACAGCTCACTTTATCTAGTTACCACATTCGGTAGAAATTGATTAAATCTATGAAATTTTTATCCTGAATAGCCTCAGATGTCTATTTTCAGATTGATAAACAACTTAATTTTCTGATTACTGTATAATTAGTTATCATTTTTCAAATGAGGTCTGTCTGCGCAGGATTTCTTTTGGCCGAGACCAATTAACTTATGTTATTCATAATTTACTAATGCATAAACTTTAGTAACTCCTTATTAGCCTTTTCTGACTTTAATTTACTATTTCTTAAGATTTTTACAGAGCCCTATTGGTTCTGAATTCTTAGTTTATAATTCAGTTTTCCATCAAATTTTACAACCCAACTACTAGGTCATTTTCCTTATCTCATTATTCAAGTGATACTAACATATAATTCCGAACAATTTTAGGACTCATGACACATTGACATTAAGTCGAACCTCAACTGAAAACACAGGGAAAAGGTCTTACAAAGAATAGTTTCTTATTGTCATATGGTATACATTATACGATTATCTATTTGATGATATACTAATAGCAATAGATATTACTCTTAAGATGCATGAAATATCGGACAAGGAATTGCACCGAAGTGCTCTGATATGACACAAAAATCCAATCTTTATTCAAGAAAGAGCATGAATATGCATTGAATAGCATTATCACATGCGAATGGGATACGAGCATGATTTAACATAGAAATCCAAAACCAACTTTCGTTGGACAACATATGTAGAATTGATTAAGATGAAACACTAATACTATTGAGTCATGAAACAAGTGGGAATATCAATCTGGGTTCGGCACTACGGATTCAAGGTATATGAATACACAACTTCAAGCATCAACATTCAACATTCATCTCAACAATATTTATAGAAAAGTAATGGGAAAAGGCGTCCTACTTGGTTGAAGATACCGAATTCTTCCCGAGCACTCTTGACTCCAACAACGTCGCACCACCACCTCACCGGACGACCTTGCTTGGACCACCACGGACACCACCGGAGAAAGGTTGCCGCCGGTCGAAAAAGGGAGAGGGAGAGAGAGATTGAACTAGGAGGTGCTCAAATGGCTTAAGCACTCCAGCCAAAAACCGCCCCCTACTAGGCCCTATTTATAGACTTTCTAATTGATTTCCCACCGTTGATCATCCCCTCAAATCAAAGGCTCAGATTGCATCAGAAAATTCTGGAATTCCCCTTTCCTATATGACTCTTTGGTTTTCTACTAATTGAGTTAATGGAGTCAATTGCATGGAATTAGTGTTAACTCTCAACTAACTCCACTAACTCATCTCGGTCTTTGCTTTAGTTATATTGTTTAGAGTTTCACAACATCTACCACCTACCCATCATGATTACCAAATAATAATATCTTATGAAAATCCTCAAATCAAATTGATTTCCAAAAAGGGTAATCCATTAATGAAAATTCAAACAAAAAAGGGTCCCCTCCACATGGCGCCCAAGGGTGTCCACGTCACCCAAAAGGTGGCGCACCACTACAGGATCCACGTGGCCCTCTAAAGTTTTCACGCGTCTTAGAACACAAAATCTTAGATGAACAGTTAAGATGACTTACACGTGTGATGTGCAGTTCCACCGTGCACGAGTCCTACACCTGGTAGCAAGTCCATTAGGCTCCGCCACACGTATACTTGCCCGCGTGACTAGCCCTAGCCCTAGCACTCAAGTGGCCCTGGCGTCAGGTGTATTCAACCTCTGGCGTCAGACTGGTTACAGCGCCAGGCCTAGTCCTCGCGCTCGGTAAAACCTGCCCAATCGATTTTTCGGGCGTTACAGGAACTACTAAGCTTGTTGATATTGATAAATTCAAACAAGATGATGAACTATGCCATGGACAAATTTTGAGTGTCTTGAGCAATGAATTATATGATTTGCATGTGAATACTAAATCTGCTAAAGAACTATAGGATACCCTTGATAAGAAATTTGGAAAGGGGCATGAAGGGGAAGAAAAATATGTTGTAGGCGAGTATTTTGACTACAAGATGGTCGATAACAAATCTGTTAGGGACCAGGTTGTTGAGATACAGAATTTGGTAGCAAAGATCATTGGGAAAGGCATTCCCGTTGACGAGAGGCTCCAAGTTCCGGCGCTTATAGACAAGCTACCACCCTCATGGCAGGATTTCCAAGTTAACTTGAAGCACAAAAGGGGCGCAATGTCCGTTGGTGATCTTATGGTGGCCATACAAATTGAAGAGAAGCATAGAGGTAAGATGAAAATCTTACAAGGCTCATCTTCTGGGGCCAAAGATAGTGCTCAAGCCAATGTTGTAGAAGGGAAACCGAAGTTTCATGGCAATAAGAAGAACAACAAGAAGTTTAAGAATCGGTCTTTCAAACCTGGTTCAAATATCCATAAGGACAAGAAGTCGAAGGTTTGCTGGGTCTGTGGGAAACCGGGACATTTTGCAAACAAGTGCAAAGAGAAAAAAGGTCAGGACCATAGTCATGGTGGGGCTGCATCTTCTGCTCATGTTAATATGGTTACTTCAGATGACAGGTTAGTATTAACTAATTCTGAAAATAACTTGGCATGTGAATCTACCGATTGGTGGGTTGATACAGGGGCAACTGTTCACATCGGTGTTGATGTTTCTTCTTTTTCTTTCTATCAGGAAGTAAAGGATAGGACTGTGACAATGGGGAACTCCTCTGAGGCTAGAGTTTATGGAGTTGGAAATGTGGACATCCGGTTTACATCGGGAAACACGTTAACTCTTCGTAATGTGTTGCATGTGCCTAGTGTGAGGAAGAACCTTGTTAGTGGAGTACTTCTTAGTAGAGAAGGATATAAATTAGTGTTTGAGTCAAATAAAGTTGTAATAACATGGTACTTTTATTGGCAAAGGCTATGTGTGTGATGGCCTTTTTAAACTAAATTTGGTTTCTTGTAATAACTTTTTATTTCAAGTAGATGACTCTTTAGTTTATCATGTTGATTCTTTTGATGTGTGGCATATGAGACTTGGACATGTAAATTCAAATACTATTAAAAGAATGATGAATCTTGATTTGATTCCGAAATTGCATGATGTAACTAGTGATAAATGTGAAATATGTGTTCAAGCAAAACAACCTAGGAAACCTTATAGGTCTATTGATAGGTCTACATGTTTGCTTGAATTAGTTCATTCGGATATATGTGAACTGAATGGATTAATTACTAGGGGTGGTATGAGATATTTCATTACATTTATTGATGATTACTCTAAATATTGTCATGTTTATTTACTAAAGTCTAAATATGAGGCTTTTGAGAAGTTTAAGGTCTATAAGATGGAGGTTGAGAATCAAACTGAGAGGCGGATTAAAAGACTAAGGTCTGATCGTGGTGGGGAGTATTGTTCCCTTGAATTTTACAAGTTTTGTGAAGATCAAGGAATAATACATGAGACCACAGCGCCTTACTCTCCTCAATCTAATGGAGTGGCAGAAAGAAAGAATAGAACTTTCATTGACATGATTAATTCTATACTTTCATCTTCAGGTCTACCGAAGAATTTATGGGGAGAAGCAATTCTTTCTGCTTGTATGATCTTAAACCGTGTGCCTCATAAAGAACAAAATACAACCCCATATGAGTTAATAAAAGGAAGAAAACCAAGCTTGAAATTCATTAACATTTGGGGATGTCTTGTCAAAGTAAAAATCCCAAACGTGAAAATGGATAAGCTAGGTTCAAAAACATATGATGCGGTGTTCATTGGTTATGCACAAAATAGTAGAGCATATCGGTTTTTAGTAATTGGGTCAGATCGGCAGGATTATGCACCTAATACTATTAAGGAGTCCGATGATGCAACATTCTTTGAGAATGTATTTCCTATGAAGGAAAAGAGTAAAGCTGTAGTGCATAAAGAAGATGGCTCATCATCTTCTATTCCAAGAATTGAAGATTCGGATACCAATGTAGAGGTTAGAAGATCTAAAAGAACCAGAATATAGAAGAATTATGGAGATGACTTTTATACTTACATGGTGGAGAATGAGGATCCTTTGACTTTTAGTGAGGCTATGTCATCTAGTGAATCTCCTTTATGGAAGGAGGCGGTACAGAGTGAGATGGATTCAATCCTTGCACATGGGACGTGGGTTCTAACGAATCTACCTCCAGGGTTTAAACCCATTGGGTGCAAGTGGATTTTTAAAAGAAAATATTATCCTGATGGATCCATTGAAAAGTATAAAGCTAGATTAGTGGCTAAAGGGTATAGTCAAAAGGAAGGTCAAGATTTCTTTGACACGTATTCTTCTGTGACCATGATAACTACAATTAGAGTGCTTATTGCATTGGCAGCACATTATAACCTCGAGATCCATCAAATGGATGTCAAAATAGTATTTTTAAATGGTGAATTAGAGGAGGAAATCTATATGGAGCAGCCTGAAGGTTTTGTAATTCTTGGTCAAGAAAGAAAAGTTTGTAAGTTAGTTAAATCTCTCTATGGGTTAAAACAGGCTCCTAAACAATGACATCAAAAGTTTGATAATGTTCTTCTTTCTAATAATTTTGTTGTATGTACATCGGATAAATGTTTATATTGGAAGTCTTTTAACGATAGTTTTGTGATGTTATGTTTGTATGTTGATGACATTTTATTGTTTGGTGATAATGTGGATCATATCAATAAGGTTAAGGGTTTCCTTAACGAGAATTTTGATATGAAAGACTTGGGTCTTGCCAAAGTCATATTGGGATTAAAGATTGATAGGACTTCTAATGGAATAGTTGTGAGTCAAAATCACACTATGTGGAGAAGATTCTAAAGAAGTATGGTTACTTCGATAGAAAATCTGTCAGTACGCCGCATGATTCAAGTGTAAGATTAAAGAAAAATCTTGGAGAAAGTGTGTCACAACTTAGATATTCACAGCTGATAGGAAGTTTGAGTTATCTGGCAAACTGCAGTAGACCGGATATTTCTTATGCTGTGGGAAGACTAAGTAGATACACTAATAGCCCTAATGAGTCTCATTGGATTGTCATTGAGAGGGTGTTCAGATATCTGAAGGGAAGTGTAAATTTCGGTTTACATTATTCCGGGTTCCCTGCTGTATTAGAAGGATACAGTGATGCTAATTGGGTATCAGATTCTGATGAAACAAAGGCCACGAGTGGTTATGTGTTTACACTTGGTGGTGGGGCAGTTGCATGGAAATCTTCCAAGCAAACTGTGATAACAAGATCTACTATGGATGTTGAGTTAGTAGCTCTTGACAAAACTGGAGGAATGGCGGAATGGCGTAGGGATCTATTAATAGATATACCCTGGTTGAATAAGCCAATTCCTAGAATTTTGATTCACTGTGATAGCCAATCAGCTCTTAATAAGGTTAAGAGTAAGAATCATAATAAGAGGTCCTCTAGGCATATTGAACTAAGGTATAAAATCTTGTGCAAGTTGACTACATCGGGAGTCATTACCTTAAGTTTCATACGATCAGTGGATAACTTGGCTGATTCGTTTACTAAAGGGTTGTCGGTAGGACAAGTCTTTAACTCATCTAGGGGAATGGGGCTGAAAGCCTATGATTTAAGTCATCGTTAGTAGCAACCCAATCTCTCTGAGTGGAGATCCCACGAAGAAGATTCAATGGGTAACAACAAGCTAATGCGTGACTTGGAGAGCACTAATATAATAAATTGTATGCTCATTCCCGTGTGATGATGAGAGTGCTCTACTGCATATGAAACAGGATGACGAAAGTCTTAATGAGGTCAAGGCTTAAAAAGCAGGGTATTGTTATGCAGATTACCCTTGGAGAATGTCACCTATATGAGTGCCACTGAGGTCGCAGTTAAGGAGAACGAGGGCTTGTTCTCTAATGTGCTATTCATGAAAAGATACAAGGCGCATGGCCATAAAGCGCTACCCCGAATGATCTCGAAAAGGGAGTTACTCTAACTGTTAGGTTTGTCAAAGCTCTTGCTCTAAGGTTCAAGTTCAAGACTTAGTTCACTTCGAACTTGTGAGAGTGGCGGCCTACCAAACTAGGTGTAGGTTCAAACCCGCAAGGTACCTATCGCCGAAAACTTAGAGTACTATTGCTCAATGTCTCATTAATGTGTCTTATGCATTTTAGTGTGTAGACTGGTTTAATATCAAGTCATGGTGGGGATTGTTGAAAATTGACTTGAAATTAAACAAATAAGTTAAAAAATGCAGCGATCGATCGGCAAAATAACGCGATCGATCGTGTAACGATCGACCGTGATAAACCGATCGTTCGTAGTTACTGTAATTTCGTGAAATTTGGTTTTCGTATTGGCCCGATCGATCGGTATAAAAACGATCGATCGTAGTTACTGGAATTTTAGGATTTGTGCACCGCAATAAAATGATCGATCGTAATTTTAGGCTAAATAAGGCGATCGATCGCAAAGCGATCGATCGGCTTATAAAACGATCGATCGGCTAAGCGGTTACAGCGAGTAAATGGCCGTTTCTCTGCGGAAAATTGCGTCTCTTCTTCCTAAAAAAGGCTAAACAGCGTTCTTCTATATATAGAGAACGAGTTTCTGCAGAAAAGAGTTACATACAAGAAATAAAAACTTGTTCTTCTTCACTCTTAATCCATCATCCGTCATTGAGCAATAGAGTCTCCTCTGATCGAGATCCAGTCAGTTTGATTTGAAGTGCAACTTTAAATTGACGGTGTGGTTCGTTGTATCTCGGGAACGGAACGCAATTATTCGCCTGTGCACGGAGGGCGGCGTATCTGTTTCAAGGACAACGCATAGCGTGCCTCGAACCTGGTTCTAATTCTTATACTCATTCTAGTATTTCATGTGTATATTTGTCAATATATGTGCATAATTTGGTAGTATTTTAGCCCTCTTTTATGTGACAATCCCAACAATGATTACAACGGTTTCTTTGTTAAAACTGGCTTTGTAATCATTTTAGTTGATATTGTTTTTAGAGGGTTAAACACAAAGTTTTAGTTATGAGTTCGGTTTCTATCAAAAACAGTTTGTTTATATGCGCTTTGTGCACAGTCCACATATGATCTCATGGTGTCAAGTTATACATGGGGAAGGCAAAATTTTTATATCCGTCTGCCGCTTATAAGAGTTCATTTCATTCCCGGCCTTCGAAATGGATTCCCGTTTATATGAGCCCAGACTCACACGCATTTACTCTGTTGGATCTTAATCTGATGATTCAGATTGTGTCGGCTCATGCCGATGCGTATGAGAGTCCGGGTTCATATGAACTTTTTCCTCCACATCTCATGTAAGTTGTAGGAGTTAATTTTACATCTTGGAGACGATATGAGGTAGAGGTGAGGTATTCCAATCCAAACCACGGATGGGTTCTTTGATAGACCCCTTTCACCTATCCTTTGAATTTTCAATAAACACTCAATTTCATAAAAATGAAACGTATACACAAGTGGGAATAGGATATATTGTGGAATCCTTTAAATGATTTTCTTTAATCGTCTTTGCTTCCACTTTTTAGGTTGTGTCCAAGACTCTCGACCAAGAGATGAATTCATCCAAAACATGATTCACGGGCTTTCCGATCATTGAATCCTGTCCATTGAACTAATGTGGGCCTCCAATCAATGGTTGTGAAGCAGACAATCGGCTCATTCATTAGGAAGAACTTTCTATCCTCCTACTTACATCCTCCGGGATATCCTCCACTGAAAAGAAGGCGTCGATCACCAAAATCGACGGCGCACACAAAGTTAGGTATGTGAGCTCCAACAGAAAGTTGTTTTTTCTGTTGGAGCTCGCATACCTAACTTTGTGTGCGCCATCGATTTTAGCGATATATAGCTCATGTAAAATGGAGGATACCCTAGTGGATAATCCAAGGAGGACAGAAAAATTCTTCCATTCAGTAGATGCATTAATGTAGGAAAGGGCACTACTCTTGATTCTTGTTTCAAACTGTAGGCCCAGTTCTTGCCCAAGAAAACATATATAGGCCCGGTAGAAACAAAAAAACTTTAGGCCCAGTAGTATTATGTTTGCATGGTCGAAGTTCAAAGAAGCAAAAGCAAAACCAGAACGAAATGTATATGGCTTACACTGTTAATAAAACATGTAAAAAATGGAATAAAATTACAGAGTCTGTGACTCTGTTGTGACAAAAATAATAAAAAATGAAATTAATTCAGTCGAAAATTTTATAACCTTTTTATTATCAAGGTTCTGGAACAAAAATTAAGCCTCAGTATCTCTTTCAGTAAAAGGAGAACACATAAATGAGATGTAACCATTGTTAGTCTAGCACATACTAGAAACTCTTGGCTGGGTATTTGATACCATTTTTCACAATCTTCCTGGATGCTGCATCTGAAAGATCTATGCCACATACATCTGCCAACCTAATGAGATAAAGAAGAACATCAGATAGCTCTTCTCCCAAATGTTCCTTGTCTGATGCATTCCAGTTTGGCAAGCGCCTTGCCACCTCTCCCCTCCATTGGAAGATCTCTGATAGTTCCCCAACTTCACCAACCTACCATCAAGAGATTATAATCCCTATGAAACAATGAAAAAAATAAACGGGATTCCATTTTGAAGGCCTATTAACTGACTCACGTGTTTATATGCGGTCAGATTTTGATCCGATAAATTTATTTGACAGCCAGTTGAATCCCAATCTCTGTATAATTATCATTGATCAAAAGCAGTCCATTGGATCAAAATCCGACTGCTTCCGGCACTGTGGTGCATGCGGGTGAGCCAAGGCGCATATGAACTTTTCAATAAAAAAACAAGCAAGATAAACAAGGGGCATAATCACTTTCCATTATATAGTACTCTCTTGTCACTTTTAATTGAGACAATTCGTAAAATATGTGTACTAAAATTAGATGATACCGTTCCTTAATTAATCTCCGGCCGGGTGGCCTGAGATGGCAACAATGGCCGCCCAACAACATTCCTAGTTCAAGGTCGAAGCCGAGATGCCTCCACGATAAAAGATGACTCGGTTGCTCGAAAAGCCTAAGCTTTTACTATGGACCCACATCTCAATAAAATTGACAAATTATGTGATGGTCTCAATTAAAAATAAACAGAGGGAGTAAACAAAATGATTAATTTCTATTTTCCAAAAGAAACGAGAGAAAGATTATACAAATTTCTAGAGTTTGATGAAGTACAGTTACCATGGCAAGCAGTAGATTTCTAGGGCTATGGTATTGTTCCCAGTCTCTAGCCTTTGCAAAATCTTCAAGTTTTCTAGATAGATCTTTGAGGCTCACGTCCACCACCTTCTCTTGTTCTAACTGCTCACCGGCTCCGGCTCCGGCTCCGGCTCCGGCTGCGGCTGCAGCATCTACTATCTGTTCTTCTCCTCCATCACCTCCCATATTGTCTGGCTTGTTGATAGTGGTGAAGGTAACAAGAGCTTCAATGCGTTAAATAGAGGAAGGCCCTTTGACATTATAGAAGAATTTGCTGTATGATTTGAGTAGATTAACATATGCATGCAAGGGCCCCTCCATGTTAAACGCATGAGATTCCACTATATTAGACTACCCACTCAATAAGAAATGCCCAACTCTCTATGCTAGATAAACTAAGAAGGAATATTTGTCTTTGGAATAAATGGATAATTTGACCATTCCAAGAGGCGATAAGATGAAATCAACAGCGATTTGCATTTCCAAATTCAATTGGTATTTGGAATAAATGGACAATTTGAAGGTTGCAAGAGGTGATGAAATGAAATCAACAAAGATTTGCATTTCCAAAATCGGATTTGCATTTTAAGTAAATAATGTTAGATGGGCCATGGCCACTGGTCAAGAGGCCTGACCACTCGCTGCCTCTCGCAAAGAACCACCTAGTGCAAATTTGATTTTTATAATATTACACTTGAAAATATTTAATTGTTGCACACTTGCTCTTTAAAATATGAATTGCTTTTGGGATTCTCCTCAATTTATATTTTTGGTGAAAAAAATGTATGACCCAGTGGCCTTTTGAGGCGGCTTTCCAGGCTTTGGGTGGGGCTCAGAGTTTTCATTGGTTCTGATCCATGGGCCTTACCATTAAATCCGTGGACCCTCCCCTCAATGCCCAGGAAGCTGCCTGAAAACGCAAGCACTGTATAGCCTGAAAATTGAAATAGAAATCGGCCTGATCTGCCGGTTCCTATTGGCAGAACTGAAAAGAACGGCAGCAATTATGAAAGCAATTTAACTTTTGATTACACTTTGTGGATATTGCATGTTAACAGATAAGAGTTTTTATTATATATATATATATATATATATATATATATGTGGCAGACATTTTAAAATATAGGACGAAATGTTCTCTATTCCTCTCTTCGTTCCATATTTATCTGATTTGATTTTTAAAAATCTGCTAAATTTAGTTAATTTTAAAAAATAAATCAGACTATTAACATTGAATAAATGGAGTATAAACTTATTTTAAAAAGGTAAATATATGGTTATTGGTCATCCTAATTACTGGTTTGGAATCTAGATACGGTTGAGTGTTTCGACAAGGTTCCTTCGAGGAAAATGTTCTCCCATTCACATACCATATTGTCCTGTCATTTGCACAGGTGATAGATTTTGTGGTGGTGAACATTAAGGTAATCTCAGCCTTTTAGTAAAGTGATTACTATTTCTTAATGATGAGTCCATAATCAAGAAAAAACTTACTCCCTCCGTTTTGTTTTAAATTCTCCATCTGGAAAAGTGGTCAGCCTTTTTTTAAATAAGGAGGGGTGTTCGAGTCCTTAGGACACGATTAGAAGGGACGGTCCTTTTTTAGATGCTCCATCTTGTAAATTTAAGGGGATTTTGAACCTCTTCTTCCCCTGTTGGGTTTCGTGCCATCCAATAAAATGAACGTTATTTCAAATGGAGCATCTAAAATAGGGCGAAGGGAGTATAACATTACTTTTTCCATAGATATGACTGATACAATTTGAGTTGTCCAATAGAGATCCAACAATGTGTAATGCCCTATATTTTTGAATTTTATTTTGTACGAAAACTCGGAGTAAAGTTCCGCATAAGACTTAAATACAACGATAAATCATAAGAAATTTGAGTCGTAGGCCTATAGCTCGAACCCATCTTATTCAAAAAATTCGGCTAAACTATCTAGGGCATTACTTCCATCACTTTCAAACACAATTTAGTTTAAACTAATCGCATCATTAATTATTAAAATAATAATTAAATAAGATCTGATCGGATCACCCTATGTCACACCTCACAAATAATTATTACAATAACAATCAATTAGCACACATATGTGTCTAAAGTCATACTTAATTAAAATATAACTAAAATGAACTAAATGTTATTTTCTTCTTGCTTCTAGCTTCTCTGCTATCGCCCACGTCCCATGCTTCTACAGCTATTATTTAGAACCTATGAGGGAAGCAAGCTGAGCACGGGGAGGAAAAGCTATAACTACTGAACATACATTCATCGATAAATAATAACAAGAGATATAAATTTGTGTTTAACCCTCTAAAGTACGTTTTGGCATACCCTAAACATGGAGAACTCAACGTAGGTTAGGGTTTTGAGATAGGAGAAGAAGATGAAGTATTTGGCTTGAAGCATCTCACGAAAGAGGTAGAAAAACTAAATATTATACATAAGAGTTGATATCCATTGTGATTGGCTTAGAGTGTCAATTGTATGGTCTATGATCGTTAAATGCTAGAAGTTTTGTATGTTTCATGTTGGATTTGCTGAATCATGGTTCATTGCATGCATAATATTATGGATTTCATATTATTTCTTAAAGTATGAGATTTATATTATATAAATGAATTGTCAGCAAGGAATATGATCGTGGAAGAGCAAGGTAAGCCTTTTTTTTTACTTAAAGTAATAATTTTGATAATGGATAATATCTATAATAATAACTTCCAAAGAGTCCTAAATGGATTGGACTGTTGTATCCAATGACAAGTATGTCAATGACAAGTTGCTTGTCGTAGAGTCTTTTCAATGAAAATGACAGCAATTTATAAAATTCATCTTTTGATCTCAAACTTAGAATTGTGCAAACTTAATATCATTACGGACGGCTTTCTACGATCTTTCAAATGACATTATTTGTATCTACATTTCAAGTATATTTTGAGATATCCCCAAAAGAGTGTTGTTAGTCACTTGGTGCACTAAGGGCATATGCTCAATTCATCTTAATGACTCGACCAACACTTAAATCAGGTTACTACCTCTTCTCAGTTATCAACCTTCATATAATTAACCACTTAAGTGTCCATTAAGTAGGGCACATGCTCAATAATCATTTGAAATTTTAGTTAGTAATTTGGGATATTATTGTATGCAAGGCATGCAATGATTCAAATTGGCATGCCACCTATATTAAAACATTGTCTTAGGTCACACACGTACATACGAGCCTGAAGCCATAAAAATTTATAATCCTTTTTTTTATCGTACTTTTCAGCACCCTAATTTTTCTCAGTAACACCAAATGCTCAGTAGAACCCATAGTTTTTTTTTATGATTGTTGAATAACACCACACTATTATCATTCTTGATTTTGTCGGTAGGACTCAACTGTCCGATATTGAAGATCTTGATAGTAAGACCCTACCGTCACGGATCTCTACCACCAGATTGAACTCAATGGAATGATTGTTATTTCTGTTGGTTGAATGCCATTGTCAAATAGTAAAATTTTTGTCGGTCAACATCTACCGCCAAAATATAACATTGAGGTCTTAATGAGCATTCAAACCTTCTTGTGAAAGTGGGTGTTACCCAAAAATTTTCGGGTGCAGAAAGTATCACCTTTTTTTATACGCCATACGGATATTTTCGAATAAAATTCGCATTCGAACTTCATCATCCAAACAAACGGAACACGTTGGAATTTGGAAACAACTTAAGGGGGCATTTCTGTCATAGATTGACGCTGCCTCTTAGAACCCTAGATCGAACGGCTCATAGAGTCCAGCCACCCAATCCCATATAATCCCCCCAAAACGCCCTTCTAAAACCCTAGAACCAGCAACAGCTCTCCATCCGCGCTTGCCTCAGATCTTCAACCATGGTAACGATCTCCGTTCTTTATCTTTCTTTTCTTCTTCGAGAAGATCCTTGTTACGATTTCTGACAATGAATGCTGTTTTTGCAGCCATTCAAGCGATATGTGGAGATCGGGAGGGTCGCGCTCTTGAACTATGGCAAGGACTACGGCAAGCTCGTCGTCATCGTCGACGTCCTCGACCAGAACAGGGTATGCATTTCTTCCATCATTCCTATTGTCTCTGGCTCGTAAAAGCGCTTTCTTTTTCAGTGGTTTGTTTTGCCATGTTGTTGAAGTGAAAACGGTGGTCGAAAAGGTGCATTCTTTTTTGTTTGGTTGCATGTTTTGAATTGGAGATTTTACGGGCAATGGTGGCGAGTGATTTGTGGAATGTTATGGTGGTGTCTATCAGGGGATATGTTGTATTGATCTCAGCTGAAATTTGGTTTGTTGAACGATAAGCGGACTAGAAATTAGAAAGTTGGCATTTATTAAGGTGGATGCTGATGTTCTCTAGTCAAGCATTTTAGGCGTTAACAGGAAGCGGTTTGCAGTTCGATGTGCATTAGACCCAGTAGTTTGGATGAAGGTAGTATTTGCATAGGTGGCTGGACTCAGCAGTTTTTGTCATTATGTTGTTTAAATCCTGGTTTGGTGTAAAATTTCTATACACGGATTTTTGTATTCTTTTCCAGTTCGTCCTCCAGTATCTTTTTGAAAAATTGTATGCAGACAAAAAGAGAATTGTTATTTTGGCTTTGCTTATCTGATTTGTTTTCTTAGCATGATTCATCCATTTAATTTGGCCTAAGGAGGAGGAACAAGGAGGATTTCTGGAAGATATCTTAAATGTTGGAGCCTAAATTTAGACTCCGTTTGATTATTTGGATCAGAGACCTGTGATGTACATCGTAGTAACTACGGGGGGATAATTGGAAGAAATTGTGGGAGTCAACGATGATAGAGAAGGCTAGACGTATTGGGGAAGAAATTTGAGAATAGATTTTATTCGAAAGGGGAGAAATCAAGATGCTATTAGGATGGAACGGTGAGAAGAAGGATAATTAAAAATAGGCTGATACAAGGAAAAGTTCTTTATTCTGTTTCATTATTTGGACCTTAGTACTAACCTAGCCCACTAACCACTAATTTAACCACCAAATAAAATTACTTATTAATCCGAATGGTCCTCTAAAGCGGGCCATAACAACCTGAAAACTCAAAAGCCACAGGAAAAGTGGCTATTGAAATCAGGTTCTTATCATTTGATTTCTGTGCTGAATCCAATGACCGCGTCAAGTGAGGCCGCCATATAATGTGAGCATGACTGACCATGCCGGGCAGGAAAGTTCGCCTGATGCACTCAGATTAAAGAGCTGTCTTTTCAGTTCAGCTGTCATCCAATCAAATGGAACCTTAGCTTGATTCTGATTGGGCCTTCTGGGAAGCCCATGAAATTTGAACCCTTCAAATCAAGGAAGAGTGGCTAAGAACGTTACAGTGTTAAATAAATGAGGTCAAGTGTGCTAGATTTAATGTGGAAGTTCCTTTTCTTCCTCCTCTGACCTTCATGAAACCCATGGACTCCCTCTCCCAATAGAAAACCAGGTTCTACGTAGTTTCTGGTTATTGATTCTCTTTCTGTGAAAGATGGTGTGTTTAATTTAATTTTGAGGATAGACCTATCATCAAACAGTTCTTGAATTTAAATGTTTTTAACGTCTGGAACAGAAATATATCCTTTTTTACCTGCGTCATTTACATACTAGACTTTTTTTAAACTTTGCAGGCCCTTGTTGATGCTCCTGATATGGTAAGAGGTCAAATCAATTTCAAGAGGCTTTCATTGACAGATATTAAAATCGAAATCCCACGTACTCCTAAGAAGAAAACTCTTATCGCTGCCATGGAAGCTGCAGGTAGCACAACACTAAACACAAATAGCTGCATATATTTCTGCGACTTTTTCACTTACAGATGAATCTCTATTGTGGCAGATGTGAAAAATAAGTGGGAAAATAGCTCATGGGGAAGGAAGTTAATTGTGCAGAAGAGAAGAGCTTCACTCAATGACTTTGATCGTTTCAAGGTCATGTTGGCAAAGATTAAGGTTTGTTCCATATTCTTTATTATGCTTCTGTTGTTGAATTCTTTCTTTATAAGTTCTTGGGCTGTTTGTGGAATTAACGGAAGGAATATTCTTAGGCTTCATTTTTGCGTATGCAGTTAAACTGAAATTAAAATGCCTGATGATGCAATCATGCGACAATGTTATCTTTCTTTTTTCTGTTTGGTACAGCAGCAATGATATCTTTCAACTGTATAACGTATCTTCTGCGACTTTTCTTTACATTTGACAGTTCGTGTCATTTGAGTGTGAAAACCTTTGGATTGATATATTTCATGTGAGGCACTATATAACGTATTTCTCTTTTTTTTTTTTGAAAAATCTATGCAGAGAGCAAGTGCAATCAGGCAGGAGCTCTCCAAATTGAAGAAGCAGGTTGCTTCTTAGAGCAATAACCTTTGTCAATTTTGATAGAGATATCGGAGTTATTGTAGACTTCGGTGTTTGCCGTTTTGTTTCAATTGTAGAAACTTGTCATTTTTATGGCCACTACTTGTTCTTGAGATCTTGAAATATACAGCCATTTGAGATATGCTTTTGTTCTGGACCAATTTGGCGTATGTAGCGTATGTACTTGCTGAAATACCTAAATACATTATTTTTGGGTGCGCTGAATTTTTTTCAACTCGATTGATCATTGACGATTTAGTGCTTACTTTGTACATGTCTATAAATAGAATTGTTTCATCAACTGTTTAGATAAGGGCTGCAATTTATTGAAACTTTCTAGATAATTTAAATGACACTGGGTTTTCCCCAATGGTGTTCGGTTTTTTTTGGCACTAGAATGATGTTGATTGAACGATTGCTAGTTGCTTCTCTTTTTTCTTGGGATGATGATATGAGTGCTTTAACGAGAGATGGGCTTCATATTGGAAATGATATCTGCATGAGGTCCCAATCTGCTTATTATTTAGGAACCATTCCTTCACTCGTAAAAGTTAATACTGCGTCACTTAATAATGAAATGTCAAATGTAACGCCGAGTTATGTTTGTACCAAAAAAATGTCTAGTTAATGTCGAAGTACTTCCCTGTAGATGCCAGTGTGTTTTTACCGCTAATTGGAAAGCTAAATCTTGTCGTATCGTATTGGCAGAAGCGAATCCCGCAGTCAGCTTGTCTTATAGGCCAAAATATTATAACCATGTGAAGTATTCCACGGAGTAATGTAGCTTCCTAAATATTATAGGCCATGGGTTTTGGCAGTCACCCTAGCTTTTCTTTTCCCAATTTGAAACAGGCAGAAATCTAGCATAAAGGCCTTTTTGTTTGCGTGAAAATTTCAGTTAATTTCTCATTAAAAAAAGAGAAATCTTCAGCTATTTCGTGCTGGACATGACATGAGAGTTCAGGCATTTGAGAGCCTTTTAATGGTATGCACAATGCAGAAGCTACTAAAACAATTACCGTGCACAAGCCTTCAACTATCCTACCTGGTTAAGATCAACAGGGCTGGAATATCTGTTATCCCCTAATTTTCTCCCTAGTTCTTTCCCCATAGCCATTCCTGTGATTCTTTGGAGTGTATCAGGAGGCAAAAACATGCTGGAATACCAACATCAGCCTAGACGGGGGTGCTCTTGAGGAGTTGGTTGCCATTTTCCATTTTGGTATCTAATAATTGGTTGCGGGCAAGCCAAAATGTCTATGGTAAAAAGGCCATCTCCATTGCTGAATTTTAAGGGTGAAGAGTTCAACACCCCAACGTC
Organism: Houttuynia cordata; assembly: GCA_039654745.1. NCBI lineage: Eukaryota > Viridiplantae > Streptophyta > Magnoliopsida > Piperales > Saururaceae > Houttuynia > Houttuynia cordata. The sequence goes on from CM077507.1 coordinate 18,159,747, forward strand.
CACCGTTCGTGTAATGGAATGGACTTGCCAAACCACGGCGTGGCTAGTGGCTACTCATCCAACTTATGTCACTGTTTTATTTACCAAAAAATGGGTCGTCGCTTTACATGAGGCTGTCGATTACACAACACCCCCAGGTGATCGTCTTGACTGGCGAAGTCACAACCATTCAATGACTACCTACCTTGGATTTCATAGGACTGGCTATCAGTATTTGTGAAATAAAAAATTTGTTCAATGCTGACAAGAGGCATAAAACGTCACGGATTATAGGATCTCATCAAATACCAAAGAACAACAGCAGCAAGATACCAAAGTATTGCACAATAGTTTCTACTCACAATCTGTGAATGAATCGTTACAGATTACAGGTTCCCATCATGCTAAAAATAATTTTTTTTTCTTGTAGGTCACTTGAAACAAACTCAGGTCAAACAACGAATACAAATAAAAACCAGCCAAAAATGAATATTTACTGCAACAAACTAAAACGTAGACCTAAAATAAAATCCTAGGAAGTATAACCCACCACTTCTATTTTCATGTTTAAACCCATTATACACCAGTATTACCAAGAATTTTTTTTCCTTTAATTATGCACATATGCTAGCTGCAGATGTCTCTGATATTAAGATCAAAGGTCTTCTCTTTCAGCATGATATCAGCTTTGTCACAACTAGGCTATCATCTCATACCAGGGCATATATTGCCTTCGCTGCAGGCTCATCAGTTTCCTCATGATTCAAAAACATTCTTAACAGACTTTTTGAAGAAGCTGATGGTTCTTACCAGTTGGCTCTGATAACCTTCTAGGTTGTGCTGAAGCCGCCTTAGTTTCAGAGCTTTTCCCAGGTAAAGATGAGACTGATCGACTTGACTGACTGACAGCACGGTTTGCACCATTGATTTTGGTGGACATAGGAGATTTTTGTGCAGGTGAAGCAGATCCGGGTTCAGAGTCACTGAACTTTGAACCCTTATGCAAGTTTGGAGAATGTGTTGTTGCCAGGCGAGATTTATTTTGTGAAGAGGGCGAAGGGGAATAAGAAGCACTCAAACCACTTCGTGCAGCGATTCTTTTTTGACGTTCTATTTTCACTGCCTCCAGTCGTTTTAGCTGTTCCTCTTCCTGAAAAAGTACCAGGCATCAGACAACAGAAATATGAATAGTTAAGTAAAACATGATACTGCATACTTGAGAAGCTCCCCTAATTTTCTGCCGAAGTGGCATGTAATGCTTCAGTCAATCATTTCCCACCTTTGTGTGATACTTGAGGACCCCTTATTCAGAATATGGAGAAAGGGAAGTAAAAGTAAATACCTTTTCTTTCTTCACTTTCTGAATATCAGCTTTGAATGACTGCAGCCTCTCAGCTCGTACTCGTGCATCAGTTGACAACCTCGAGGGCTTAACCTTTCTCACTGTGGGTTCAATCTTTTTCTTCTCCAAAGTGCCTTTCTTTCCCTTGTCAGACTTGACCAGCCTGTCTTTAGCAGTGCTCACATCTTCATTCTTTTCACTCTCTCGCACAACTACTTCTTTAGCATGAACTTCCATTTCATAGTCCACAGCTGGATCATAATGAAATGATTCTATTTCTACTGCACGCTCCGGCACCAAGCTTAAGCCATCTGGTTCATAGCTGATTCGGCTTTTGTCTTGACCAACAGAAAAATCATCATTTTTCTTAAAAGCTGATGGGAATTCAGATTCCATGCCAATAGGATTTCTGCTTTCAGTTCCCCCTTGATCAGTTGAGCTCAATCTGAGGGGAACAATAAATGATTCATCCATCCCGTTAGCAGATGAACCTTTATCTACCTTATCAGTACGCACGTATTCAGTTGCAGCAAGTGGATCTGAGAAGGAATTTGTGTTTCCCACCAAGCTTTCCTGTCCATAAATAATGAAGTCATCACTAGACATTTTTCTGTATCCTCCCCGATTACTTCCCATTTCAGTGGCCTGAACATCAGTATGCATATCATCAGAGTCTAGGCCTTTGTGAAACATGGCCAACTCATCACTAGATGGCATTGGCCTGTATAGTGTTCTTCTTTGGCCACTAGCAGTATCCAAATCAGGAATCCTGTTTCCTGAGAATTCAGCCATATCTCTTTCACGATCAAGTGGATCTGGATCTACTTGGGTCTGCCTTTTCTTAACTGGGATTTCCTTGCCATTTGTGAAAATACCTTTCTCAACTGTACTCCCTTCATCTTCTCGCAATAAACAGTTCTGAAATACTTCCCAATTCCCATGTTCTGCCCCCTGGCTAAATAGAACATCATCGCCCTGACTCCAAGAATCAGTTGACTGGGCATTCCCCCTGTTGCCTTTTGAAGATTGAGCAGAATTTTTAAGTTTCTTCTCCTGCAAATTAGACTCTGTTTTATCTCTTTGATGTTCAGAACCGGATTCTGATTCACTGTCAGAGTGCATACTGTTTGCGGTATTTACATCTCGAACTATTGTCTTGTCAGATTTCTTACGACCTGAACGCCCACCTTTTCTATGAGACTTATGATGACGTGAGCCTCTCTTATTTGATTCGTGCACATCTTGCTCTGATCCATCTTCAGAGCTACTGTAATCATCTTTACCACCTGAAGAATGACTTCTGTTTGTCCTGCGCCAAGCAGGACTCTGTTTGAAATCGTCAGCAGTAGCATATGGTGGAGGGTAAAATTGGCCATTTCCTGGATAGTTCTGATAGTAAGGCATGCCCTGTAAAGAATAAGGCTGAAACATGGGCACACCTGGCGGAGGTTGACTAGGCCAGTGTAGATACATTGGATGCTGAAATTGACCTTGAAATTGTTCCTGGTGGCTGCCCGGAAGCTGGGAATCCACAGATTTTTTATCTGGCAATGAACAGAAAACAGCTCATGACAATGTAGGAAACCTCAAACAGTCAATCTAAAAGAATTGTGGGCTAACTATGACTTACCCCCATTCATGTTTAGGTGCTGAGAGCTGCTATCACCAGCATCACTGCTCGCTTTCCCACTGCTTTCAGTTCCCAAACCATCATTGGTGTTATGCATACTGGTGTCTGCAGAAAGCATAATCCCAGAAGCATTAATGGAAGTGAAATCCGACTGAGCTGACATGATATCAGCTGGTTCAATTTCAATCCACTGGCCAGTTTCATGTTTCTGCTTCCACAGCTCCATAAATCTCATGCATGCCTTCCTATAAATTATAATACCAAAGAAAAACGCAATTTTTATATTGATTGGATAAAAATCATGTAAACAATAAATTGCTTATAAATAAAACTCTGCTAGAGAATAAAAATTATTTTACATTAACCGAGATGCACCAAAACATTCAGCAAAGTCGATCAAGTGAGACATGTGATCAATGTCAAAGCCTGCTGCTACAGCACGTGCAAAGGCCATCCCTTGTTCTTTCCGTAGCACGACTTTCCGAGTGTCAAGCACTCTCAAAAGTTGAACTCTGCAAACCATGTAGACTTAAAAGTTAAGCAGTGAGAAACATTCACAAGGAGTAAATTAGACAATGAAAATGAAGATCAAAATGTCCGCACTTTTCATGGTTTTCCATGTCAGCTAGATGTCTCCATTCTCTTGCCATTCACATATTAATTTTTTTCTAAAATTAAAAGATCTTTTAAATTTGGAAACAACATATCCATATTAGATAGCAATTACATTATTTGGATACAAGCAATATACATTATATAAGTAATACATTCAACATATACACACACACACACACATAAATGGCTATACTAAATATATAATGTCTGAAAGCAGTAACGTTATATTTATTATTCAATTGACATTAATTTCAAAGTGCCAAACATGTATATATATATATATATATATATATATATATATATATATATATATATATTTAAACTGAAACAAAGATAAACCAGCAATGTGTCACCGACCCAAAAATAAAATAAAAAGACCAGCACTGTGTCGTTTATTAGATAACAAGATAGTAGCATTCTTGCCCGATGCCGTGTTGTTATGGGGGGGAAGGACAAATATAATGCACAGTGCTATGGTACTTTTGTTTTTAGGGTACTCTACTACTACCCTAAAAACTTTGATCAGCAGAAAAAGAAATATAAATTTGTAACACTAGTCTAAATTTTTTAATAAGTATAGATGAAGCTAGTAGTTTGTGTTGTCTTTCATACATACTTGGAATTCTCCTCTTGTACTGCAGAGCCATTAGCTTCAGGTGGATGCGCACCCGGCTGTCATTAATTAAATGAAATCAGAATGAGACACACTATATGGCTAGGCTCGACTAATGCAAATATAACCATTTATATACCTTATAAAGTACAATTGCATTTTCCACACCAGCATCAGTACCAGGCTTCACAGCTGCCAATAGAAAGGCATTAAAATGAGGGCACAAAAATGACAGAGTTGATGCCCATTCTTAAATATTAATGCACATGAGCTAGTATGCAACAAACGATTTTGCTAACATTTACAGTACCTTCGGTGTTGTTTGCAGGCCTTGCTTGAAGATCTTCGACCTGTTAGACATGATAAAATTAACTCTTTAATAAAAAAGTAGTTGAAGCAAGTGCTCTCACATTACCATAACTAGGTGTTCAGTCAAGAAGCTTTTCCCTGAACTAGACACAAAAGATGCTGCAAGCTATCAGGGGGGTGTTTCTCGTTCTAGTCACTGCACTTTTCCATTTTACTAATTTGCCTACAAACACAATAAACCTAATGAATAATGAAAACACAATACTCACCGCAGTTATCTGCAGATTCTCAATATTCTGAATCGCAATTGCTTCATCAATCTGCAGCATTTCAGATTCTATGGTATTCACTCGTTCCAAGACCTCAGGATTACTAACAAACCGCACAAACCTGTGGAGAAGACACGAAATGCATCAAAATATGAAAACTTCCCACTCAACTAATGAGCTCTTCGCATTTTTTCTAAAAATCCTTCCACTTCAGACTCTTACTACCTCTCCATTGTTCCTTTTGTAAACCAAGTCATTTCACGCCGAGAACCAGGTTCAAGTGTAATAGAATAACCGCCTTTGGCAATTTGATCTTGAGCTGTCTTCAAGTGAGCAAGAAAAGGATTTAACAACCCAGAAGCAAGTTTCTCACTCTTCCCATTTGCAATGATAACCAATTCACACCTAACAAAAAAGATAAAAAGTCCATTAAGCATAATATGTAACATAAGTATGACCAACTTGGTCTCTGATGGAAGATATAGACAAAAGAGAAGAAGAATTTATAACTCAGAAAAGTGGAATAAAAGAGTAACGCGTAGATCTGATTTTATGATGGATGCTAAATCTATAACGTATGATCTATGTACATCATAAGTTCTAAATGCAAATCATCTAACCTCAGCTTTCCCTACTGTCTGGCCCAACAATCTGCTATGACGGATTAACAAACCCAAAAAATTTAGTCCTAGTATCAGTCAGTTTGTTCCATAGTTACACAAACATTTTATGAAATAAATCTCCGGAAGAATAAGAGTACGACCCAAGATAACTTGGAAGGAACCTAGGAGAAAAGACTTGATCCATGACTTGGATGAGGAAATGAACAATTATACAGAACGAACATGATGATATGAAACAATTTTCTTTTAAGATATTCGTTGTATCTGTTTCCTTTCCAAAATGGACTTGGATATTTTAGATGAGATACGACTATACGAATATCCATCTACAATTCCCAAGCATTCCACAATATCAACCTTTGAAGGATGTTTAGTGCCTGCAGTCTGTGAGCAGCTTGTCAAAAGCAGGTATCTTTGAGACAAAAGTTTGAACAATACAGATTACCAAATAGAGTTCTTCAATCAATCTGAATTCTGAAAAAGGTAGAAAAAGACAAGATCTAATTTGAATGCATCATTTGTAATGTCAATCACCGTTCACAGATCATCACAAAACACCCTCAAATTCCTCAAAGCAATCATTTTTTCTGAAACCAGAAACCCAACCAAAAAGAAGAAAACAAACCAACAGAAAAAACAACGAAACACATTCAAAGATAGCATCTTTTCACCTGGTTCTAGTGGGCGTGAGCTGAAAAACAGCAGAATCAAGCCTTGTTCCGGACTTCATCTTCCCACCAGAACTCAACCCAACTGTCACACTTACTACAGATCACAATGGCTTCAGCTGCGGGAAATGCTGAAAGTACAAATCTTTGGACAAGGGGTAGAGGAAATTTGTGAAGCAGAGGCGTAATGGGAGCTGGGATTGACAGAGGAGAGGTGGGGGGGGGTCACATGCAGAGAGGAAAAGCTGCAATAATGGAATGGGAAAAAGACGGCGGAAGCATGAGCAGATCAGCTTTAATGGCGGAAGGAAGCCATAAATGGGCCGATTTGCAGCAAATGCGAGTGATATAAAGTCAGACACAGAGAGAGAGAGAACAGAGCAGCAGCAGCGCAGAGAGAGACGGAGAGGAAGGTGGGAGCTTTAATGGTGGTAGATATAAAGAACAAAAATAAATAAAAGAAGTGTTGAAGGCTTGAAGGAGAAGCTGTCACTCACAGAGATAGGGTAAGTTTTTTAATTAGTTAAATTTGATTTTGAAAAAGTGCAAAAAAAATCCCCTAATAAAAGTTCCATATGGAAAAAGATTTTTTTATTCCATATTAATATCTCCATTTGGCACCATGAATAGAGTGGCTAGTTAAAAGAGGCTTCAGCTTTAAGTGGGTAAATCCAAATGGAGCTATTAATATGAGACCAAGGGAATATTTCGATTAGAGTAATATTTACTGCAAAAAACAGAAAAACGACGATAAAGAAAAAATGTTTGCAACGATAAAGAAATAGTAGAAAATGGAAATTTGTTCCTAGTGAGGGTAAGGAACACATTTCTCTCTAATTATCGTTTGTCCAATGCTAGTTGTCGGGATTTTTATTCCATATGGGAAAGAGTACAATTATTGCGGTAATGCTGGAGTTTACATATTTCTTGTGGTAAAGAAAATACTTTCTCTTGTATAAAAAAAAGAAAGTACTTTCTCCATCTCACATTAATAGTCTTCTTTGGATTCCAAAGATAAATTTTAGTTTATTTTGATAAAACAAATGAAACTAATAGGGTGGGACGGGAAGAGTATGACATGATCTTGAGGACCACCAACACACTGCCATACATGCAAAATGGCTTTAAAGTGATAACAATGCATTAGAAACAATCATATGTAAAATATCTATGAACTATTTATCACATTTATTTGGCTAGAAAAATATACCCCCTCCGTTCTAAAATACTGTGTACATTTGAAAAAAAATTTATTTTTATTGGACCATGAAGCCCACAAGGAAGTCACATGATTTCTTCTCCCTTGTATCTCATCTAACTCATATGATTGTTCATAAACAAAGTTCTATTCAATCCTTCCAAGGCTCCTCCAATTTTAAAGAGGAAGTCATCCAACTTGGCAAAATGTATACAATATTTTAGAATAGTAATATTTTCAAATATACTTAGTATTTTAGAACGGAGGGAATGTGAACTAATGGTAATCAAGTGAAAGATGTTCCTTATATGAGGAGCTTAGAAAGACAAGAGCCACCATTAGTATTGTTTCTATTTTTTGCTAATCGTACCCATATCATGTTGTGCATCATGGATGAGGACTTTAGATCAAGTGAAACACTCCCTGATTTTCTTTCGATTTTTTTTGTTATTGAACATCAGGCATCAGTGAGTGGAAAAGGTTTTTTTTTTTATATAAAGCAAATGTAACATGGGCAATTCATGAGAGGGTTCTTTTTTCAGCACTGGAAGGAGGGGAGGATGGTAAATTAATACCAATGATTTAGTGATTTGGTAGATCAGTGCAGGGACAAAAAAAGCCCTCTAAAGGGGCAGGCTTTTTTCCAGCTGTAACAGCTACTCAGATCCAAGCTGTATGCTTCTGCTGAGCTCAGTCCCAGCTGGAAAATTGGGCTGCGCTTTGAGTGGGCACTCTCAAGATGACTGGGACCAACCAAGCTCCATTGAGCTTAATTACTGATTTTTGTACTAAACACATCATCGCTTCATTGGGTGGTAGCACTTTTATGTGGTCACCAAAATACACAATGGCTGCCGACACTAGCATTTTAGGAATATATCTCATTTCTTCTTTAATGATAATTGATAGGCTAAACCCATTTTTGTCAGTCCAAACTTTTAATTACTTCAATCTCTTCTTGATGGTAGCCAAATTGAACCCATTTTGAATAATTTAATGATGTCTATTATTCATATGTCCCATAGTAAAGTCTGATTTGGGTTTTAAATATGAACTGATTTGGAAAAACAAATCGGATATTAAAGTGGGATGGAAGGAGTATTAATTTAGTCATTGGTTGGATAAGGCACAACAAATATGATTACAAAGAGAATCAGATAATCAATTAGATGATTCGCCTTATATCAATCGTGGGAGCCATTTTAATTGGGGAAAGCAGGGCTTTTAAGTCTCACCTGCCTTGCCTCCATGTATAAATGTTTCTATCGGAAGATTGAAAATCATTACTTATGTGATTATGTATGGGTATTTATAAGAAGATTAAGTTAGGTTGGAAGGTTAAGAAATAGATGGAAGGGGACTCTGTGCTACACTAAGGGAGGACAAGGACAAACTTGGAGAACTTGATATGGTGTGTTTGTTTGCTGAAAGATGAAAAATCGTCAAGGTGAAAGAAGTATAAAAATTTTTAGTTTGAAAATTTTTGAGGCTTGAAACGTACTTTTAGAGTGCATTTATTTTAAATTATCCAAACATATTTCAGTTTTTACAAAGTTTTTGTACTTCTTTCACCTTGACGATTTTTCATTTTTCAGCAAACAAACACACCCCCAGCGCCACACATTTCATACATGATTGATGGCGATGGCATTGATTGGAATACGTTGCTTGTCTTGTAAGGCCAAATTATATACTATTATAGGGGCACTACAATTCTTCCTCCATAATCATCCTCTTCATCATTTAGGGTAAGCTTTCTATGTCAGATGCAATTGGCTACTGGTGGAGCATATAGATATATTCTATGGAGGGGCCCATCTATATGGTGACTACCCAACTTTCACAAAGACATTTTTTTGGGTACAATCATAAAGACATTCATCATACAAAGAAATATCTAAAGGAACAGAGTTGAATTATTGGAGGGCTTTTTTTTTCCTTAACTGGATTATTGGAGTCATACGCTTTACCATCTGAGTAAGATTATCTCCTGCAATGCAATTTTTTTTCCATTTTTTCTCGTGTTTTTTCTTCAAAAAGAAAAATTAGGTAGGTTAGTTTATCTTTTTGCTACAAACTGGAATGGTTGTTAGCAGGGAGGAAAGAGGAACAATCTTAGCAATTATTGGTTTTGCAAGAAACCACCCTTATGTATAAGATGCTCACTTGGTCTGAAAAAACCTAGGTACATTTGAAAAATTATGGATCTAGCATTAGGTGGCTGGATTTTGCATTCAAGTTGGAAGTGTCTTCCAAAAAACGTAGGACATAAGGCTTGAAATATTGTGAGCCCTACCGGGCCAATAAATTTAACTCATTTTCAAGTGCAGGCATTTTTTTTCAGAGGGAGTATTAGTATATAGATATTATTTAGAGTACCGTTTATATGAGACTGGACTCATATAAGAGGCATGAGATCAAGTGTTTCAGCCATTGGATTTTGATCTAGCGGTGCTCGTTAACACAGGTGGTAGAATGTGCTTATCAGGAGTGCCGTCGGATCTTAATCTAACAGCTATGGCTTAAACTGGGCTTATATAAGCAGCATGAGGCCAGTTTCATTTAAACTTTTCCCTATTATATATGTTATTCAATAAGTAGAGTAGTGGTACTTGAAACACCTACTCACTTCTCTCCTGGTAACATAGGTGCCATGAAAATCTGTCATTTTGAACAAGCATAAATAGTGGAGGATCACAGTAGTACATAATAATCCCTATGTTAATTTTAATACGAAGAAGTAATCCTTGAACCACCAAGTCACCTGTCGTTATCTTCTGATAAAATAGGTGCCTCTCTTGCCAGTCATTTTCAACAAGACATGAATAGTTCATATCATCCATTAGATTCTACACCTTCTTTAGATATGGCTTTTCACAACCACTCAAGTGCCTTACATGATGATGCCTTATACTGGGATCTAGTCAATAGATCACATCCAACACAACCACTATAAAAACTAGAAATGTATTCTTAAAGCAACTGTTCTTATCATGCTATCCCTGTGTCAAAAAGCAAAAATAATTATCTCTTATTAATAGGAAATTTCTTTTTCTTCTTTTTCTCCTCCTTATTCTTCTTCATTTTTTTGCCATGGTCCTTTAGTGAGAATTGAGCACATCTGAACATGGTTGCATCACCAATACACATTCTTCATTCTCTTTTTCTTTAGAAAAGGAAAGGATAAAGTTGCATAGATTGCTAGGGAAGAATAGTGCTTATATGAAATTCTGATAGTCCTAAAGTCAACAAGGAGCTTAAATACTTTTGAACTGAGCCAGTCTTTAAAAATAAAACAAGTAAATATATCTAGCTTCTGCTATTAGGCAGTTATAAAGTCAACATTCATGACCTAGCTGGCTTTGGCTCACACTTTAATTACATATATATATATGATTGTGATGTCCAGTTCATGCATGTGAACATCATCTTTTTGCAGTGCAAGCTCGGACCACATGTGAGCCTCTGAGTCTATTCGTTACATTTATTTGATCATAGTACTAAGTAATATGAGAACCATCACAAATCAATTATTGTTGTAGACATAAGTAGCATCTTCTACGAGTCAAAATTGCGCAGGATCTAAGAGCCTGGGACTAGCTCATTTTGTTTCAAATTGTTAGGTAGTTTAGGTGGTCACAGACTCACATGTAAGGTCTATAGTGGGCCTCTTTTGTACCATAGTGGGCCTTCTTTTGGCAGTATTGTAGTGGGCCTTGTTACCACTGAACATATCCTACATGATATATGGTACTATGTTTTACACAAACAATTTTTTTTTTATAGAGAGTTTTTGCACAAACATGATATATGGCACTTCCTGGTTTTTTACCACCCTATTGATCTGAAATGGCCAAAGAAGGTTCCCCTCTCAAAGTTATAAGAAAAGGATGTCCCTTCCAAAGCCCCACCTCCCTCCCGCACTGTCTTTGGGAGTGTGTGTGTTTTCCAACATGAACTAATTAATTTTCCAAGCTTACTTCCTCTGTTCCATATTAATTTTTTAATTATTCCATCCCGTATCAGTTCGTCTAGCCTGACCAATTCCACTACCAACATCACATCACCACCAAAGAGAACTTGCCACGTAATCAAGGGAGAGGAAGAAAGGGCTGAATAGAGGAAAAAATTACAACCTCACCCAAAATTCTAGGGTCCCACCTCCATGTGGCCCTTGGTCCTTGCTGGTCACAGAATGTCGGTCAGCAGAACAATTTTTATCCCGTATTAAAAGCTCCATATGGAAAAATAGTGATGTCTATTGAATGACATGACCCACCAATGGAAAACTAGAATGTGTAATCTATTTGAAGTACCCAGCGACTTATATTGAGGCGAATGAAGATATATGGAACTGGTGTGACCCAATAATGGAAACTTAGATTGTGCAATCTGTTTAAATTACCCAGCCACTTCACCTGAGCCTAAAGCTATAAATATGGGACACTTTTTCATAAAGAGAGCTATAACTATGGGACAAAGGGAATATATTTTAATTCAATTTTACATAGATTTGTTATTATAAAACATGTAAAATTGTGGTGCACAGTAAAGAGTGTTTTCTTTTTACTGTGTACTGTGGCGCACAGTAAAAAGTGTGTAGCTGAAGGATAATGGAATAGAAACTTTGCATAACCCAATAAGACGGCACCCCAACGCTAGGGGTTAGGACAACATTTTTATGCCTTGGTGTGGCTAGGAAATTTCTCTAAAGAAAAGTGGTAGAATTCATTTAGCTCCGTTGACGTACCGTGCCCAGCTAGAGTTTTCGAAACTACATATCACCAGACTGAGATGGACAAAAGTTCAGCTTCTAAATGTAGATTGCACAGTGCTGTATATTTAAATTCTTACATTTCTTAACGACTTGAGCATCTGAGTATGCACTAAATCTGGACTTAATCCACAATACAGCACTAACTCTGGAAATTATACAGGTTAAACTACAGAAATAGTTTAGCAAAAAATAAAAATGCAGAAATAACGGATGCAATTAGTGAAAATTATTCACCCAAATTACAGGCGAAAAAACTCTTTTTCCACAATGAAAAATCAAATCAACAAAATGATGTAAAACACTGTAGCGAAACTAATATGAGATATTATCCCCTGAGCCCGAAAACATACACAACTATAAAATAAAAACAAATATTACTGTCTAGAGATTGGCCCATCATACAGAACAAAGGGGAAAAAAGGTAACAAGTTACTGAGAAACGTAAAATTAATCTGAACACTAACAAATTCTGTTAACCAGCTGTGTTCCACGATCAAACACAGGTCAACAGATTCCCTCACTGGAAAGGCATCCACCATCAGCAAAGAACTCCACTCAATCTTCTAGCTCTGTCCCTTCCAGTTTCCAGAATGACCGAAAGTAAAACACGCTGGAAATTGCAGGTGTCTTGGCCAAGCTTTATCTAATCATTATGTCAACTTGAACATCGAAGTAAATTTTTTTTGTCAAGACACATTTTTGCTGCTTTCAATGCTCAAAACTCGTCAAGCATCCAAAGCTTTCGAATAAGGCTCTACAAGGAACAAATACATTTTAAATATATGATAACCAAAACAGACATCAGTAGTGCACAATAATTTTAAACTTGAAGCACTAAACTTTCCGAAGCACGTGCACATTCAGACATGGTAAGTATAGCTGAGAAATTATCAATACTGTACATTAGTTATTAGACTCAAATGGATCACAAAAGCCAGAGACTTGCAACAAGTCAAACAAATTATCATCATTCGTCATAGCATTCTTCTATGCACATTATCATAATTATCATCATCATTCATCACAGCCTCGTTTTAAACAAATAATCACCATAATCTACCTTTTAACTATGTACATCCTCTTGTAGTATTTCGGGCACTGCTATAGAGATCATGAAACAATCTACCATGTTATTCTAAATCCCAAAATCCAGTGTTTTGCAACAAATCAGAGCAGGGGTCAATACCACCATACAGCAGCAGCAAATGCATAGTACTACAGGTGATCTTAGGTACTGTCACTGTGTCAGTAAGGCTTAAAAACTGCAAGGACTTTTAAAATTCCAGTAAGGCATCTCATAAATTCGTCACAGATAAAAAATTAATTTCTCGTTGCTTAACTTATCAATTTTTCAAGACGTAAACAAATGGTTGTGTGATTTGGAATCCTTCACTATAGTAGTTCAAACAGGATTGAAAACACAACCAACTAATACCCTGTCCTTTTAAGTGGTTTTTCAATTACATTTTTACATATATTATAGCCAGTGTGACATAATATTCCATCTCCTTTTAGGTGTAGTAACTACAGATCCTTCAAAACACAAGGTTTAATTCCATGTCTCCTTCCCATTATTTATATACAATCATCAAGATATCTTGAGGTGTGGCTGCATCATGAAAAGTATCATTCTCAATCTTATACTATTTGCTCAGAAATGCCAAAAAATACTTTGCAGCAGGTGCATAAGGATCTACCACCCTAGGGGTTAGGTCATAACGAACGCACTAAACATAAACCTTCATAAAATTAATACAGTATATTAAAGTCAAAATGCTAATAGGTTTAGCAGTGAATAGACGAAGAGAAATTGTTTTAGCCCTAAGACCCATTATGGAAACTTTATTGAATGTAGCTAATATGAGGATGCTAAGGTGGAATAACTAGAAGAGACTGGATTAGAAATGAATATATTACATGGAGAATTTATCATTGCACCTTTAGGAGATGAGCTTAATAGAGTAGGTTGTGTCGGGATGGCACATATAGAGGAGACCAAGGGGTGCCCCTGCAAGAATGCTAGAGGGGATGCATGTTGAAAAGGGTAAAAGAGATAGAAAAGGACCTAAAGGACGTGGATGGAGTTGATAAGAAAGGATGTTATTATGCTATCTCTTCCAAGAGAATTTGTCAAAAGGAAGGCTAAAGTCTAAGTGCGAGATCAAGTCCAACCCCAAATTGTTGACAAAATGTGTTACTAGTGCTTATGATTGTTTGCTTGGATAAGCTCCCACACACATCACCCACCATTTCACTTCCATGAAAGTTTCCACAGGATATAAAGTAAAAGCAAATAATTCTTGCCTGAATTGACTAAAAAATCCAAAAAGAAAAAAGGAAGTGGAGGTACAGAAAAAGAAATTTCATCCATATTCTTTCAGAAATTGGATGGATAATCTAAGCAAAGATGAAACTAGATGCAAAGAAACTTTTTTTTTGGATAATTAGATGCAAGGAAAACTTACAAAAGATTACCAAGAATGATTTCAAAAAGGAGCTTCAAGTGATTCATCCCAGACATCTGCACTTCCATTAGAAGCATCTTCACCATCTTCTTCCATGGAAAGCCTAATATATTCCCTATGAGCAAAGCGGTCCCACTCTGTCAAAGCAGGCTCCTCTCTTTCCTGACAATTTCAAACATAAAAAAATAATCAGTGAAGGGTGGTCAGGCCTTGAATGACATACAAGTATTTAGAAATTTACTCTTCACAGACCTGACGGATGAGAAATGGATCACGTGTTTCAAATGCCATGAACTTATTCAGATTGAAAAGAATGTTGAAAACATTTCCTGAAAGTTTGCATCCTTTCAAGTCGCGAAGAGTAAGATAACTCTCATTCTGCAAACAAAAGCTCATCTATTTATCACAAAACAAGCATTCAACCAGAAGAATTAGAAATCAAACTTAACTCACCACTGGTCCAATCATGTCAACCATTTGGCACAATATATCCTCAAAAAGAACGGGCTCCTGGGCCATACATTCCATGCGATGCAACTGCTCTTCGTAAAAAAATTGCATCTCGTTAGGGGTGAGAATCCCATTTCCGTCCAAATCTATGCACTTGAACCTGTAAAAGAGTCAAAAGAACCAAACATCATGTTATCTAATGCATAGATTAGATAAAAATGACACAAATTAAGTATATGCACAGACCATACAACAAGCCAACACCCTTGATCCTCTAAAGTACCAAGCAAGGGAAGTCACCAAAAATTTTCTCCAATTCCAAAAAGCATTTATAATTAATAAACACTAGCACCATCATCATCAGCAATACTTGATTCATTCCCATTATTCGCGAATACAGCTAAAAATCCAAAGCAGTAAGTTTCATATAAACCAAAGAACTCCAACGAGGTCTTTTAGAGTCTGAAGACTGTTAAGTTGACTGAATAATCCTATGAATCAAAAACTTCGAAGATAAACTAAGAGAGATGAAAAGATGTAAATGAACAGAAATGACATAAAAGGCCCAACTTATGAATAAACAAATCCATAATTGTTGGAAAAGGACTATAGCAGGAAAGTAGTTTGGCAGGCCCAGTCAACCAGAAAGTTTGTATTTATAGCCATCAATGAAGAAAATGACCAAAAGTACAAAAGACACAACGAATTTCAGAAGTATTGTCCAGATAAGACCCCAACATTTCTAAATTAACATCAGAATAAAAGAAAAGGATATGCTTACCAATACTCCAGACTAGGTTCAGATGATTTATCTTCCTCTGACAGCATGAAGTAAACAAAGTCTTCGTAACCCATCTTTCCTTCAACTTTGCAGGTGAACTTTCTTGGGATCTGATATTTGAAACACACATGAATAACAAACATACAATGTTGCTGAATGTGAAATATATAAACATCAAAAGCAACCACAATACATCTAGCACAAACCTGTGAGAAAATTCTATCCACAATCCTATAAGTAAGAGCATGATTTCCATATCTGATAAGATTCTCTTTATCAATCAAGAAGTCATGATCTGTATCAAGTTCCCAGAATTTGCAGTATATAACATAGAAGTGTTCATATGAGAAGTATCTGCATGTAAAAAATAGATCAAAAGTTAATCCTTTTGCTCCTGTCAGCCATTATTCAAACAAGCAATCTACCAAAGATATCGAATTGGATAATGCCCTATAAACTTTTGTTGATTATTTGTTTCCCCACAAATCATAATCTCTTGATTAATTTGGTTCAGCATATAGCATCCGTACTTTCAAAGCATAGCTCATACCCAAAGAACGGAATTTTCATCTTCTCATATTAAAACAGAAATGGCATAAGAAAACAGTTATGGCAAAATTTTTAAAAAGCGAATACATCAACTGAAGAACATAACAGTGAAAATCAACATTACTAACCTCAAGACTTTGTTGATATCCTCCTCCTCATCTGCATGTTGCATTGCAGCTATAAGATTTCCCCGTTTCAGTTCCCGCAGAGTTAAATGACCGTTACCTGACCTATTTATGTAATAAAATATTCTGTAGATAACTGTTTCAGCTGCTCATACCAAAAAATAGAATATCAGTAAAAGCATTAGAATTCACAGTATGAAAACCATCACATTTAATCCAGAAGATGCACCTTAGTATCAATCATCGTGTAGAAACAGGTCTCAACAACAAAAGTGCATGCACTAGTATCAAGCATAATATTTTGTCCAAAAAAAGTTATACGCTAAATAAGTAAACAAGTGCACATCAAATCCACCATCTATAATTTATTTGAATCATAATTTAATATCTCAATTCCATTTATGCAGAGAGAGAGAGAGAGAGCTTCTATCAAGTGTAGGAAAAGAACCTACAATCAGAATTCCAGGTGTAGCCTCATGGGTGACTAAGGAGGGTCAGAACAAGGAAGGTTGAAAGAAAGCCATTAAATATAATGCCCACCAAACTGGGGTCCATCTGAACATGTGTGGCCCCTTCATAGTATCGTGTCTTGCATCACCACGATCTATTTGGAAGAATAAAAAACGGAGAGAAGCAGGCCAAGAGAAGCAAAAGGGGGGGACTGACAATTCGTACTCAATATTTGGGTCGGCTGTTGGGACCTAAAAGTGAATAGGGACTGACACCAATCAGGTGGATAGTCCCCTCCATCTTAATTCACAAACCACAACTATCAAAGAAAATGTTACAAAATTTCAAACTCATTAATACAGTTTACGGGCATCTTTAAAATGCCTCAAAAATGTAAAACGACTTTCAGAATTTCCTCAAGAAGCACTGGCTTCCAAATTCTTTTCTTCTGGTTGTGAAGGGAAAACAAAACAAATACATAGTTTCTTTCTGAAGAAAAAAATCCAGACGAGGATTTTATATTTCAGTTTTCGTAGCAGCTGAGTTCTGGAAAAGAGAACTTTAATTAGTTACTCACTTCTCGTAGAATAGTCATAATCATAATCATAATCAATTAGCGCCTTTTCCCAACTATTTGGGGTCGGCCACACGGATCTTACTCCTCCATTCCAGCCTGTTTTGGGCTACCTCTTTTGTAAGAGATAGTAAAGTCAAATCCTTTCTTATTAGCTCCATCCAAGTTCTCTTAGGTCTCCCTCTTCCTCTTTTAACATCGTTTACCTGTATCCCTTCTAATCTTCTCACAGGGGCATCTAAAGGTCTTCTTTGCATATGCCCATACCAACGCAACCTACATTCCCTCAGCTTCTCCCCTAAAGGCACTACTCCTAGGCTCTCACGAATATATTCATTTCTAATCCTATCTCTCCTAGTTATCCCACTCATCCACCTTAACATTCTCATTTCGGCTACATTCAACTTATTTATATGACTCCTCTTTGGTGCCCAGCACTTCGCTCCATAGAGTATTGCAGGCCTAATGGCCGTCCTATAGAACTTGCCTTTAAGTCTTTTTGGAACCCGCTTATCACACAACACTCCCGAGGCTGCCCTCCACTTTACCCACCCCGCATTTATCCTATGCACCACATCACTATCAATATCCCCTTCTTTATGGATAATGGATCCTAAGTAACGGAATTGATCACACCTTGGCACTTCTTGCCCATCTATTTCAACTAGAGCTCTATCTATAATTCTACCTTCCTTAAAATTAAATTCCATACACTGTGTCTTAGTCCTACTTATTTTAAAACCTTTAGATTCTAGAGCAACCCTCCACAATTCTAATTTCGCATTTAAACCTACTTTATTCTCATCAATTAAAACTACATCATCTGCAAAAAGCATACACCAAGGTACATTATCTTGCAAATGACTAGTAAGCTCATCCATAACCTAGGAAGCACCGATACGGATACGGCGATACGATACGATACGATACGGGTACGGCGATACGGCAATTTTCAAAAAGTCCCGATACGATACGTCGGGGATACGTTTTTGAAAAAATATTTTATATATTTTTAAAACACATTTTAGATTGGTCCTAGTGTCAAAACAAACAATAAGCATAATAAAGAAGAAAAATTTAAACCTAGCACCCTAATAGCCACCTATAGTAACTTCCATAATTTTGATAGAATTACACTATAATGACAACACAAACAATAATAATTATAAGTTATGAAATTAAACATTATAACTTATAATAGTTCCCCCTTTATGTATAGGAAACTGTTTTTTTTTTTTTTTTTTTTTTTTTTTTTTTTTTTTTTTATTAAGACAATACGCCACCGATACGCATGCAGCCGTATCGGTGGCGTATCCGTATCCGATACGTATCGGATACGGGTACGGGGGCAAATTCGGCGTATCGGTGCTTCCTAGGCCATAACTAAAGCGAAAAGATACGGACTTAAGGCTGACCCTTGATGAAGACCTACCGTAACTGAAAGCTCCTTAGTTTCCCCCCAATAGTCCGCACACTAGTCACAACCCCTTCATACATATTCTTTATGATGTCTATGTAACCTCTTATGACACCCTTCTTCTTCAAAACACTCCAAATAAGCTCTCTTGGCACTCTATCGTAGGCTTTTTCCAAATCTATGAAGGCCATATAAAAGTTTTGTTTTCTATCCCTGTACCTCTCAACTAACTGCCGTAGTAAAAATATAGCTTCCGTTGTTGACCTCTCCGGCATGAAACTAAATTGATTCTCTGATACTTTAGTAACTTTTCGCAAACGCCCTTCTAATACTCTCTCCCATAATTTCATAGTATGCCCCATAACTTTTATACCTCTATAGTTTGTACAATTTTGGATATCCCCTTTATTTTTATACAAGGGTATGAGGGTACTCCTCCTCCACTCCTCTGGC
This sequence comes from Houttuynia cordata, assembly GCA_039654745.1. Taxonomy (NCBI): domain Eukaryota; kingdom Viridiplantae; phylum Streptophyta; class Magnoliopsida; order Piperales; family Saururaceae; genus Houttuynia; species Houttuynia cordata. The sequence continues at coordinate 18,179,034 of CM077507.1, forward strand.
ATCCTCTTAGATTTCCAAATCTTGTTGAACAAAATAGTCAACCAAGTTAAGCCCACACCTCCTAGTGCCTTCCACACTTCAATAGGAATTCCATCGGGCCTTAGAGCCTTGCCTTTCTTCATCTTCCTTAACGCAGCACCTATTTCCTCTATGGAGAATCTCCTAAAATAAGTCACCACTTTAACAAGACTAGACTCAAACTCTATCCCACTACTATAATTCTCATTCAATAAACGCTCAAAATACTCACGCCATCTCTCCCTAATTTCCTCATCTTTCACTAAGACCCTTTGATCTTCACTTTTAATACACCTAACTTGCTCTAAGTCCCTACTCCTCCTATCCCTTAACTTGGCTAACTTATAAACGTCCCTCTCCCCCTCCTTCGTCCCTAGCCTATTATATAAGTCATCAAACGCCTTAAATTTAGCTTCACTCACTATCTTTTTAGCCACTCTCTTTCCCTTAACATATCTCTCCCAATTCTCTTTCCCTTAACTTCTCGTAGAATAGTAAAAAAAGAAAATAGTGCTTGATTTTCCCTAAGAGGTTTCAGATAATGTAAATGAGTCCTATTGACTATGAAATCAAAGAAATAGAGGTGAATGCTCGAGTATTGCAACAGCCTCTCTACTCGAGCATTTAATAGTACCTTGACAGTACTGCTAAAGGACCCAGCGAACAATATGTTCTTGTTAGGGTAGCCCAGCAAAACTCTACAAAAGGGTGTTAATACTCAGTCATAGCCAGATCTAATTCTATTCGAAAGAATTACTGCTTGTCTCCCTTTTACCCTCTCTTTCTGTTCTTTTCAATATTGTTTGTTCCACAAGTTAAACCACTACAATTTACAACACTGCTTAAAGACTCAAACACGGTAACGCCCACTCAAGTTGGTGTGCTGTTTGACTATGTAGTAATGAGGGCTCAGAAAACAGACTGCACATGGAGGCTGTACAAGTATATACATACATCAATGCCTACAATTCTGGGTGTCCAACAACCTAGCACACACCTTCCCCTTCACCAAACAGGAAGCTTAAAAACACAAACGCCTGAGTCACCATGTCATAAAATGCAGGTGTGTTACATCCGCTCCCATGCATTGCAAAAAGGTAAACTATGCAAACGCTACTCAACTACACAATCTCGTCCTTTTACTGTCAAGTATCAGTTTTTGTTTTCAAATATGTGGTCATTGCAGGTAATTCTATTACTGGAGACTTCTAACAGAGAATCCAAGTATATAGTTTGACATGAATCATACATGCATCTTCTACAGTTAAATAGAAGCAAAGACTAATAGAAGAATCCAAGTATATTGGTTTTTTTGGGTAATTAAGTAATATAGTTTGATATGACTCATAAACGTGCCTTGTATAATTAAGAGAGGCAAAGACTTATAACGCACCATATCTTTCCTGAAACTCAGGTGTGCTCTGCAAGAACTCTAAACCAGGGTGTGTTGCCAATAATTCTCGAAGAACAGGTTTGAAGTCCTCCTGGATCCAAATGAGAAATATAAGCATGGTAGTCATATTCACAATAGAATAACCAACAACCTTACGAGTGAATTATACACAAATTGATATCAAAGTCTGCACTTCATACATGCTTCATTCTAAAAAGGTGAACTGATTATGTTCACGTAAGTTTTGTATAAAAAGTGGTCATATTCAATGAACTTCCTGCAACCATCACGGCGAAGGCAGATAACTGGGAAGGCGTATTATAATGATGATAAGCGAAGCTTCCTATTTCAGGGTTTGCGCCAAAAGGCCTGGGATCAACCTTGCCGCAGTTATTATAAGTAAACATGCCGCAGTTTCTAACACAGATCCTATCCTTTAATTATAGGGGAAATGGCTAATTGAATCAATGTTAACTCACTTGAGGCCGATGGGATAGGCATATATAATGATATTAAGTCAATTTACAAGAATTCTAAGACAAACCTGAGTAAGGTAATTACGATTTGGCTGCTTCAATACTGCAAACATCTGGGTCGCTGTATCCATCATCAACGTGTTGCTGTTGACCCAATAGTCAATGAATGCATCCCTATAAAACAAATAACAAACCAAAAAGGCCATAAGCAACCTGGCAGAACTTGATAATTATCAAGAAAATAAGGGCATTTATACAACTAACACCAGAAAGAAATTTGAATGGATCCACTCTGCACATTCTTTTAATTATATAGATATTAGCATCAGAATATGTTTCCTTTAGTCCACATAAAAATATCATTTTTTTTCTTGCCCATATTGTTTGACAAATCTTTAGAGATGTATAAACAAAGATAATCAAACTCTTAGAGGGTTAATTAATAGCATGGATTTTATACCATATTTGACTCTTATCAGTATTGAAACGATGTTACAAAATCCTCATTCAAATAATCCCTCCAAAAAAACCTGGCAACAAAATAATTTGAATTTATTGGCCTGTAGGGCCCACAGCATTTCAAGCCTCCGCTTACTCCTGCACATGCAAATTCATGAGGATCTATTGGCCTGTAGGGCAAATCCAGTCACCTAATGGTGGATCCGTTATTTTTCAAATATAACCAGGTTTTTTTGGAAGGAGGGAGTATAAGAATCAAAATATGGAAAGAAAAAGGAATCAGAGCCTTCATCACATCCCTTAAACTGTGTGACTTAACAAAATAGGAGCAGCTGTCAAGGAACACAGGGAATACAAAAGCAAAATGATCCGCATGCCATTTTAGTAGTCCCATTCGGTTTTTCAAATAAATTAAACCCAATTCATTTTGGAAAACCAAATAGGACTATTAATGTGGAACAGAGGGAGTGGTAAAGTACGGTGTCAAAATTTTCTTCTGTGTAAGAACAGTGTATATGTCATATTAAGCTTGTTAGACATGGATAAATCTATCACGGTAAATCGAGAGACATCAGAAGAATATCTAATGCCTTGCTAATATAATGCCTCCTCCATTTCAAGCAGTCATTTAGATGTCAACTAAAAAATTTCTAAACATTTATGTTTGGTATTCTCTGCTTTTGTTAGTTTCATCATGTAAGTTTCCAGGAAACAAGCACTCGAGATTGCATTTTTGTCCTAATATGCGGAAGCACACAAGGTATTTCTTCTAAAAAAATGTACACAAAATATGCATTAGTATCAGAAAGGGAAAAACTAGCCTCACAACCCTATCACCAAAACCTAGGTCAGAAGACCCAATTTAGTCCCCCAGTAAAGGCTTGTTGGCGTGGGCTCAGATTGACAAGAAATGGAAATAGAACCCTTTTGATTGGATGCTATAAATTCCACCTCCTTTGGAAGTACAGACTTTTTACTTCAAAGTTCTTAAAAAAACTGTCCCAGGCATTCAAACAAGGTCAAATATACCAACATAAGGTACTCTCTCCATTCACAAGAGCCAACCTGCTGACTTTAAGGAAATAACAGTTTGAATCTACAAGGCTGGAATAGGATTAGTGAGATAGTAGCAAATTCTCCCAAAACAAAAACGTTATTGGAGTACTCAAAGCATTTAGTGCCTCAGGTTTAAAAAGTGAGAAATTTTGCACTAACATAAAAAAGCCAACAAAGTTAAGTAGAGATTAATCTCACATTAAAACCGACAAAGTAACTAGAGATGAATCATACACTTAAAAAGGTGAAAAGAGAATTTATTGCTATCTAAAATTATTAGACACAGAAAAGACTAGAAATTGGTGAAGAAAGCCATATTAGAACTGTACCACCATGTATTAAGAGTCCGAAACAACCAATTACACAAAATACAGAAACATTCTGATAACGGAAAGTCGGAAACTTACTGAAAATACAGAAGCTTTATAATGAAACCACCAATTACACGAGTTCTTACAAGAAACTGAAGATTTAAGGAATTCACAGCATAAACAAATAGAGTTCCATATGCAATCGAATGAAGCATATAAACAACTTACACTTGTTTAACAAGAAATATCAACCGTAATTATTCAAAGTACAAGACCCTACAAAGTTAAACGTGGACATACCTTGTCACAACTCCAACACAGTCGGCATCTATCTTCCTGAAAAGTGCGCTGGAAAAGAATGATGGTAACTTGCAAACTTCCTTTGCAACTGCTTTGAATTCTGATGTTCGAAAAATACGTGTTAAACTGCAATACTTACTAAGCCCTGAATAGAAAATGCACATTTAACATAACTCTCACCATGAGTTTGCAGACCATCCAGGTGACCATAAAAAAGCTGATCAATTCTAGAGAAGCATTGATTCTTCAAGTCAGACGGAGGTGGAGGACCATTCTGAAAGTAAAACTACACAACATACAAACATGATGTCAAACACATGTCAACAGGCAAAACCATGAAGAAACAAAAATAAATCATCAAAAAACGCACAGCCCAATAAGTGTACAAGTAGAACGAAACCATGCATAGTCAGTACCTGTGGTATGTTTTCTCGGACAGGCTCACTAACTAGTTTTAAAGGAGATCCTAATGAAGAAGGTCCAGGCTGTCGCTTTGATATACGAGGAGAACCAGAACTGCTTCTTGGAGAAAGAGGAGGGGTACTACCAGCAGGGAACATAGAAGGCAACGAATTACTTGCAGTAGCATTTGTGCTACTAGAGTTTCCAGGAACGTTTAGTGGCCCACCTTTCTTTGCATCATCAAGCAAAGTCTTAACCTGCAAAAGATTACAAAATGGAAGGATATTAAGGATGAAGGTAGATAGGTAGACCTTCTTGAAAATGGATAAACCTAGACATGTTTGTAATGCACTGTAAGTTATTAAATTTGCTTTTCAGAGGTGTAAATAATTTTAGTATAGCATTTTTCCAGTTACATTACTTTGAAAATGCTCAAAATCAAAACATATAGCTTCTAATTCATGCAGGTAGACAAAATGTTCACAGTGCATGCAAATAATCATCCAGAAACTACTCCCTCTAAAGACGATAAATATATATCAGGTAGGAAAAATGACCAATACACTCCATGCAAAACCACAAAAGTATACTCACTAAAAACTTCGTCATAAAACACCAAACAGCATGAGAAAATCGTTTTGCTCACTCTTAAAAGCGACTTCAGCATAGCTTATGTAATTGGAAAAATCACCCACACTCCAAATCCACAAATCTCTTGTTTAAATCAATTTCTATCTGAATATTTAGTAGCTCGCCAACTGTTGTAATATAAAGCTAGAACTAACATGATGTTGGCCCACTACATGCCACAGATACGAACTCTAAACATGCAACATTTTCAGCAATAAACCAACGAAAAAACCAAATTTTACTCTCATCACTAACTATTAGTAGCTAAAATGGGCCGGAAAAATTCGGTCCTGACTTTATTCCTTGCCGCTTAGACTCTCACAATATTGACAACTTTAGTCAAGGTCTCAAGCAACATTAACAAATAACCATTCTTTCTTACGTTTCCTGTCAACTTATACCCGCATTTCATCGACAGAGCAATCTCAATATTCAATTCCATTCCACACCATCAAAGTAAGCAACCTACTCCGTATAACGAGTTAGCTTTCTTCTCTTTAAAGTAGCTAGATCAATCAAGTACGAAATCCGCAACTGGCAAAACCAAATTAAACAGAAAGCGGAAACGGAAAAACTCACCAAACGAGCAGTTTCCGGGAGCGAGAGCCACTGAGAGAAAAGCTCATCGGCGATGCAAGGATTCGCTTTGAGCACCAAGGGCGAAACCTCCGGAAGCTGCAAGAGCTCCGGGTCAAGGGAAACCACGTCGCCTACCGCTTCCACGTCCATCTCAACACCCAGCAATCCCAATCCCTCATACACCAAACCCTAGATCCCAATCCCTCCTCGCTCAATCCAAAATCACCCAAAAAACACGAAAATCAAACCCACGCCATTGATCTTCCACCAATTCAATCCGTCCCACACCGCCGCATCACCCAGATCCCAAAATCCAGCAAAAAAAAGCGGAAAAAAATGGGGCTTGATCGGATGAAGGGGAGGAGGCAGTGGAGATCGGGAATCGTCGCCAGATCTGGGGCGGAATTGGGAGGCGCCGGTGCGGTCTTGCCGCCGGGAGAGGGGGGGAGCTTCGAGGGAGGCGACCGGAAACCCTCCGGAGAGAGGCGAGAGAGATCAAGCGAATGCCCAACGCACTGTTTTTTTTTCAGACACCAAATATGCCCCCGTCCAGATAATTTTGTAATAAAAATTACTTTAAGGTTGTATAATTACTTATTTAATTTGCTTAAATATGCTTCAAATACGGGTGTATTTGTATATGTTTGATGTTATACATGGGTATTTTTATATGGTGTATATACTTTTGTCTTTATGGTGATTGATTGATGGGTGGGCCAAATTTGTACTAGCTAAGATATTGTGCTTTTAAGTCCTTAAACGGTTAAACCGTAATGATGGTTGAAATAATTAGTATTAATACTTGGATTGTGGCGCTTTTTTTTGCCATTAAAACTTGTATTCATATAGTTCTCGCTACAAACATTGCAAATTATATTACCTACAATACTTGTACCTCGCATTCAGAGCAGTAACACGTAGTGAGAGTCGGAAAGCTTGATCACACCAATGGCATAAAATAAGTCTTTTTTTTTTTGAAATCTAATTTTTTTCTAAAAATATTTTTTTTTTAAATGGCGATATATCGGTGTAAAAAAATTTAAAAACTCATATTTATCCATATAGATTTATTGGGTGAGACCCAATAAATCGCCGATACATCGCCGATACGGAATTCCTTAACATGCATAGTTGAAATATGATACAACACAAGGGTGATAGGTAGTTGAACTAATCTACTACCCGAAGATAGACCGAGCTCCAAGAACAAGCTCTAGGGAAGGCCCATACGGCAATATGAACTTGCTAACAAGGGCCTTTGGAAAGACAAGTTGCACTAGTTCTGGAGGACCACTGACCATCGCGGAAGGCACAACAGAAAAGACCAACAATTGCTCCATTGGACGACATCTACCAATCTACTCAATGGAGCATATGAGCACATCCATGGAAAAGGTTGACCACAAAATCACTATCACAAGCGAACAATTAGCCACATCGATGGGCAACAAAAAGTAGACCTAGGCTAACAAAAATTAACTCATTTTCCATTTAGTCAGCCTGTAATGTTTATGGTGCCCCATCATCCCCACGGCTTAGGCTGCTTTGAACGGAGGTGAATAGAAGCTTGAAATCTCAATTAACGAATGATAAAGCAAATACTCCCTCTGTCCTTGTTTTAGTAGCTTCATATGAATAAATGTTGATTTTTATTGTATGGTGGAGACCCCAACTAATGGGGGGAAGAAGAGGTTGAAAAACTACTTAAATTGACCATATGGAGTAGTTAAAACGTGGCTGTCATGGTCACAAGGTATCGTCTTGACGAAAAGTAGTAAAAAGAAAGAAGAAGTAAGGAAAACAGGAAGAGAAGTAAAGAAAACTTGATTCAATATTGCATGCCCCAGAAAGAGGAAGAAGACCTCCTTATAAAGAAAGAGAGGGCGCGTCTACCTAGCCTGATTACAAGATATGACTTTTCAACTTCCTAGAATAATTATAACATATGACCTTTCAGCTTCCTAGGTTGATTACAATATATGACCTTTCAGCTTCCTAGAATAATTACAGCATATGACCTTTCAACTTCCTAGAATAATTATAACATATGACCTTTCAGTTACCAAGATACGGATCTGTGTACTGCCATTCACAACACTCCACCACGCTCCGCTTCCGCATTGCCCTCAATGCGACCATGATGGAAAACGGGTCAAAAAGTCATCCTCTAACATCCACTCTGCATCGTCTAACGATTTACCCTTCCAAGCTACCAACACTTCAGTTACAATACATCCTGAACGACGCACCCTCCGCTTGTCAATAAGAAAGGCAGGCATATGTGCGTCAGGTTCTGCAGGGCCCATGAGTGGCAGGGGTGCAATATCTGCAACTAACTGCGGGTCCCCCATGAATCGACGCAGCCGTGACACATGGAAAACAGGGTGCACCAGCGACCCGGGAGGTAGTGAAAGACAATATGCCACCAGCCCCACCTTTTCCATAACTGCATAAGGCCCATGATAACGAGCGGCCAGCTTATGATCAGCCCGAAATAGGGTAGTCTGGCGATGTGGCAGAATGGACACATATACCAAATCACCGACATGGAACTCCCGATCAGTGTGTTTCTTATCATAGACCTGTTTCATCCGGTTTTGAGCTGAAGCCAAATTAGCCTTGAGCTGGTGAAGAACCTCATCCCGCGTTTGAAGCATATAATCCACTTCGGCAACAGAGGAGCGATGAGGTACGTAAGACAAGACTGAAGGAGGAGGGCGACCGTAGACAACCTCGAAATGGGTGAATCCTGCACGTATGTGGTAAGCCGTGTTGTATGACCATTCTGCCCAGGGAAGGAGCTGAAGCCAACGCCGAGGCTGATTCCCAACAAAGCAGCGTAAATACTGCTCTAGACATCAGTTGACCACCTCGGTCTGACCATCCGTCTGAGGGTGATAGGCCGTACTCATATGGAGCTCCGTACCCTGCAGAGTGAAAAACTCCCGCCAGAACTGAGAAATGAATACACGATCCCGGTCTGACACAATAGTTCGTGGCATACCATTCAACTTTGCGACCTCCTTTACATACAGCTCCGCAATGGTTCGGGTAGAAAATGGATGGCTCAAGGCGCAAAAGTGGGCGTACTTGGAGAGGCGGTCGACCACTGATATATGCAAAATATACACATTTTTATATACCTTTCTACCTATTTGTTAGTTATATTTTTAGTTAAAATAATGATAATTAATGTTTATCTGTGTTAGGTGATTAATTAGGAGATTAATAAACAAATGTGCTTAATTGATTAATTTAGATGCGTTAATTGGGTTTAATGGATTTATAATTTACGATGTGTCTAAATTATATTTAATTATATTTATGCAGGTTGTAAAAGTCCTAAATCGCCAAAGAGAATGCACTTCAAATGGGCTCATATGAAGAGATCGAAGATTGGACGCGCGAGATTGATACAGCGGGTTTTAATTAAGAAAAAGAAAAAAAAAGGAAATGAATTGAAAAGAACCGGTTTCGGTCTGGTTCTGGTCCGGTTCAAGTAAAAATAAAAAAAAAGAAAGCGACCCGAGCCCGATGGCTCGGGCGCTGAGAGCTCGTGCTCTGTTCTGCCGGAGAGTGAAGATGAGTGGAATTCCGACGATCGCCGGCGGTGGGTCTTGCTCCGGCGACGATGGCGGTCTGTTTGTGACGGCGGGACGACGACGACGGAGGAAATTCCGGCGAAGTGAGGCTGCAATCAGGCGACAAAAAAAACGAAGAGGCTTGAAGAGGGGATTGACATTAATCCGGCGAGTTGACGACCGCCGGCGGTGGGTCTCATTTCCGGCGATGCGACGGTGACGATCTTGCCTCGACTTGGAAGGGAGGAAAGACGGCAAGCTCTGATTTGGCCGATGTTTGTAAAATGGAAAAAATTCCTTTTTGAAAGCTTGAGGTCGCGCCCGGAAAGGAAGGCGGCTGGGTAGCCGTCGACTCGATTCTTTGGACTATAAATGCCGGAGGCGGCTGGGTTGAGGGAGAGAACTGGTTTTTGCCGTGCTGTGGTGGGCGTGTTCGATCTGTTCTGTCTGCTGGAAAGGAGAAGTGGGACGGGGAGGAACTGTGGAGAGCGTGGTTGATCTGTCCAGAAAGGTCGGCGGGGGAAGAACTGGAGTGTATTGTTCTGTGAGAGAGGACGGTTTTTGGTGGAGGCGTATCTGCTTTTCTGGGTTCTGTTCGAGGTGGCCGGAATCGGGAGAGGAGGAGGCCGGAGTTGCTCTGTCGAGAGACAAAACAGAGCAGACTTCTGCTCGAGGGTCGACTGGGCAAACGGGAGAGAATTTACAACTGGTGACAAGGAGGATCTGGTCTGTAATTGAGAGATGCAGAACTGATTCTGTGGAGTCGGCAAAACTGTTCTGTTTCTCGAGAGGGGGCAGAATTGCTGGTCGAGATTGATAGGGCTGCTTTGCTTTGGCTGGAATTGGGGACTGTCTACTCTGTTCGAGAGAAAGAGTAGAACGGTTGAGGCGTGCAATCGAGAGATTGTTGCTGAAGGTGGAGGAAAGAGCAAAGCAGGACGGGATTACAAACAGACTGAAAGCAAATCAGGACTTTTCTTTATTAATTTATCTTTTGTTTAGTTAATTTCTGTGTTTTTTAGTTTAGTTGAACAATTGGTTGCTTAAAAAGAAAATAAAAATTAGAACTTTACATTTCATTACTAATTGCTATATTCTCTAGAATTAGGTTGAATATCTTACTAAGTCTCTGAGGGATCGACCTCGTAGCCACTATTCTGCATTAGATTCGTGCGCTTGCGAGTATCATATTAAAATTTACATCAAGTTTTTGGCGCCGTTGCCGGGGACTACGTAGGATAATTTACCAAATTCTTAGAGTAGTTTAGTTTAGTTTAATTTAGTTAATTTTTGTTGCTTATCAGTGTTTTGTCTTTTTTGTAGGAGTAAGAGAAAACGCGGAATTCTCGCCAACGTTGGAAGGGCCACCCCTTCCCCTCGTTTGCATTCTTTTACCTTCTCTTTTAATTTTTCTAGGTGCTTAGTATTTTTATATTTCTTTCTGTGATTGCTTGCTTGTGTTAGTTGCAATTTTTAGGTTTGTTCTAGATATTTGATTTTTAGTGTCGTTATTAGTGTATGCTTGGTCGTCGGTCACTGGGTGAAAAGCTTGCACCTCTTGACCTAGAAATTGAAAGAACTTTCAAAGCAAGATTAAAACATACAATGGATGTTACACATCAATTAGGTAACATGGAAAATGAGAATGTGAGGAAGACACTAAAAGATTATTCATCCCCCATTCAATTCAACTCACCTTCCTGCATAGTGTTGCCGCTCACCACGGCACACCACTTTGAGTTGAAACCAGGGGTGATGCAACTCTTGCCCACATTCTATGGTTCCAATAAAGAAGATCCCTATAATCATGTTAAAGAGTTCCTTGACATTTGTGCTACATTTAAATTCCAAAATTTCTCTGATGAATCTGTTAGGTTGCGCCTCTTTCCCTTTTCTTTGAAAGAAAAAGCGAAAGCTTGGTTGAACTCTTTAGAAGTTGGAACAATTAGGAGTTGGGATCAATTAGCTGAAAAATTTTTGAACAAATTCTTCCCTGTTCATAAAACTCATGCCCTTCGTAGAGAAATTACAAATTTCATGCAGAAGGAGGGTGAACACTTTTATGAGTGTTGGGAAAGATGGAAGAATTTGCTCCTTAAGTGTCCACACCATGGCTTTTTAAAGTGGCAACAAGTTCAATTCTTCTATGACGGTTTAACACCTCAGAACCGTCAAATGGTTGATGCCGCTAGTGGTGGGTCAGTGATGATGAAGAGTGCCGAAGAAGCATGGGATTTTATTGAGACTCTATGCGAGAATTCTCAGCAATGGGATTGCTCAAGTAGAGTTGACAGAACGTTTCCTTTTCAAAAGAAAGGAGGCGTATATGAGGTAGACAATAATGCACATTTGATTTCCAAGATCGACAGCCTGACACAACGCTTTGATGCGTTGATGTCTGCCGGTGGGCCCCAAATGCCATCACATGTCAATGTGTGTGCTAGTTGCTCTAACCCCTCCCATGTCACACAAAACTGTCCCTCTAACACCTCTGGAGTGGAATACAATAGTGATCAGGCTAATGCTATAAATGCCTTTCCTCGACCTGGCAATAACCCATATTCGGAAACTTATAACCCAGGTTGGGCTAGGCATCCCAATTTTTCATGGTCCAAAGGACCACATCAAGGAGGACCTCCAGGGTACCCTCCCAATCAATCTTACCATCAACAAGTTCAAACATTCCCTACACAACCCAAGAAACCATCTCTTGAGGATACTTTGAATTTGTTCATGCAAAGCTCTCTACAATTTCAAAAAGATACCCAACATTCTTTACATGCCAACTCGCAAGCAATTGCGAAGCTGGAACTTCAAATGGGTCAATTGGCTTCTGCATTAAATGAGAGGGAAAAAGGTAGGTTCCCTAGTCAACCTGTAGCAAATCCCAAAGGACAATTTGAAGTGGGATCTAATTCGTGTCAAGAACACCCTCCAGCGCAAGTTAAAGCCATAACTACACTTAGGAGTGGAAAACAAATTGACAATAATGTTGAACTACCTAAGACTGCCATAGACACAACTGTTAGAAAGGGTGAGGACCAAGAGAGCACCACTAGACCAGACGTGAGTCCTAATACATCGAAGAAGAGCCTAGAAGCTTCTTCGTGTCCTGAGTCTAGTCATATGCCACCCTATATACCCAAGGCACCTTTTCCTCAAAGACTTGCAAAAACATCTCAAGGGAACAAACTTGATGAGACAATGGAAATTTTTAAGAAAGTACAAATCAATATTCCATTGCTCGATGCTATTAAGCAAGTTCCCGCTTATGCAAGATTCTTAAAAGACATGTGCACCCAGAAAAGAAAACTGAATGCACACAAGAAAGTGTTTCTCACTGAACAAGTTAGCTCAATTCTTAAGTATAACACTCCTCCTAAGTTTAAAGATCCAGGATGCCCCACAATTTCATGCGTTATAGGAAACCATACTGTGGAGAGGGCATTGTTGGACTTAGGGGCTAGTGTCAATTTGCTGCCATTCTCTGTTTATGAGCAACTTGGATTAGGAGAGCTGAAACCGACTACCATAACACTGCAACTTGCAGACAGATCAGTTAAAGTCCCACGCGGTGTTATTGAGGATGTTCTGGTTCAGGTGGATAAATTTTACTTCCCAGTAGACTTTATTGTCTTAGATACCCAACCTGTACAGAATCCTGGTAGTCAGATTCCTGTGATTTTGGGAAGGCCATTTTTAGCCACATCCAATGCCATAATAAATTGTAGAAATGGGGTTATGAAGTTGTCTTTTGGCAATTTAAAAGTCAAATTCAATGTCTTTAATGTTAGACAACAACCCCCAGAGACGGATGATTCTTTTGCAGTGAATATGATTGAAAGTTTGGTAGAGGAATCCCTGCAAACTGTTTTAAATGATGATCCCCTCCAGACATGTTTAACTCATTTTGGCTTAGACTTTGACATCGAAGGGTCCATTAGAGACGTCAATGCATTACTTGACTCTACCCCTATTTTGGACCCGACCAAATGGACAGCCAGGGTGGAACCTCTTCCAGTTCCCGAGTCTAAACTTGTCCCATCTATTGAAAAACCACCCCAACTTGACCTAAAACCATTACCTGATACACTTAAATATGCGTTTTTAGGTTCTTCTGATACCTTGCCTGTTATCATCTCTTCAGACCTTGATTCAGAACAGGAAGGCAAGTTGCTTAATGTTCTTCGCGAACATAAGACAGCTTTGGGGTGGACAATAGCAGACATTAAGGGTATAAGTCCTGCTCTGTGTATGCATCACATTTACCTTGAGGAGCATGCGAAATCTTCCCGTGAAATGCAACGCAGACTTAACCCTAATATGAAGGATGTCGTCAGAACCGAGGTGCTAAAATTGTTAGATGTTGGCATCATTTACCCCATATCAGATAGTACTTGGGTCAGCCCCGTTCAGGTTGTTCCTAAGAAGTCAGGAATCACAGTAGTCAAAAATGATAATAATGAATTAGTCCCCACCCGAATGACCACTGGGTGGCGGGTTTGTATTGACTACAGAAAATTGAACTCGGTCACAAGGAAAGATCACTTTCCTTTGCCATTCATTGATCAGATGCTTGAGAGACTTGCTGGGCATAGCTACTATTGCTTTTTAGATGGCTATTCAGGCTACAATCAAATTCCTATTGCTCCAGAGGATCAAGAAAAGACCACATTCACTTGTCCTTTTGGAACATATGCATATCGCCGCATGCCATTTGGGTTATGTAATGCACCCGCCACATTCCAGCGGTGCATGATGAGCATATTTTCAGATATGGTTGAGCGATTTCTGGAAATTTTCATGGATGACTTCTCGGTGTTTGGATCCTCGTTTGATGAATGTTTACACCACTTGTCTCTTGTCTTGGCAAGGTGTAAAGAAACAAATCTTGTGCTAAATTGGGAGAAATGTCACTTTATGGTTCGTCAAGGGATAGTTCTGGGGCATGTTATTTCTAATAAAGGAATTGCAGTTGATAAGGCCAAAGTTGACTTAATTTCAAGTTTGCCTCCACCAAAATCAGTGAAGGAGGTTCGATCTTTTCTTGGCCATGCTGGGTTCTACAGAAGATTCATCAAAGATTTTAGCAAAATTTCAAGACCTTTGTGCAATTTGCTTGCTAAAGAAACTCATTTTGTCTTTGATGATGATTGCTCTAAAGCGTTTGATCAACTCAAGCAATTTCTCACATCTGCACCCATCATCCAACCACCGGACTGGAATTTACCTTTTGAGCTTATGTGTGATGCATCCGATTATGCGGTTGGAGCTGTCTTGGGGCAGCGGGTGAATAAGATACCCCATGTCATCTACTATGCAAGTAGAACTCTCAATGATGCTCAGCTCAATTATTCTACTACAGAAAAAGAGTTGTTGGCTGTAGTTTTTGCTCTAGACAAGTTCCGATCATATCTCTTGGGATCCAAGGTCATAGTGTTTTCAGATCATGCAGCTTTGAAATATCTTCTTTCAAAGAAAGACACTAAACCTCGTTTAATTCGTTGGGTCCTATTACTTCAAGAATTTGATATTGAGATAAGAGATAAGAAAGGGTCTGAAAATGTTGTTGCTGATCACTTGTCTAGACTTATTGACGAGTCTGCTGAGGAACCCTTACCTTTGAATGAGTCATTCCCTGATGAACAACTTTTTGCTGTCTCTCAATTGCCTTGGTATGCTGATATTGTTAATTATCTTGTCACAACTCAACTTCCTGATCATTGGACAAAACAAGATAAGTCCAAATTCTTCGCCGAGGTTAAGCATTTTTTCTGGGATGATCCATACCTGTTCAAGTATTGCCCAGATCAAATCATTAGGAGATGTGTGCCGGAGCATGAAGTTGATAGTATCATTTCTTTTTGCCATGCTTATGCATGTGGTGGCCATTTCGGTGCGAAAAAGACTGCTGCAAAAATTTTGCAGAGTGGTTTCTATTGGCCTACTTTATTCAAAGATACTCATGAATTTTGCACGAAATGTGACAGATGCCAACGTATGGGTACATTATCACGTAGGTCCATGATGCCCCTTACTAACATCCTGATTGTTGAACTTTTTGATGTTTGGGGTATTGACTTCATGGGCCCATTTCCTCCATCGTTTGGTTATCTCTATATCCTTGTTGCTGTAGATTATGTTTCCAAATGGGTAGAGGCCATTCCCTGCAAAACAAATGATCATAAAGTGGTGGTTCGGTTCTTGAAAGAAAACATATTTTCTCGTTTTGGAACCCCTCGGGCAATTATAAGTGATGGAGGTACACATTTTTGCAATAGAGCTTTTGAATCACTTCTGAAAAAGTACTCCATTACTCATAAAATTGCAACTCCATATCATCCGCAGACTTGTGGACAAGTAGAAGTTTCAAATAGGGAAATTAAACGCATTCTTGAGAAAACGGTTCGTCCCGATCGAAAGGATTGGTCTGACAGATTAAATGATGCATTGTGGGCTTACCGTACTGCTTTTAAGACACCAATTGGAATGTCTCCCTATAGACTTGTATTTGGAAAACCATGTCATTTGCCTGTGGAATTAGAACATCGTGCTTATTGGGCCATCAAAACTTTTAATTTTGATATGGACAAGGCTGGAACACTTCGCAAATTGCAACTCAATGAACTAGATGAAATTCGTAATGAGGCTTATGAGAATGCGAAGATTTACAAAGCAAGGACCAAAGTTTTTCATGATCAGTCAATCCTGAGAAAGTCATTTGAGCCCGGTCAAAAAGTTTTGCTCTATAACTCCAGGTTACATCTCTTCCCAGGAAAACTCCGTTCCCGATGGTCTGGACCTTTTATTGTGCACAAAGTATTTTCCCATGGAGCGGTTGACATTCAAAACCCTAAAGATGGAACTATTTTCAAAGTTAATGGGCAAAGATTGAAACCATATTTAGAGGGTTTTACTGAGAGCGAGGAGACTATTCTTGATTTGGATGAACCTAATGCTCCTACATGATTTTTGGTTACGTCTGGCTGAAGACGTAAAACTTAGCGCTCTTGGGAGGCAACCCAAATTTTTGGTTCTTGATAGCTTTTTATTTGTTTAATATTTAGGTTGTTGATTCATGTGAGGGGATGCTACAATCTAGGTTTGGGGGTGTATTTTCTTTTTCCATATTTTGTACTTACTCCTCATTCTTAGTTTGTGTGTTTCAATGCTCTACATCTACCATGAGGCATCTCCATTCAGGTGATTTCTTTCCTTACACTCCTTTTCTTTTACTCGTCATTGTGATATTTATTTTGGTCAACATTGAGGGCAATGTTTCGTTTAGGTTTGGGGGTGTAGAAAAGAAAAGTAGTATTGGTTTTTATTTAAAAAAAAAAAAAAAAAAAAATAAATTGAAAAAAAAAAAAATTTTTGAAAAAAAAAAAAAAAACACATAAAAATTTACTTAGTTTTAGGTTGTTTGTTAGTATTTTTCTTAAGTTTTGATAGTTTATCCCTTTATGATGCATACTTCAATTTTTAAGAGATTAATTTGCATTGGAAGTGTGAGTAAGTATACTGGAGGATAGAGAACTTAACTGAGCAGTATCTTTCTGTTACAGTCCTCTTGGAACATGTGCTTGAGCTAATAAAACTCACTCACACACACTAGTTACATAAAGTAATACAGTCTAGAGATTTGTTGAATGCTAATTTACAGTGGGATATCTTTAGTCAGAGTCATTGGATGATATGTGGTTGTCTGTTGAGCTTAAAAGATCATGATAGACCATTTACTTGGCTATGGCAAGGGATTGGAACCGGAAATAGGTTGAGAGTATAATACAGCCTGGACAAAATAAAGATGTGTTGAAAATATGAATGCTGAAAAGGAAAAAAAAAAAACGAAAAAATGAAAACAAAATGAAAGAAAGGGGCTGCTTGACTTTATAGGATTAACTTAGGCTGATGCTCGGGCCCGAAGCGGTCTCTTAAAACCTAATGCCCTAAGCCAACTGGCTGGGAGTCATTGGCCTGAGTCATTGCTAAACCTAAGCATCTTGGAGTCAGGCCTTACACAGTCCTAGCGAAAAACAGAAAAGAAAAAAAAAAAAGTCTATGGTGTATTATCCTCTCAAATCTAGAATGTTGGACCCGAAGGAGGCGCGCAGATTTGTGCTATCATGAACCTAAAGATTACGACGACTGTGTTGATTCTGATGTTCTTTGGTTAATGGGTAACACTGGATCTGTATAAAACAGAGATTTAGAATGTATTGCTACAATGTTCTACACTCTTACTATATAAAGTATCATGCTATATTCTATTGAGCAGAAATTTCCAAGATGAAGGTGTAGAATAAAACCACTTACTTGAGGGCTTCTATATTCCAGTTGATTATAAATCCGAGTACATGTGGTTGATTTTCTTAAACATTGCAGTTTGCATTTGAAGGGATATTAGGATTGTTTGTTTTGTAGTGATTTTCTATTTCTTTTTACACTTAGATTAAATAGGTTGATTTCATAAATACATGTTTGTGGGTAGCATGGCTGCAAACCCTCACGAGACTTCACTCGTCCAGCCAGGGACACCTGGGGGTTTAAAAGGCTTGTTGCATGCGCTAAATGCAATCGCGATTTCCTGCGAAAGTGGATTAGTTAGATTTCTTTTCTTTGTTTTGTTTGGTTTTGTTTTGCTCGAGGACTAGCAAAATGTAGGTTTGGGGGTATTTGATATATGCAAAATATACACATTTTTATATACCTTTCTACCTATTTGTTAGTTATATTTTTAGTTAAAATAATGATAATTAATGTTTATCTGTGTTAGGTGATTAATTAGGAGATTAATAAACAAATGTGCTTAATTGATTAATTTAGATGCGTTAATTGGGTTTAATGGATTTATAATTTATGATGTGTCTAAATTATATTTAATTATATTTATGCAGGTTGTAAAAGTCCTAAATCGCCAAAGAGAATGCACTTCAAATGGGCTCATATGAAGAGATCGAAGATTGGACGCGCGAGATTGATACAGCGGGTTTTAATTAAGAAAAAGAAAAAAAAAGGAAATGAATTGAAAAGAACCGGTTTCGGTCTGGTTCTGGTCCGGTTCAAGTAAAAATAAAAAAAAAGAAAGCGACCCGAGCCCGATGGCTCGGGCGCTGAGAGCTCGTGCTCTGTTCTGCCGGAGAGTGAAGATGAGTGGAATTCCGACGATCGCCGGCGGTGGGTCTTGCTCCGGCGACGATGGCGGTCTGTTTGTGACGGCGGGACGACGACGACGGAGGAAATTCCGGCGAAGTGAGGCTGCAATCAGGCGACAAAAAAAACGAAGAGGCTTGAAGAGGGGATTGACATTAATCCGGCGAGTTGACGACCGCCGGCGGTGGGTCTCATTTCCGGCGATGCGACGGTGACGATCTTGCCTCGACTTGGAAGGGAGGAAAGACGGCAAGCTCTGATTTGGCCGATGTTTGTAAAATGGAAAAAATTCCTTTTTGAAAGCTTGAGGTCGCGCCCGGAAAGGAAGGCGGCTGGGTAGCCGTCGACTCGATTCTTTGGACTATAAATGCCGGAGGCGGCTGGGTTGAGGGAGAGAACTGGTTTTTGCCGTGCTGTGGTGGGCGTGTTCGATCTGTTCTGTCTGCTGGAAAGGAGAAGTGGGACGGGGAGGAACTGTGGAGAGCGTGGTTGATCTGTCCAGAAAGGTCGGCGGGGGAAGAACTGGAGTGTATTGTTCTGTGAGAGAGGACGGTTTTTGGTGGAGGCGTATCTGCTTTTCTGGGTTCTGTTCGAGGTGGCCGGAATCGGGAGAGGAGGAGGCCGGAGTTGCTCTGTCGAGAGACAAAACAGAGCAGACTTCTGCTCGAGGGTCGACTGGGCAAACGGGAGAGAATTTACAACTGGTGACAAGGAGGATCTGGTCTGTAATTGAGAGATGCAGAACTGATTCTGTGGAGTCGGCAAAACTGTTCTGTTTCTCGAGAGGGGGCAGAATTGCTGGTCGAGATTGATAGGGCTGCTTTGCTTTGGCTGGAATTGGGGACTGTCTACTCTGTTCGAGAGAAAGAATAGAACGGTTGAGGCGTGCAATCGAGAGATTGTTGCTGAAGGTGGAGGAAAGAGCAAAGCAGGACGGGATTACAAACAGACTGAAAGCAAATCAGGACTTTTCTTTATTAATTTATCTTTTGTTTAGTTAATTTCTGTGTTTTTTAGTTTAGTTGAACAATTGGTTGCTTAAAAAGAAAATAAAAATTAGAACTTTACATTTCATTACTAATTGCTATATTCTCTAGAATTAGGTTGAATATCTTACTAAGTCTCTGAGGGATCGACCTCGTAGCCACTATTCTGCATTAGATTCGTGCGCTTGCGAGTATCATATTAAAATTTACATCAACCACCACCATAATGACTGTCTTACCGCGAACCATGGGTAAGGCCTCAACAAAGTCCATGGAGACGTCCTCCCAAACCTTGTCAGGGATAGGAAGGGGCTGGAGGAGACCCGCAGGGGTTGTGGACGCTGATTTTGCCTGCTGGCATGTGTCATAAGCTGCCACATAGGAATGCACATCCTTCCGAATACTGGCCCACAAGAAGCTATGACTTACCCACTTGAATGTTCTGAATGTCCCTTCATGGCCAGCCATAAGAGTATCATGGAAATGGGACACCACACGTCGTCGCAAATCCAGGATGGCAGGTACCCATAAGCGGTACTTCTAGAATAAGAGATTTTCCCGCTAAGCAAAAGGAGGCTCAGCGGCGGGATCAGCCTGAAAACGGTCAATCAGCGCCTTGGTGGTAGGTTCCTCCACATATGCTCGTTTCAATTCTGGCACAAAGGGGCAATGCGGCATAGATAAGGCTAAGTATCCCCTGTTCTTGAGCCGGCGAGACAAGGCATCAGCCATAGTGTTGTCTGCACCCCTCTTGTATACCACTTCATAATCATAGCCCAATAATTTACTGACCCAACGCTGCTGAGAGGGCGTAGATACCCGCTGGTCCAAGAAGTATTTGAGTGGTTGATGATCTGTCTGAATAAGGAACTGTTGACCGAGCAAGTAGGGCCGCCACTTGTTGATGGCGTGCACAATAGCGAGCATTTCCTTCTCGTATGCCGACAAAGTCAAAGATCGCCCCGAGAGTGCTTTGCTGAAGAATGCAATAGGACGTTCTTTTTGGAGAAGGACAGCTCCGAGACCCGAATCAGATGCATCGGTCTCAATCACAAACGGTAAGCTGAAATTTGGAAGAACTAATACCGGGGCGGTTGCCATAGCTTGCTTCAATTGGTCAAAGGCTGCCTGTGCTTCATCGGACCATGAAAAGGCCCCCTTCTTGAGCAAGGATGTGAGGGGCCCAGCCATCACCCCATACCGCCCAATAAACTGCCGATAGTAACCAGTGAGGCCCAAGAAACCACGGAGAGACTTCACACAAGTGGGCCGAGGCCACGAAAGCATAGTTTCCACTTTCGACGGATCAGTGGCCACCCCTTCATGCGAGATAATGTGGCCCAAATGATCTACCTGCGCGCTGCCAAAGGAGCACTTCGAGCGCTTTAAAAATAATGAATTAGCACGCAGGATGGTAAAAACTGACTTGAGGTGGCATAGATGGTCCTCCTAGGATGCGCTATAAATAAGTATGTCATCAAAGAACACGAGCACAAATCGGCGGAGATAGGGCTGAAACAGATCATTCATCAAGCTCTGAAAAGTGGCCGGAGCATTGGTCAGGCCGAATGGCATGACGAGGAACTCATAGTGCCCGTCATGAGTCCGAAAGGCAGTCTTGTGGATGTCGTGGGGATGCATGCGTATCTGATGATAACCCGAACGCAAGTCAAGTTTGCTGAAAACGGCAGCCCCTACCAACTCATCCAGGAGCTCCTCGATCGACGGGATAGGATATTTATCCTTCACCGTAATTGCGTTGAGCACACGGTAGTCAACATAGAAGCGCCAAGAACCGTCCTTCTTATGAACCAACAGGACTGGAGAAGAAAATGAACTAGTGCTGGAACGGATTATACCTGATTGCAACATCTCTTGCACTAACCGTTCGATTTCCGCTTTTTGAACATAAGGATACCGGTAGGGTCGGACATTGGCGGGGGAAGCTCCAGGCGTGATAGGGATGTGATGGTCGTGGTTCCAGGCTGGCGGAAGGCTAGATGGCTCTGCAAAGGTATCCTCATGCTTGGCCAGGAGGCCGAGCATGTCATCTGGCAATGCTGGTTGACTCACATCCATGATAGTATGTTGCTGGAGAAATAGACCATGAGGTGTAAACCGAAAAAGAGAACTCACCTCCTGGGCCGTGTGCAGGGTGCCTGGTTGCGACCCATGTAAACGCACACGTTGACCTACTACCTCGAAGTCCATAGTCAGATCCCGGAAGTTCCAGACGACATCGCCCAAGTCCTGAAGCCACTGGACTCCTAACACCACATCAGCCCCCTTCGTGGGTAAGAGAAAGAGATCAGTGATGAAGGAATGTCCTTGAATCACCAGCTCAACTTGTGCATACGTGCCCACACTCCGGAGGTGTTTGCCATCACCGATCACCACATCAAATGGTTTGGAGTCTGAGACATAGCACCCCAAACGCTGCGCCACTTTGTCATTTATAAAGTTGTGAGTAGAGCCACTATCGATGAGCACCGCTACCTGTTGGCGCTTGAGCTGGCCCTGAACGCACATGGTTCTGGGGGTGAAAGTACATGAGAATGCATGGATGGATATCTCTGGCTGCACATGATCATAGATGCGGGGTGCCTCTTCTGGCTCAGCCACTTCTTCTTCCTCGGCTTCTTCAACAAGTAAACTACCCCGGACGGAGCAGCGATGTCCGGGGGCAAACTTCTCGTCGCATTTAAAATAAAGTCCCTTAGAACGCAGTTCGTCTATTTGGGCTGGCGTCAGGCAACAGACAGGTGGAGTAGCAGGCCCTGGCAATGCCGGCCGGCTTGGGCTGGGGCCAGGCGCTGGGGCCGAGACAGATGTGGGGCTGGTAAGGGGGCACATAGCCATCACCCCACGGCTCCCTCTCCGCTGACGAGCTAATTTCTCTTCCTCGATACGTGCATGGTGCACCACATCGCGCATGGTATGGCATGGGAAGTGGCGCATCTCATCAGTAATCTCTGGTTTCAGCCCACGCTTGAAGGTGCCCACAAGAGCTGCTATTGGCCAATCTGGTAGGCGATTGGCAATCTTCATGAATTCTGAATAATAGGCCCTTACTGTGGTGGTCTGCCTTAGGCTGGACAGCATTTCATTGAAATCTTGAAATTCATTTGGTCCAAATTGGACACACAACTCATCGGAGAAGGACATCCAAGTAGGATAACGCACCTCCTTTTCGAAGGTCTGAAACCAAATAGGGGCGTCTCCGTCAAGATGGAAGGCTATCACACGTAGGCGTTCCGCATCAGAGTATGTCCCTTGGTAAGCGAAGAACTTGTCCGCCTTGTACAACCATTCGACGGGGTCCTCATCTCCATTATATCTTGGAAACTGTAAACGAGCCAGTTTGGGCTCAGCGCTGCCCCTCTGGCCTCCGCGAGATCCATGGAACTCCTCCCACTCCTCATCGATCTCTTGTTGAACGTTTCGTGGATGTGTAGCCATTGAGGCATTTCCACGAGCACTTGGCATGCCTCGTGCATCAAGGCCAGGGCGGCCACCTTCTGCGTCTGGGTTAAAGGACCCAATTCGGATTCCATGAGGGAGAGAATTTGCTGTGAATTGGCCTGATGCTGAGCCGCCAGGCACATGGAACCCCCCTGGTCAGACAGGAACGTCATTCCCCCCTGATGGGGCGGCGTGGTCATGTTGGCAGTTTGTGTGGCCTGGTTTTGCGCCTGTATAAGCTCGATGTTCTGCAGCCATATATTAATCGCATTGATCATGAAGATTAGAATGTCTTGGCTGGAATCAGCATTCATCCGTGGGCTGGAAATCTCCTTCACAGCCTCTGGCTCTGGCTGTGCTTCAGAGGCCATGGCTGGCTGCTTGTGAGGAGGCATGTCTGGCTTCGATACCAATGTTGTGACCCAGCAGGGTCACAAGGTATCATCTTGACGAAAAGTAGTAAAAAGAAAGGAGAAGTAAGGAAACAGGAAGAGAAGTAAGGAAAACTTGATTCAATATTGCATGCCCCAGAAGGAGGAAGAAGACCTCTTTATAAAGAAAGAGAGGGCACGCCTACCTAGCCTGATTACAAGATATGACCTTTCAACTTCCTGGAATAATTATAACATATGAGCTTTCAGCTTTCTAGGTTGATTACAAGATATGACCTTTCAGCTTCCTAGAATAATTACAGCATATGACCTTTCAGCTTCCTAGAATAATTATAACATATGACCTTTCAGTTACCAAGATACGGATCTGCGTACTGCTATTCACAACACTGTCCAATTTTTTGCCATCTAAAATAGGACAGAGTAAATAATACTTAACCGGATGGGTAAGAGATAATAATCAATCATGGAATAAGTTATTACCATTTGGTAGTGGAACGTTTTTGGGTAAAAATTTGGGAAACACAGTTAGTGTGGTGGAAGAAGTTTTTTGTTTTATTGAAAGTGATGGAAGAAGCCTTACCGCAACATATTAGCCATACATGAAAAAATATTGTCTGTATATTTTTTTTTATATACAATTGTCTCTACAAATTTGCAAAAAGAAGACATGTAGCATTTCCATAATTCTAGCAAACTAATAAGGAAAGAGGAGTCATAACGATCATCTCAAGATACCCTAAAATCTTAACGAATCCATAAGGAAAGGAAGGATGCTACCAAAATAAAAGGAAAGGAGAGATAGCTATATCTGATATTTCCATATTCTTAGTGAACATACAAAGATAGAATAGAAAGGTGACGGATACTTCTGTAGAATTCGAATATACTGTGATCTTTTTACCGGATGACAAAATCCAAGATCTTAAAAAAAATATATCCAAACCATAACCAATCAAAATCAGCCATTAGTTTTTTGAAACAACTCATATTTTTCTCATATTATTCGATGGATAGTAATTGGTGATTAGATGAACTTTGTCTTCAAATTTCATCATTTATTCTACCATGCATATTATTCCAATGCCTATTTTTATGCATAAAACATTCTTCAACTATTTCTATGTATGCTACTTCTTTATGCTTACTGTCAAATTTCATTGACAAATCATTCTTGAGTCGTTGTTGTTTGTCGTTGAACTCATAAATCATTTGATGGATTCTACTATGTATATTGCTTATGCTAACCCATAAAATACTTTACTTGTGGGCATAATTACTTTTTTAGATTTAATTTGACCAACTACATTAGGTAGTTCACATATGACAAATGATTTGTCTTTGGCTCTTTGTCCCAACGTGTAAATGGCACCAACGTGTAAAATCCATATTTTTT
This sequence comes from Houttuynia cordata, assembly GCA_039654745.1. Lineage (NCBI taxonomy): Eukaryota > Viridiplantae > Streptophyta > Magnoliopsida > Piperales > Saururaceae > Houttuynia > Houttuynia cordata. Next base: position 18,203,628 of record CM077507.1, read on the forward strand.
TTTACCCCGAACGGGGAATTGTGCAAAATTGGTACCATTGGTTTCGTCTTCTTGGACTTCCAAAATTATTCATAATTTTTTATACATAATTACTAAGTATTATAGGAGATATTTTAAAAAATAATTTTATGTTATTTTGTGCACTATTACCATTTCTGATTCACTTGGAGCTTAACTAATCAACCTTTGGACCATCACTCAATTGTCCATAAGATAGGCACGGCTTAATAACCATCCCAATTCCTTAGTCCATAATTTGGGATTTACAATGGTTCACTCTACCTAATATAGTTATTAAACCTAGTAAAATTATAAAAAGGAAAAATTAGTCAGTCCTTCACATTAATAAGCCAAGACCAACGTTCTAAGTGTGGCAAGGTTAGTTAATGTTACTTTCATATGAACCTAATTGATATACTCTATCTAGAATTATTATCACCAGGTCAGCTCCATTTCATTTTTTCCCAAATGAAGTCAAAATGACCAAATCATGACCCATCCTAAGGAGGCAACCAAGGATAGAGAGACCGTATATATCGAACATAAAAATGAGCTATTGGAGGACTTCGGTAGTGGAAGGGCCATAGAGATGCTCTTATCAATAGAGAACTTGCTACCTATATGTGGGATCCCACGATAGTAAGGTGGGTGGTCCTAACTTTAGGCGCAGTACCACAGAGAGAGAGAGAGACTATGCACTATTAATGAGCCATGAATTTGTCTTTTTATTTTTTTATTTATTTATGTTATTATATGCAAGGTGTGTGTGCATTCTTAATACATAAGATAAGATGATGGGCTTTGACGGTTAGAAATGATCAAATCATAATCAAGTTCCTTTGGGAAAATATTATAAAAAACTTTTCCTTTTGGAAAAGACCATTTCCATGCATGCCAATTAGTAAGTTTAGTATTGTATGATTTACGAAGAAAGTCCACGTAATAGTGAGAAATTTATTTACGTTTTTGTCTAGCACGTGCATTGTGCACGTGAACTTTGCTTCCACTCTCTCCGGTCTCTTCATCAATACGTCTTTCCTTTCCTGATCAATTTCTCCGGAGCTTCTTCGAATTTGTTCTCTGTAATTCCAATCCCTGCTTACTACTCTCCTTAAGTTGCCCAAATTCTTTGATGAATTTAGAGCAAAGAGGAGGCCAACCAAGATGAACATCTTCTCCAAGAAGCAAAACCGCAAAAGGTATGTATCTAGTGTCCAAAGTCAACTTCTGTGTATGATTGTGTTTGGTTACTATGTCTGGCGAACTGCGCTGGGATGCTGAGTGATTTACTATTTTTTTGAAATTGAACAATTCTCTATTTTATACCATAAGTTGTTCATGTTGCTTTGATTTTTTATGTAAAGTTGTTCTCTAATTATGTTCAGAGGCGATGCGCTCGAGCAAAAGAGAAATTGGAAATGCGACGAAGAGGTAATCGTCTTGATCCCATGCAATAATCTTTCACTGAAGTAGCATCTGTAGGGGGAGGAAATTGGGCGTAACCTATGGGGATCATCTGCCTATGGCTTCTCTCATAAGAACCACAATGTTAGACAACATTAGCTATACTGTCTTCAGTGAAGGTCCAGCCCATCCTACTATGACATTCTCTGGGATGCCTCCTGTAGTGCGTGTGTTCTCAATCATGATAATTGGTCCAGCTAGTATGCGCCTTAGCTCATGCAACCGATGCCATTCATCAAATTTTTTTTGGTATTGTTAAATTTCGACACAGCGAATTATCAAAAAAAATAAAAATAAAAATAAATTTCGACACAGCGCACATTCCCACCTCCCTGCATTAATCCGTGAAGTCAAATCAAGATCTAATGGCTCAAGGGGAATGCCAATACGCGCAAGGCAACACATATAAGCTTCTTCCTCATAGTATTTGGCCTCTGCAACCGATCGGCTAATCATGTAAGCAAAAAACCTCCCAAACTTGCTTGCACTTAACACACTTCTTCTGGTATGACTAGGGCTGCCAATAACCATCGTACCACCCGCACCATAACCGCCATACATTAAATGGTTAAGTTAAAATTATCTATTAGGTAATTATATGGTTAATTTTAACCAACTGCTTCGGTTACGAAAAAATCATTACCATAATCGCTTAACCGTTAACCACTTGAAAAAATTACCATGTATATATCCTAAAAAGTATTTATATGTAGTGAAGGGAAGTCCTAAACCCTATCCTCTCCACACCTAATCCAGCCCCCTGAGTACCCGTTTCTGGTGAGAGGCATTACAGGTTAATAGCTCCTAGATCTATCTTTATAACTCTCAATGATGTGTTGGCTATTTTCTTTTGCAACGAAAAACTAAATTATAGTAGAGAAAAATAGGTAATGATCAATAACACAAAGTGAAATAACCTAAAAATTATAGATGATATGAGTAATTGCTAACCGCGGGTAACTGCAAGATAATGGTTAATAAAAAAGTTATAAAAGAGGTTATTCTATTTGTTAATGAAAAGTGATAGTTAAAAATTTAATAAATAATAATGGTGATGGAAGAAATCTTAACCGCACCATAACCTCACCATCGGCAGTTGAGCGTATTAGAACACATGTTTCGATCTTTGCATCTCCATTTTTTTAAGCCAATGAATCAGTGCCCTTTTGATGGGCAAGAGCGTAACGAACGGTGACAACATTCTGAAATTGTTCACAGAACACCTTATACAATCTTGTGTGCTCTTCGGCCGCATAAATAGCGTAACTGGAGATTAGCACCCATCACTTTGCATCGGGGCTAAATGGCCACTCTATAGACATAGCGAGATGACCAATAAGTTGATCTCTTGTAATGACTTTAATGTGGAATAGAGGCTGAAAAAAGAACTAGATTGCAGCTTTCCCCCCGTTGTGTCCAGTAAATCTTGAATTGCTCCTTCGATTTACTTCCTCTTGTCAGCACCAATTGAAAGAAGCTCAAAGCTCCTAAGCTGCTCGTCTCTGACTGCTCTTGTGATAGAAGGGCGGTTGAGGGATCTGGTAGACTCAAAGGCACTGGGTTGACTTCTTTGAGCAGAGGAGGGGCGTCCACTTCCAGAGGAGGAAAGCAGCTTTGTGCGACTTATATACGGGTGGTCACTTGTCTCTCCAGAAGAGCTAGGCCGGCTGCTGGAGACAATAGCTCTCTTTAATGCACTGCCATTACGAGATGATGAGCTGCGGCCACGTTCTGTATTGTTTGTCTAAATGCATTTGGAAAATACCAATTAAGGAATTAGTAACAAATTAAGCGAATAAAAAAAATAATTTACTCGAATTGATTGAGATCATATTATGACGTTTCAAAAAAGAAATAGTTACTCACAGCATCCTTAGATGACGCAGCAACATCCTCCACCTTGTGCTTGGAGTGATCACCATGCACCCCAGAATTTGAACTGTTCCTTCTGGCAAAAGCTTCAACTGCACCAGAGAATCTGTCACGAATTTCTTGTCCAACTGCAGAAAATAGCAATGAGTCAAGACTAGTCACATGACCAAGGGTATATTGTAGCATTTACTTGAAGAGAAAACCAACCTGAAGTTCTTTCCGATGGACCTGCAGTTGGTCCCACTTTACCACTGGGCTGCTGAAAGTAACCGTTAAGAGAAGTGTAGTAGTGTCACAAAAGATGTACAGTACAAGAATTTGCAGAATGAACAAAATCTACTCTTTCTAATTTCTGTCCCGTGCTTTCAGATTTTATGCAAGTCCCAGTAAATGCCACAAAAAATAAAGCGTGCACATCCCCCAAAAATAGGTCGTAAAGGTTTAATTCCTTCCAGGCATTCAACAAGGTCAAACTTCAGAGATCTGCCAAATAAAATATTTACCCGTGATCTTGAATTGGCTCCAGCCTGAGGATATTTCAGTATTGTCCAATCGAACACATAGTCAAACTGATAACCTAAGGAAATTGAAGGAGATAGCCTAATTATCATTCTGGCAATTATATAAGTCATTAAAAATAGTCAATTGCAAGTTTACGACTTTTCCTAATTAAATAAAGAACAATCCTGGTCCAGTAAGGTAAGGTTATATGCCAACGGATAGGTTAATATCTTTTCAACTATGTTTACCTTCTCGAATAAACAAGTCTCGGAAAAGCCTTTTCAAATATGAGTAATCTGGTTTATCGTCAAAGCGCAAGGAGCGGCAGTAGTGGAAGTATGATATGAACTCTGATGGATAAGATTTGCAAAGCACCTGTTAAACCATATGCACGAAGTGTATCACAATCATCGGCCAAATAAATTGTTCAACAGTCAAGAAATAAACTTTCACTAGCAACAGAATTAGCATCATCCACTTATCCGACAAAATGGAAAATAAGCAATTCACACATACAAATAAAAAAAATTACCTCTATCGGAGTTAGCATCTTCTTCTCACTTATTTTATCATACTTCTGCTTCTTAGTACCAGCTTTCAAACCCTGCCAAGGAAGACTGAACACACACCAAAAAAAAAAGTTAAAACATAGATAGACAATTAATTACAGGTTTTTTTCATGTGAGAAAAACTAAGTGTCTGAAAATACTAAAACAGTTTTTTTCAAATACACGACCTTCCTCTCAAGAAGTACATCAGCACATATCCTAGAGACTCAAGATCATCTCTTCTGCTCTGCTCTGCAAGAGAGCAAAATATCAAATTACCATTTGAAAGTAAACAATGTCAAATTATTTTCCATATTTATCACCGGCTAGTTCTAAAGAGAAGACACTTTACGTACCAACTCCAAGGTGTGTATTTACACTTGCATATCGAGCAGTCCCTGTGAGGTTCTTGTTTTCCCTGCAAAAATGGATCCTCTAAGACCGCTGAAGCTTAGGAAAAAAAAGCCTAAAATAGAAGGCTACAAAAAAAGTTCAGCATGGATAAAACATTTAAAAAGTAAAAAAATAAAACACAATTGCTATGCATCATGGTCGCAGTATTGTAGACAATAAAAAAACACAATGATAGCAATATTATAAATGTAGAAAGCAGGTGACAAAGTACCTGTAAGGTATATGTTTGTGAGTATGAAGGTCCCTGTACTTTTTCGCCAGGCCATAATCAATGATGTAAACCTGCCGCACAAACAACATAAGAACTAGATTTACAAATGATGCTCCCATTCATGTTTTACATCACCCACAAAAATACTCCTGCTCAAAAACGCACACCCACTCGATATCCCAAGTACAAAGTTGAGTAAGGCTGTAAGAGTTAGCATCCACCACTCCGTAAGAATTACAAATTTTACACCATTAAGTATATATGCTATAAAAATGTTTGATGAACTCCCAGCATATTCTATCACCAAGAAGAAATTACTGAAGAGGTTTCCAACAATAAGTTATTTACTAAGCCAAATTTAATAATAGGGCAGAACAACCAATGATAGATGACAAGAATAAGCATAGTAGTAAAACAGTCAGAGCTTAGTTCAACTAATAAAGTAGTCATTACCAAATTCTTCCACGTCCAGAAAAAAAATGCTGATGTTGAGAAGTGGAAGATATCTTAGTTACATTTTTTTAAGCTCTAGTGACCATCTTGCTTCGCCAAATCCTCAATTAGCACTCACATTTTTTTACAATAAATACATCAAGAACTTATCATGACGAATTACTGCATGGAACATCCATTCTTAAGTTCCAAACTTGCTCTAACTTATATATATTCAAACGTTCCGAATAAGTATCAGTAAACTGACGATCAACTGAAAAGGCTACAAGTCTTATACTATTTGTCAATTACAAATCTATGGGCGCCACTTGTAAATCTGATTACATAAGAAGCAACCAGCCAAGATAACTTAGCAGTTTCAATAATTAATAAAATAACATATTCTGGTTTCATTAATAGAAAAATATTAAATTGGTTATAAAATACATTACTCAATACTATCTGTTCCTCAACATTCATTTTCCAGCATAAAGAAAATACCTGATTAGCTTTGCGCCCTAGTCCCATAAGAAAGTTATCAGGCTTTATATCACGGTGAAGAAAACCCCTCGAGTGCATATATTCAACACGGTTAATCTACATCAACAAACAAGGGAAAGTAGCATAAGCTGTGTTCTTGCAAGGCAACATTGTTCACAATGGAGCCTCTTACAGGATAATTATTTTTTTTCTTCAACTGGTAGAAACTGCCACTCAGAAATTACATACCAACTGGTCTGCCAACATCAGCACTGTCTTGAGTGTGAATTTCCGATTGCAGTAGTTGAACAAGTCCTCCAGGCTCGGTCCAAGAAGGTCAATAACCATTACATTATACTCCCCTTCCACCCCAAACCATTTCAGATGAGGAATCCCAGCTTCAGTAAGAAAATAGAAATTAGTCATTTTCAAAATCAACCAGTCAAAGCAACAAACTGTGTTACACATGCAACTACATACTCCCTCCTTGTAAAAGCATGTACAATTTTGACTCATAGTGAAGCTGAGGGTGCTTTGTTTTAACTGATTCCTGCAACAGATAAATATATTCGAATAAGTTAATGCCAGCCACTATTTAGCTTTCCTGTGACACCAGGTAACTAAAGATATAATCAAAGTAAGAAAAAAACATGTATTCAATTTCATACTATCCTAATCTTCACAAGAACAATATAAAACTGGAAATTGAAAAAGGAATTTCCATAACTCTAGCATTGTAAAGTGGGCTCAAATTAGTAATCTTAATTGGTAATTCATCCTGTTGGAAAAGGCGCTACTTAATTATGATTATGATTATTATTTGGTATCATCCACCTAACAAAAATTACTAGACATATAAATATACAAAGTTCAATTAACCATCAGAAAAAAAAATCTTACAAGAGCCTAAACTGAAGTCGGCTAGATTAGAAGTAAAAGTTATAAGAATACCAAATCCTGCAGCAATGTTAAGCCATTGGTTCATTCATTTCAACACACAATCCCAAAACATCAAATTCTCAAAATCATTCCACGAATAATCATATGAACTCAGAGAGCAGAATTAAACGATAGTTACCAGCTTAATTGCAACCTCCTCTCCACTTTGTATGTTTACACCTGACACAAACCAAATTATATAAGCATAAGATCCGATCTTAAAAAAAACAATATGCAAACCACAAGGACTGCTGTTATACCCAAATAGAGCTCGCCGAAGGATCCACTTCCAATCTTCCGGCCTAGCTTAAACTTCCCACCAATTACATGCTCCATGATGAAATCCCGATAAGAAACGATCGTACAGAACACAAACTCACCACTTCCAACACTTGGAAATTTTTTTAAACAAACAAAAAAAGGTACAATTTTTCTTTCCAAATATCAATGTTCAAGCAGTTCTCGGACAAAAATGCTTAAATCAGAATAAAAAATACATCTATACTAGCCAAAATTTCAAACTTCATGAATCCTACAGACTTAATCAATTAAAAAAACTATAAAGCTCAAAGCTTCCGCTTTCATCAACAAGATACAAGAACAAATCCGCTAAAAAACAAACAAAGAAAGACAAATAAATCAGCAGAAGCCTCACGCCGGCAACCCCCCACAGCAATTCACAGCATCACAAACCTCACCACCCAGCTTCCCAAATCACCATCGCCCAATCGAAACCCTAGACACCCACCGACATTTGCCCGGCGGCAATCAGATGCAACCGTAAAACCAAAAATAGTTCCGAACAAAAAATGCTCCAATCAAATCCGACAAAATCAAGAAGAAAAAAAGGAATCAATCCGGCGGATAGAGACAGACACGAGGGCCAAATGCCCCGAAATTCGCGGCGGAAAACTCGACTCCGATCGACTATTTCCTCACAGTGCAGATCTTGAGGTGAGAGGGGTTAAGGTTCCCGGCCGTGGAGTTGACGGCGACGGAAAATCGGTCGGCGGTGAAAGGGGAAGAAGCGGAGGAGGAAAAAGGGGAAAGGGAAAGATCCTCTGGGAATGATGGGGAAAAAGCTGGTGCGGATTTTGGAGTTTTTTATTGGATTAAAGTTAATCAGGATTGAAACGTTGATAAAACCTAGGATTACATCAATAATTTAGTCATTAAGTAACATCTAATGATGGATTATGGGATTAATTAGAGAGTAATGGGTGTGGATTAAATGGATAAAACCAAGAAGGATGAGAGGTGATGGATGACCTTGTGCCCAAGGCAACCAGGGGCCTTGCACGTTTTTAAAGCAACATCAGGCGTGCTGGGCTGATGGGGAACTCTCTAGGTCAGGCCCAATTGGCCCAGAGAGGCCCAAGTAATTTGCTCTGCAATCGCAATATGTGACCCAGTGGGGGCCCAGTGGGATGTGGGACCTACGGAAAACGTGGTAGAGACGTCCACGTAGCTGTAGGCTGTAGCGCGTTTTTCATGTCTAAATTATTAGTATTTGTTTTTAGTGAGAGGAAAAGTTTAAATCAGACTTGTCATATGCAGCTTGTACGAGCCCAAGTAATTTTGAGCCGTTAGATCCTAATCAGACGGCAAACTAGACTCTTTGGTAAGTCCATGTCTAAATTATTGGGCTTTCTAACCTTTATCTCCATAGCTTGTGGATTTGATATTCTTTGTGCCAGGCCCACTTTGGATATGCTGTTCTAGATTTATTGGTGTTTATGTATTTACTTCCTATTTTTTTTCTTTTTTGGTGGGAAGGCGGGGTTTGCTTTTCCTGATCTTTACCACTCCGCAAGTTAACAACGGATGCCACAGAGGAGGTTAATGGATTCCAAATAGCCACGTTCATATTTACTCCCTCCGCCCAATATTACATGTCTGGATTAAAAAACCAAAGTGAACTAAAATCAGTTCATTTTTTACTTCTCGTTTGTTTTCTAATCCAGATAGTTAAAATTGGAATGAGGGAGTATATATTCGATACCTTTTTTTATGAGAGTATATATTTGATATTTAATCAATGGGCAGTAGTCCTATATTTCTATACGAGATCAACTTAGGAACATTTCTACATTAGTGATTGAAACCTAAGTTAAATCAACACCTTTCCAACTTCTTTCTATAGGAGATCAACTTAGGAACATTTCAACATTAGTGATTGACACCTAAGTTAAATCAATACCTTTCCAACTTCTTCCTCAGTCATGTATCTCTTCCATTCAGTTTCTTCGTCTTCCAAACCAGCAGACTTCATTTTCTCCAACAAAAAAACATTATCAATTACAGAATAAATTGTAGCTCCGCACACACACTGAGAGAGAGAGAGTAAAACTCTACCATACATGTTCGATGCTCCTACATGAACAAGTTCTTCTTTGTATACAACTATATATGTTGTATATAATGTAGAGAAGTCTATAGTAAGAAGTTCTTCGATGCTTCTCCATGAACAAGTTCTTTCTTTCTTTTGATAATACATGAACAAGTTCTTCATAGTATACAACTATATATTTAAGAGTATAGAGGCAGTATTGTAAGGGCATCAAGTAAGAAGTGAATTAAGAGCACATTACACATGCAATTGAAACCTATCGAGGTTTAATACATGTCCAAGAAGACGCAGTATACAAGCTGATGTCCTTCCACCCAAGCCTCAGCGTCCCATCATTCCCTTGCATTATGGTGTACCCATGCGTCGCCGCCGGGAACATGTTGAGTATCAGCTGCGCCTGTGCCAACGAGTTGCTGCTCATCGCCACCTGCCCGAACGTCCCCCGCCTCCCCAGCTCCGCCCTCCAGCTCCCGAACTTGTCCTCCCCGCTCCTCGCCGGTCCCCCTACCGCCAGTATGTTGCTGATCTCCCTCCCCAGCAGAGAGTGCTCCACCTGGTTCCGGTTCTGGTCGTCGATCGGCAGCGTCGCCCCCAGGGAATCGAACACCGTCGAGTAGTAATGCAGCGAGCCGACGAATCGGTCCAGGAATGAGCCGGTATGGGTGATGTCCTGCTCCACCAGTGTAAACACCCTGGGGCTTAGCTGCTCGAGCAGTCTCATGGTCTTCCAGTCAGGGCCGGTCGCGTCATAGAGCGAATGCTGCAGCCAGTGCACGGCCACCGCCTCGCCGCGGCGGCCGCGGATGGCCGCAGGGTCGACGTTGCCGGGCTTCTTGGCGACGGGGTGGAACTCGAAGGAGAGCCCGAGCCGCTTGGCGAAGGCGGAGAGCTGCTTGCCGGTCTCCTGGAGGAGCTCCATGGACTGGCCCAGGCCGGTGAGGCGGATGTGGGGCGGGCCCTCGACCCGTGTGGCGAGGATGTGGAAGAGCGCCGGCCACTGGAGGCCCTGCATGATGTCGAGATCGATGACATGGACCCGGTCGCGCCGGTGGAACGCCTCCAGGATGGCCTGGTTGGAGGTGAAGTGGGCGAATTTGACGAACGGCGAGACAGCGTTGAAGGCCTGGAAGGCCGGAAGGACTGTCTTGTGGGTTGTGAGGAGCGGAGCGCAGACGCCGAGCCATGAATTCATCACCCGACTGGACATGGCCCGGGCGAAGTGAGCCACCATCCTCTCGGCGCAGGAGGGGCCGTACGGGGAGGCAAGCTGGCTGAGCTCCAGTAGCATCCGGTTAGCCTCGGCCAAGTTCTCGACTGAAATGGAGACGGCGCACTCTAGGAGAAGGGCGAGCAAGCTCAAGCCTTCCTGGTCTTGGTCGGGGCTGGTTTGGTGCAATAAGGGTGTGACGTTGCATGGGCCATGCAGGGCTTCTACGTCGTCGTTCAGAGGGTGCTGCCTCTTGGCGAGCTTCTGGGGTCTGTACTCGCCGTTAGAGGACATGAAGAAGCTGGTCTCTTCATCATGGGGGATTAAGCCAGCTTCTAGAGGGGTCTGAGCTGAGGATTCTGAGAGCTGCTTCACAACTTGCTCCATCCACTCCGACAGCTCGATTTTGTCGCCATTGCTGCCGCATTGGCCATCGGCGGCAGCTGTCGGACGAGTAGGGTTGCCGGTGATGCCAGGATTGAAGTCCCACTGTTCATGGGCCTGGATTAAGTCCAGGCTTCCGTGGTGAGCTTCATGATACTCTCCTCGCAACATATAATTAGCTGCTCAATGCAGTTCAATCCTTCTTGATTGATCTCTCAATTGCTCTTGAATTAGTGCATGAGATTAATGGGGTGATTAGGGGTGGAGGAAGGAAGAGCTAGGCCCAGGGAGAAGGGCTTATAAAGGGTTTGCAGGCCACTTATTGATTAGTCAATGAAGAGAGAGGATTAACTACTTGTTAAACATCATTCTGATTGTTTATTTTGGCCAGGCCGGCAGTGAAAGACATACAAATAAAGATAAGTAGCTCAGGTCCAAATTACACACGTCATGTTGGTAGTGATCTTTTCGTTTAGGTGATGTGATTCACATCTGTGTGCCATTTTTTATTGTTTCACAAAAATATTGCAAGACTCACTCTGGAGCTCCACCAGATGTCAGTGGAATTGAGAAGATATGGGGAGGGTGACAACCATCCACCAATTAAAATTAATCAAATAAATTGTGATATTTAGTAGTTTAATGAACGAAACATGAGTGTTCACATGAAGGGGGCGCTTTAATTGGTTTTAGTGAGTCCTCTGTTTGAACAGATGATGATCAAGACAGGAAATATGGGAAGACAACTAATTTTTACGAACAAGTAGCTAGGAAGGAAAAGGAAGAAAATCCATGGATTCTGTAAGAATGTAAAAGAAAAAGTGTCACTCTTCCTGTGGACAAAATCCATGGGATCAGGAGTTTGGAATTGTGAGCATATTCAATGAGATAACTCCTCTTACTGATCTACAGTTACAGTTCAGTTATACGGAAGAACACCACAATCTTGAAAAGTAAGGATACTCCAAATGCCTTTCATTGCTTCAACATCAATTAAACAGTAATGATGTGTGCCAAACAAAAGCCAAACAGTAATGATCCTTTTAGAATAAAAAAACAGGCTTCACAACTAAGCTCTTAACAGGGAACCACAGCTGGAAACCGATGCCGATAGCGCCCTGGCAACACATCACAACAGAGCCGGCTATGGTCAATAGTTGGTCAAGAGTAGGGCTGCACCAAAAAAAAACCCGACCCGATCTCGATGAACCGACCTGACATTGATCCGGATCCGGTCATGTCTTATCTCAGGTAGGGTCAGTTTTAAGATTTAAAAATTCGATTCTATCTCGGGTAGGGTCGGGTTTGGCTTTAAAATATATATTCAAGAACCGACCCGACCTGAGATATATCATTTAAGCTCCTAATTTTTTAATATATATAAATTTTTTATTATTATAATTATATAAATTATTTTATTAAAGATTTTTATAATTATATTAAAATCTTGGTTCCTATCTCGGGCATTACGGGTTATATCTTGGGTAGCGTCGGGTTTGAGAATCTCGGATCCTATCTCCGGTAGGGTCTAGTTTAACTAACTCGGGTAGGGTCGGCTTATGCTAGAGAGAACCCGACCCAAAATGCAGCCTAATCAAGAGTTTTTTTTTTCATTTCTAAACTAGGTCAAGGGGATGATCACCCACCCACCGGAACTGAAACACGACACAAATTCGTATGGGATACGAATTCAACATGCACTTGGGAAAAGAATATAAAATTCCTTTAGTCGTTTACTACTATTTTTTTAAAGTAATCTGCTCAATAACGCCCCCATAGTTTGCTTTTTTATCCAATAGAAACAGCAAATAAAAAAGTTCACCTTATAGAAGCAAGAAGTTGTATACCGTACAGAAAGATATTATAGTCTTCTTGCTGTTTCAACAACTCCATGATCTTTGCCAAAAAGACACTTCGCTTTTTGTTTAAATTCTAGTCCGGTCAAGATGCTGTTGCCAATTGCTACTTAACAATCCCAACATATAGCACACCACTAAAGGAAACAAGTTGTTGAATGCATAGCTTTGTACTGTTTTTAAGTGGTTTAATTGCTCCGACAGCCTTCCTTAGAAAAAAAAACGACATTTGAAGGAATTAATACATGTGTATGGTGCAAAAAGGACACAATAACCATCATTCAAGATGAGGTGCAAAAGCAAGATTCAAAAAACATTCTTGCTATCCCCAACTGGCCTAGCTTAGGCATGGTCATTTAATGATGCTTCACCAGCATCCGATAGTTCACTGAGAGCTGAAGAATTTCGGAAAAGAAAAGTTTAAAATAAAATTTCCACCCTGTTCTTCATGCTTTCTTCATCGCATATAATGAACAAACATATTTTAAACCTAATCAATGACCTGAAGATGACTTTGTCCAGTCTTGGATTTCATGACTTCTGTTTAAGAAACTTAGCAATTCCCCTATATGCTAGGTCCAAAGAATTGAGAAATATAGTTTAGAGTATCCATCAATCTAAAAGAATCTAAAATGGAATTCTTCCCCTTTAATAATTGGGATTGGGAGCCAATGACTTGTATCAACTTTGATTTCAGCAATAAGGAGCCAGAAAAGGTAACAACAAATACAATGACAACCAGTTGAATTGATTCAGCCTAAAAACTTTCTCTACCGATCAAAACATGAAATTTTTTGTATGAAGTTGTTCATATATGAAAGTATCCTTGATTTAACTAATGTACAGCTCAAAAACTTGCATGTTAAATAATTAACATGCAGATACATGAAAAAGAATTAGAATTATTAATGACAAAATTCATCATCTACAAATCTGTTAGCCTGGAATCGTATAGTGCTGTCTTAAAAGAAACAATATAGAAAAAGGCTTAGAATTCATTGTAAGATGTGACTCACCAATAGTCTCCACATGAACACGCCCCATCTTTAAAATGATGGAACCGGCTTACATCTCTTACAATTATCTCTCTTCCCACTATCCTCGATATGAATTTAGTAGCTGTGTGGCAATCCACACACACTCTGAGATTCTTTGTCACACGGATGGTTGTTCCAGGTGGGGTACTAATGATGCCAAATGCTATCGCAAGTCTTTCACTGTGGCTACATAACATGTATCTCTTCTGCTCTTCCTCCACATCGTGGAGCACATCAGCTGTGTTAGGAACGTATCCTAATCGCTCCATCTGCTCCTCAAGCACTTCCAATGCCTCTTGTATTTTCTTATAGAATGGATGGGACTTATCATCTGCTATGAAAGCATGCACTTTGTTCTTGATTTCGATCCAGCTAGATGCAGGGCTTTTCTTTAGTCCCTTACCCTTCAAAGCTTTTCTTAAGCTAGCAGCATCCTTCCATCTACCACCAGCTGAATAAATGTTTGCCATAAGAACATGAGCTGCCATGTTATCAGGCTCAAGTTCAAATATCTTTTGCACGACATTCTCAGCCAAGTCAATGTTCTTGTGAACCCTACAGGCTGCCAACAAAGTTGACCAAACACTTGCAGTAGATTTTATCTTCATAGTAGAGATGAAGTCATAGGCTTCCTTCAACCGACCTGCTCTCCCAAGAAGGTCTGCGACAGCAGCATAATGTTCTAAACCTGGAAAAATGCCATAATCTTTGCTCATGCTGTAAAAGTACTTGCATGCTTCATCAATCAATCCTGCATGGCTACAAGCAGTCAAAACTGCGACAAATGCAACATAATTAGGTCTCACATTCTTGCTCTCCATTTGCTGGAAAAGTGAGAGTGCTTCTTGAGCTCGGCCATGCAGAGCATATCCCATGATCATGGCTGTCCAGGACACCATATCAGCTAACTTCATCTTGTCAAATATCCACCGAGCAGCAATAATATTTCCACATTTTGCATACATGTCTACCAACGAGCTTTCTATAAAAACGTTATTTTGAAACCCGCATCTTAGTATGTACCCATGAAGCTGCTTCCCAAGATGCAAGGTCGTTAAATGAGCACAAGCAGGCATCAAACTGGAGAAACTTATAGGCCTAGGCTTGACATTAGCTGCCAGCATTTGTCGAAACAATCTTAAACCTTCATCAAAGAATCCATTTTGCACAAATCCAGCAATCATTGAATTCCACGAAATCGCATCGTGCTGAGGTAGCAGATTAAAAACAATATGAGAACCATCGACTCTACTGCAATTAGCATACATGTCAATTAAGCTACTCCCAATATAAACATCTGAATCAAGCCCATGTCTAATAGCATACCCATGAATCTCCTTTCCCTTCTGAATGTCTACATACTCTGCAAATATAGGTAGAATGCTAGACAATGTAAATGAATCAGGCTTCAAACCAGCCAATCCCATCTCCCTCAGCATTGTCAATGCTTCTCTATACATTCCATTTTGTGCATTTCCAGCAATCACCGTATTCCAAGACACAAGATCCCTCTCAGGCATTCCCTCGAACACTTTACTGACGTGCTCCATGCGAATAACATTCCGCGCATCTTTGTCTCGAACGCCATCAATACCTCCATTTGTTCCTGCACATTCATAGTCCTGATGCCATTTTACATCACCCAACTTACTAAAGCAACTCGCTTCAATCGAATTACTCGCGCCCGCTAGATTCCGCACTCTTTCAGCAATTTCATCAAACATCTTGCCGCTGCCCGCTGTATAGTTCCCTATGGCAATCCCTCCCCTGTCATTCCACAGCTTGCAGTACATGTTCATGAGTGCATTTCCAGTGTAAAGATCCCCATCAAAACCAACCCGAATGACATACCCATGAACAGACTCACCCAGCTTCAAATTCAACAAAAAGGTGCAGCATTTCAGTACAGAAGGCAAGATATTGTGGTCCGGGCACTTGCCAGAAGCAACCATCTCCACAAAGACGCCCATCGACTGGAGGAAAAAGCCCTGGGACGTGTAACATCTGATGATGTTCTTGTAGGCCACGGCAGACGGCGAAACCAGAGATGAGAAAGCGAGGCCGGCATCGCGGGCGAGGCCCAGGGAGGCATAGACGGAGAGAACGGTCTGCGAAGAAGCGGAGGCGGTTCTGAGGATCTGGGCATGGAGCTGCTTGGCCTGGGACTTGGACTTGATGGAGTTGGGCGTGCTGAGAAGGGTCCTGAGCAACGCCGCATTGGAGCTCCGGTGCATGGGATTTCAATGGCGTGGCGTGCAAGTACAGAGCCATTCTAGTGAGACATATATGCCCTCACAGAGCCTCATTGCCCTATAAAAAACACACTCCTTTCTCTCTCGCCGGTGACGGATGGCCATGAGAGGCGACGGGTTGAGGTCCAAAGCAGAGGGCTTGCTCTGCCGGCAGTCGTCTCCTCTTGGTTTATGAGGTGCCATGGGTGGAGGCTCAGGCCGCAAGCAAGGAAAGTTTCCAGCTTTGCTGTCGGGATGCGCCATCTTCCCTTCCGGCGGGGCATTTTGGGGGATATTGCCAGCTTTCCCGTTATTCTCTCATTTATGCATAATTATTGTTGTAATCAAGTGGTGGATCTTACGCCTCCATTCTAGCCTGTTTTGCGTGCAAAGACATATGTTCTCATGTTCATATTGTTTTGAGAGTTATTGACATGTAATGCAGGATGGTTCCTTGGCTGTCAACTCGGTTGCTGAACATTTGCATGTCTTCTCTCTGCAAAGCAAGGAATTTGGCAAGGGCTGAGGCAGTTTTGGTTGATGCAATTCGGCTCGGTTATCTGCCAAATGTTGCAACCTATAATATCTTGGTTTCAGCATATGGACACTTTGTTGGGTTTGATGCAGCTTACTCTGTTCTGAGTAGAATGAGAGATGCAGGTATTAGACCGAATGTTATTACTTATAATAGTTTGATTGCAGGGGCTGCTAGATACTGCCCGCCATCTTCTTCCCTCAACTTGTTCGACGAAATGCGGCAGAATGGAATTGTGCCTGATTTATGGAGCTATAACACATTGATGCATTGTTTTTTCCGAGCTGGGCAGCCCGGTAAGGCTTATCAAATTTTTCAGGATATGGTTTCAAAGAATTCACAACCGTGTTTAACGACTTACAACACCATTATAAACGGACTTTGTAAAACAGGGAATGTAATGAAAGGGCTTAGGCTCTTTCGGGAGTTAGAAGGACTAGGCATCACCCCTGGAATAGTGACGTACAACACAATCATCAATGGACTTTGCAAATCAGGAAGATTGAGACTAGCAAGAAGGATTTTATTGGAACTCAGAGAGTCAGGTCACTCGCCAAATGCGATAACTTACACAACAATCATGAAGCAGTTATTTAAATCAGAGAAGTTTGATCAAGGGTTTGAAATGTTTTCAGAAATGAAGAGTAGGGGTTACACTTTTGATGGCTTTGCCTATTGTACAGTAATCAGTGCTTTGACTAAAATGGGTAAGGTAGGAGAGGCATATGATTGCATAGAAGAGATGGTTAGACAGGGAATTGAACTGGATATAGTGTCGTATAACACACTTATTCATTTATTGTGTAAAGAAGGCAAATTGGACATGGCACTCCGGCTATTAGATAAGATAGAAGCAGGTGGTCTCAAAGGTGATGTGTATACTCACACCATATTGGTTGATGGGTTTTGTAAATGTGGTGATATTGATTCTGCTGTAAAATATATGGAAACAAAGGGACTTGAACCAAGTTTAGTGGCTACAAATTGCTTAATTCATGGTTTATGCAAAATGGGTTGGGTGGATTCTGCTGTAAGTTGTTTCAATGAGATGAAGATAAAAGATCCTTTTACTTACTCTACTATGATTCACGGTCTTTGCAAAGCTAAGAGGTACCGAGCAGCTGTCAAACTGTTGATCACTGCTCTAAGAGCAGGTATAGAAGTTTTAAATTCCGACAAACATGCAGTCCGCAATGGATTACATCATTCAGGGCTTATGAGAGAAAAAAGGATACTCAGATCCGCACTTCGTATTGCTAGGAGCATCAAGATCTGAACCATTGTTTGGGTATTCTCTTTGTTTATCTTGTCAACTAATATGGCGAATCAGAATGAGAAGGGTGTTTGAGCACCCTTTGGCAAGTGGAACTGGAGGGAGTTGTGTTTTTTGAAAGATATGGCCATCAAACGGTTTCAAGTCTTCATTTTTGTTCTTAACATTGCTCTACTGTATCCTGATTCTTCGAGGTTCTACCTAATTCTTTAAAAGGTGAAGTTCAATCTGTTATACAGTTAAATTGTCATGCAACAGATATGTGCACCATGTCTTGACAATTTTTGTAAGTAATAGTTGATTCTTGTGCGTAAAACTGTTTTCCAAGTGGAAAAGATACATTGCTAGTTCTGTTTTAGATGTAACCTTTAATGTGTAAAATATAATATGTTGAATGATGTCAATGAGTTGAACCAGTGTTGAAGAACTAGTTTTTGAGTGGACCCAGTTTTATTACATGGCCAAGTTGGCCAGTCAACTAATGTAGATACTGTTTTGCATCACGGTCTTTACCTTTGCATTGTATTTCTCTGAAGGTACTTACGCCATATAGATGTATGTGATAAATACATTACTTGCGATAAATAGCATATTGGAAGCATCTTCGACTAAGAAATTTTTATCTTTATCGTATTTAGAAGAGTCGAATATGCTCTTTCTTGCCTAAAGCTTCCTATTATATTAAAATATTATATTTTTTTTCCTTTTTTTCTCCACCTCCTACAGTCAGCAGGTTTGTGACCATTGGAGAGCACTAGGCGTGCTTTGTGGCACTTTTATCATAAATGCGACTGCTACTCCATTTCTCTTAAACATAAAATTTTGATATAAGAGGAAGAAATGGAACAAATTTAGAACCTGAAAATGTGGCTCTTCTTTTAGTGGAAGAGAGATACTCTTTTTTGCGCAAAGTGATTTTATTTTCAGAGACTCTTGTTTGGGCAAAGTGATTATATTGTCCTTTTTCTTTCCCCCTCAAAACTCATCCTACCATCTTCTTCAGGGGAAATCTCTTTGGGCATGTATATATCAGCACCTCATTGATGACTGATGACTTGTATACTCATAAGGAAGCTTTGAAGTTCACTTCCTGAAACGTGAGCTCCCTTCCATCTAAATAGAGAGTAGCTGTTCAATTGTTATATTATGGTATTCTTGTTTATATTGAAGTT
The DNA here is from genome assembly GCA_039654745.1 of Houttuynia cordata. Classification (NCBI taxonomy): domain Eukaryota; kingdom Viridiplantae; phylum Streptophyta; class Magnoliopsida; order Piperales; family Saururaceae; genus Houttuynia; species Houttuynia cordata. The sequence goes on from CM077507.1 coordinate 18,222,534, forward strand.
ATGATACTTAACAGCATAAGCAAACTTTATTGACCTTTGTTTTTCTTTTTGGTTTAGATTGCTGCACAAATAAAGCAGCTGAAGACAAGCACATATTGTGGAAGATTTCACCAAATTCTCTTTGTTGAAATTATTATGTCATGATGGTCTACCAGGGAATTTTTTCATCGCCATAATTCTTTTGTATATATGCTACTCTCTGCTTCTGTTATTTGCTTCACCCCTCCAATTTTGAACGTCAGTTGTTTCTCAAAGGGAATTTATATCTTCTCCACAATTTTTTAGGTCGAATTTAGTAATTTATGCTGAGTCAATAAGGCTTTGTGCAGTTTTTTTCTGCACATAATCTATTATGGGTACTTCTTCTTAACTTGGATAAGACATATGTGCAATGAATCTCTGGAGTTTGTTCACAGTTCACACACATTCTTTTTTGCCCTTTGGCCTATCTACACCTGATACCCTTGAGAATTCTCTCTGTTTTTGGTTAATGTCTACAATTCTTTTTGTTTGCCTTCAGGGGAGTTTTCTTAATGGAATATGTTAATTACATCCATAATCTTTTACGTCTGTCATTATTGTCCAATAATGTTTGCACAGGAACCTCTTTACATAAAACGAACATGAATGATTATGCATTTCAGGTTGCATAACATTTGTTGGAGTTCACTATTACTTTTGGTGTCAAACTGCTTATCAAGCCCTATGGCATTTAGCATACTTGAAGGAATGGTAGTTGGAGATCAGGGTGCACCTTTTTAGAGAAATGCCATCTTGATGTGTTCCTCCTGTTGAGCCTAATGACCATTTCAAACATTTGGCAGATAAATAAGATATGTTGGAAGGAGTTCTCCTTTATGTCGAAACACAACAAAACAAACACAAGGTACCTTTTTTATCTGCATTTTGTTTCCCCTTCAGATGAAAAGGCACCATATCAATTTTAGTTAGTTCCTTGATTGTAGGTCCCAAGGTTGTTTATATATCTGCGACGCAAATGAATGAAATATCTCAGCTTCAGAAAAGAGGGGAAAAAAGGAAATGGATGTCTGAATTCTGCTTCTTGTTACACTTTTATTTTTCTTACAGAAGGCCACCCCTGTTCTAGAAGAATTAGATTTTGTTAGCCAGATGGAAACTTGAAGTGAGTAGCCTCACATTCTTGTATGATTATGTAATGTAGTGATAATATAACTGCCGACACCAGGTCTGTCCTATATGGATTTTTCAGCTTTTTTGTATCTCGCAATTTTGCAACAATGGAATTTAGTAGTTGGAGTTAGGCCCTGAGCTAAAAGAGCAATTTACCAAAATGGAGGGGTACTTTAGTTTTTTGCTGCACATGTGCGCAAGTCTAGTTTGGCAATGTCTTCAGACTCGCTCGCATTTCTATCATTTCAATAGACTTGGAGTCTGTTTTGGTAAATTCCTCTTATCAAGATGTCCATAACAAAGAATTTGTGCCTCACACAACGCCTTTTCCAGTTTCTATAATTATAGGTTTGGAGCAGTTTAATCTGTTCCTTCTTTTTCATGTGTGGTTTATCTTTTCTTTTTTCTTCTTATGAAAGTAATTGATCTTTTCCAAGCAAAGCTGCATTATGTTTTCATGTTGTGTTACGAGTATATACCTGAGTATGTGATTTAAAGCATAGGCTCGGGTTTTGGGAGTTTAATCATCATCTATATTTGGAAGATTTATACTTAGTCTTGATATAGTTTCTAGCGGAGATTGTGGTTGCTGGAATTGAAGTGTTTAGAACAACATACGTATTTCTATTTCACATTTTGTATACAATAGCTGTACCTGTGTACAACAAAAAGAGGCTCTGAAGTCGCTCTAATTTACTGAATTTGGTTGGGTGTTTTATGAAGTTTTCTATAAAATTTATTGAGTTGCAATAGTTGGACATAAACAGCTGAACCTTTTCTTCGATAAAGGAGGGAGTTCTAAAACAAAAGAATGAATCGAGTGGTTGCCTCTGTGTTTCTTTTAACTTGGAACGCATCTTCTTTCTCCTTGGGAGGAAGAATTATATTCTTTGGTATCTATGATTCTCAGTTACTCACCATTCATCTTAGACTGGCAAAAGGTGTTCATTTACCTGTATAGTTTCATTTATATTTAATTAGTATAAATGTGGTCTCATTCTCGAAATCGGAAGATGTGAAGATTTGATCTGCATGACTCCCTTGTCATTTCGTCAATACTCTAAGTCGATTCCACTCCATGGTATATGGAGTCCAGTCCGAGCCTTGAGTCTTAAAACATTGGTAGTACAGCATTGAACAGCCATAAAATAAAAGACTTTGAAAGGACATTAGTGTATCCGAGTTCAAATAAACGAGCACATAGCTAGGTTCTACATACAAGCAATTCACAAACACTATTCGTAGTGCAAAAGTAGATCCCTACATGGAGAAGTGATCGATATTCCATTGCAAAAGCACTTTTGTCAAAATCTCTGTTTTCATATTTAAACTATGGCCGCATTAATTTTGCTTTTCGTAAAAAAACTGGCTGTTTTTTAGTCCTCCTATTTAGACATTCAAACATGCTTGTTTAAATGAAGATATGCCCTTGTGTTAGAGAAAGCACCTTTTGTCTAAATCTCTGTTTTTATATTTAAAGTGTGGCCGCATTAATTTTGCTTTTCTTAAAAAAACTGGCTGTTTTTTAGTCCTCCTAGTTTGACATTCAAACATGCTTGTTTAAATGAAGATATGCCCTTGTGCTAGAGAAAGTTTCTAGATTCAGATTGAAAAGAGCGAATAAAATACTATTAAATTAAATTTGTATTTACTTTCAAGTTCAGATTTACAAACACATTCCAGCAAGGAGAGGATTACTCGAGCAAGTCCAATTCAACTAGCTTAGCAGCTCCCCAAAATTTTTTGCCATAGAAACTCGTCCTGGTTACAAACAGGCGACTTGCATCCCCAGTGGCAGAGAGAGGAAGAGAAGAAAAGGCCATAACTCAAATCGCCTGAATGACATATTTGAATTGTGATAGAGCTCTTCCTGTCATTCAATTACATTGAATCCGCATTGAAGAGTCCTATGGAGTTGAAGTTTGGTTTTTGGACACTTCTAATTGTGGGGATAAATAATTAAGAAAGCTCCCTTGGATTGGTTGATCATCTGCAACGGAACCTTCTGCAACATGTAAAATATAGTCGTCCAATTAGAAACTTCCAAAGAAGAATGACCTAAGTCCAATACTTCAACAGTTAAATAACAACCCAGAGTCAGGGGAAAATTAGACCAAATATTCTGTTCAATGAACTATGTCATATGAAAAGATGAATATGAAATATACCAAATAGAGATTTGATGGATGGCCTTTTAACTTTGGCATTCTTCTTCTTCAACTCAGCTGAACACAAAGACAAAATATCACAAGAGATATGAGCATCCAGAAAGAAGGGTATGCTTTGTGCAACGGCAAATGTAAAATTAACTATGCACATTAGATTCGGAATAATTGTTCAGAGGAGAGAAGACATTCATGCTTTTCAGTTGGAATGAAGGAAGAATGAAATTATACCAATTCCAGGCACTTCATGATCGCTAACAATTTCAAAATTCTTGTAAGTGTAACCCACAAAGTTAATATCTTTCGATGAAAGCATCTGAAACAGAGAAAATACAAGCACCACTTAGAGAAGATAGACAACAAAAAATAAATGAAGATCTTACACAGAGCAGGATATTGTTATAATTGCTCTAAAGCATCAAAGTTGGAAGCTTAAGTGGTACAAAAACTGCTAACTTTTCTAATGCATACCTTTCTCCAAGGGCCTTGTTTCGTTGAACTTTGAACTTGATTTCCTGACTGAAAAATGTAATCACCGAAATTTTCAAATATGAGAAGGACAAGCAAATTAGTGAAAAAAAAAGGTAAATAGTGGTGATATAACCAGACCTCTTCAAACTTCTCAAAATTTTGTGTATCCATCTCATCATTAACCTCTGGAATAAATGCAGCTTCCATCTCGTACAACCTCTCCCATTTGAGACCTTTAAACCATGGATGAGTCTGAAAATGGCCCAATAAATAAATTATTTCCCATTTAGCAGTTTAAACATTTTAGAATGGAAATTACCAAATGGCACCTTTATTTCATCAGCTCCTTTCGTACCAAGCCTCTGGTCAACACCGCACAATAATTTACTAATAAGATCCTTAGCTTCTGCAGATAGCTTGGCTTCTTCAGGAAACTTTAAGTGTGTTCGCCAATTTACAATCTGCCACGAATATAATTCAAACAGAAATCGAGAAACTGATGAGAATTAAAACTGGAGGCAGATTTGAGGAATCGTAGCTAAATCAGTCACTATATATTAAACTAAAGGACATAGGCGACATGTACAAATAAATACTAAAACAGGTAAAGGAGAAAAGATCTTTTTAATAATCTTTAATTAGAAAGCTCGTGACAGAATTACAATGCAATAGAAGAAGCCAACTGAAAAAGGCAACAACTGTATACAAACACCTTGCTTTCAAGCCAAGCTTACCTTCCTGCACGTTGACATTGGTTCATCAGAATAGAATGGTGGATAGCCCACAAGCATTTCATACATAATAGCTCCAAGTGACCACCTGAGGACGGGCAGAAGAATGAGAAGAAATAAGAATGAGAGAGTGAGAGAGAGAGAGAGTTATTTGAAAAAAAATATAGGTACCAGTCGCATTCCATCCCATAACCCTTTTTCAACAGTACTTCTGGAGCAATGTAGTCAGGAGTGCCAACGGTAGAATAAGCCTGTATTTGATCAAGTAAAGTAAATAATAGGAAACATGCCAGAATTTCTGGTTACAAGCCTCACTTAAGCATAAGTATTAATCAACATCATAACTACGGATTTAATCATTTTACAACTTGGATAAATTAATTTAATATATAACTTTTTTCAAGCAAAATTAATATATAAGCTCTGTAGTCAATAGAAGAAGGCAATATCATGACAAGTACCAGCATACGCCGATTCCTCTGCCAATGTTGTAGTTGCTCCTGCTGAGTGCGCTTTGGTGCAGCAGGATGTCCGTCACTTTGTAGGGCTCCACTCAAATTACTGCCGGATACAATATCCTTTTCATGCAAATTTGGGAAATTATTGCAGTCTAAAGGTTTACAGAGTCCAAAATCTGACAGCTTCATATGCCCATTTCTATCTAGTAACAAATTGTCAGGTTTGATGTCTCTGTTAAAGTACCAAAGGTTATTTGGTCTGCATCTGACCATGATCAATCTGAATGGATAAACAAAACTAGCTGAAACCAAACCTGTGAATGTAATTGTGTTTATGAATAGATTCAATAGCAAGAACTGTTTGTCCAACATAAAATCTAGCCTCATCTTCAGTCAAAGTATCCTTCCTCATAAGGAGAGTCATCATATCTCCTCCAGGTAGATATTCCATAATAAGGTACAAATACTCGTCATCTTGGAAAGAGAAATATAATTTGACAATGCAATGGCTGTCAACCTCTGCAAGAAGATTCCTTTCAGCTTTCACATGCTCAACCTGAATATGTTAAGTAAACATCAATAAAGTGCTGTTCCAATCATCAAAACTTCACTCTGTCTCATCTTAAATGTAAAGTACCTGGCCTCTACGAAGCATCTCTGACTTCTTCAACTTCTTCATAGCAAAAACATTATCTGATGTCCTTTCCCTACAGATTCTGACCTGAATAATGAAAGGAAACCAGTAATAAGAAGATGCTACTTCATTTTCTCAATAAGTAAATACATTTTTTATGCCATACAGAAAATATGTAAACTCGTTTTTAACCTTGGAAAGGTAATATAACATTGACAAAAGTATAAGAAGTAAAACAATATGGAATGTCAGTATTCTGCATGATAGCACATAACGAATCACTTGTTTAATAACAGTTGGCCATTTTGGTTTCAGCAACCATCTTGATGCTAATGCGAGCTTGAACCCACATATTCCAGAAAACAAGGCTATGACACATATGGTTAAAATTTTGTATATCTACTCATTCATCATCATCATCATACGCCTTATCCCAGCTATCTGGGGTTGGCGGCATGGATTATATACCGCATTTGACTCTTATCGGAATCAAAATGGTACAAAATCTATACAAAGAAACATAGTGGCAAGTTTTTACGCAGGATGCCCTTCCTGACGCAACCCTCCGAAGAGGGGGCAATGATAAGCAGATTCAACATCATCATATTCATCATACACCTTTCCAAATATGTGGATTGGCTTCATGACATGATGGTTGCACATGAAATATTAATATAGCCATCTTCCATCACAAAGCCGGTAACAATAAAAACCAGTCTGCTTTTACATGGGAGCATGGCTTTACTCATTGTCATTGTAAAAAGAAGAAGGGAGACATGGAATTTCTTCATGTAAAGAGAATGTAAGAAATATCAAATATCTGAAAAGTGCTGCTGCCATGAGAATGAATATTTTTATTAGAGCATAATTAAAATCTGTTTTGGCAGACACAAATAGGGAATAAGGAGTACCTATTATAGACAAGTAACACCAAGGACACACCATTTGTCTTTAATTTCCACCAATAGAAAAACTTAATACTAGTCTACCATATATTTACCAAAATATTACCTCTCCAAATGCACCTTTCCCTATCATTGTCAATTGTTCAAAATCGTCTACTCCCATTTTATGTCTTTGAAGACGCATATACTCTGTTTCCTTCTTTTCCAAGTATTTTAGAAGATTGTTTTGCTCTTCCTCTGACACATCGGCTTTAGCCAATTCCTTCTCCAAATTACACCGTCTGTTCCAAATGATCAGTTTAAGAAGATAGAAACTTCATTACTATAAGGTTTTCTAAGACAACATTCAACTAAACAACAGAATCTATCTGCATAAATGTAAATATGCACAGTAGGAAAACATTATCTAAAAAAGTGAAAGAAACAAACAGTTAATTAATCAAATCACATTACTATTCTCAAGAAATAGCCAAGATTGACAATAACTTTTCTTATCCAACTATTTGGGGTTGGCGAGGAATAGCAAGGAGTCTGTTCTCTCAGAGCTCTTTTATGTTATACAAGCTCAAGTTCAACATATTCAAATCCCTACTTACTATTCAAAGTAAAAGGGGTGGAACGGACAATTATGAGTGTGTTGCCTAAAATACTCTTGAAATCTTTTGGAGGAGTCTAGAGGTGTTATGTTCACGGGCAGATGGATTTGGAAAAGGAATCAGATTGGCAGTAGAAAACTTGAAAGCGTAACGTGAAATCTGATTGGCATTTTTCAGTGAAAATTCTTGTTCTGTATTCATTTTGTGGCACATGCAATTTCACTAGTATCATTAAATACTCTTCATTCTTCCTCTCTTCTTATAGAAATCCCAGTAAGTTGTTGGCCATTCCTCATGGTCGCTATCAAGCAACCTAGTTGCACATGCCCACACCATCTCAAATGACCTTTCCCGGATATATCAACCGGCATGCTATGTCCTACCCCATGCACTAAATTCTGATTTCAATTCTCCTAGTCAACAATAGTGATTAGGTTTCAGGAGATAAGTGCTTGAACTAAACTTGAGAATTGTACAAACTATTATATGTCCAATAGCTGGTTATAGGCTAAAAGTGGTGAGAAATTTCGAGAGCAACAAAAATTGAACTGGGTTTAGACAAAAGATTTTTACATTTCTAACACAAAGTGGAGGGAAATTGTGAAGTAATACCTCTCCTTCCTTTCCTGCAAGTTTTTCATCTGCTCTTTGTAATGGTTCTCAATGTACTGCTTAGCAGCAGCAACCTTCTGCTTGGTAACATTGGAAGGCGTCTCCTCGCTGCCAGGCAGCTTCTTACCGTCCTTGCCATTCATGGCAGCCTCCTTCTTCTTCGTCGAAGCCCTCAACTTATCCCGGGGTTGGAACTTATTGAACCAACAACTCGCGGAATCCATCGACGCCCGCCACAACTCAAATCCTCATCAACACTACCACGTATATCATTCCTTTCTACAATTTACATAGCCCATTTTGCACAACTAAAACGCAAAAAGAGAAGTACCAAAAAAAAAAAGAATTTAAAAAATCTTATAAATCCAAAAAAAAAGATCATAAAACATGAAAAAACGAATTAATGATCCCAGAATATGGTTTAAAGAAATTAAGTACAAAAATTCACGTTCGATCGAAAAATGCAGCAAAAAATTCAGAAAAAAATATGAAAAAAATCCAAACAATTGAGAAATCTGGTGATCCAAATTCCGAAATGTACAAATTAGAGGCGAAATTCAGCAATCAAACTAGGAGTGGATGCAGCTGGAAGTTGCGGAAGGGAAAGGAAGACCGGGGAAAGAGGATATGGAGCAAGAAAAGGAGAACAAAGAAAAAGTCTGAAGGTCAAAATTAGGGGAGGAGAGCGAGAAGATCGGCGGAAAGGTCGGGCTACCGCGCCATTTTGCGGGAGGGCGGTGAGGGGCCGGGAAGGCCAGAAAGGGGGGAGGGCGGGGAAATGGGAGGCTACGGCATCAACGGCCCGATATCTGCGGGCCTAGCTGGGAAGGCTGGGAGGGGCCAGCCCGAGGGAGGTGGAGGAAGGAGGAGGAGGAAGACGACGATGACAGTGGGCAGATGCATGGTGTTGCGTTTGCAGAGGACTCGCGCGCCGTGCGATCGCGTTTCTTGCTTGGCTTCTGTCACTTTCCAAAGTTGAAAGGGAAGCGCGCGGGGATGATAGGCTGTTTGGATAAAGGACAATGAATGTGAAAGGTAATTAGCCGTTTGGGGCGTGAAAAATCAGTACCATCCACCTGCTGAAAAAAAAAATCTACCCGGTTAGGATTTTTGGGATAATCCACTAACCAGGTAGATTTTGGGAACCCACCAAATGGCCGTTAAAATAATTAATTAAAATGCACGGTGAAGGTAAATTTCGTTTGGATGTTGTAAATTTTTAAATCAATGGAAATGGTATTATGCTTCGATAGGGAATGTGATTAATTGGAGGGGATTTTGAAATACATATAGAAAGTGACCACTTTACCCATTTTTTTTCTGAAATTTTTGAGACCCTAATTCTAGGGGCTACCGGCCCTTCAGGAGCCCAGCACCTTGGCTAATATCTCCACTCTCGTGGGCATTATCTCGAGCATGGAATGTTGTATCGGCGATATATTGATATCGGGTCCTACTTGATAAAACGATACGGGCTAATATTATTTTTTTTAATTTTTTAAAATATCGGTGATATATCTCCGATATATTAGTTTCGCCATTTTTAAAAAATATATTTTTAAAAAAATTAAAAAAAAAACAACTTTCCTGTTTGTTTTCCATCCTAATATGCATATTTTGAAATATATATTTTCTCTAAATTAGTATAAAACTCATTTTAGAAGTTAGATTGGGAAAATATACGATAAAAACTAGTTTTCGACCACTAATATTTTTTTACACAATATCTCCTATATATCTATGATATTTTGTCTCTTTAGTCGACCGATATTTTAAGGATATCCTTGGTCTCGAGCGCGTTGAACTCGCTCGGCCCATAGAACTTCCCCACAAATACCACCTCAATAAAGTCATTCTCCTCCAACTTCTTCTCCTTCTGAAACGCCTCGCACGGCTTCGGCTTTGTAGGAATCTCCTCAATATGTACAAACAGTTAGGCGTTCATCCCCTTCATGTAGGGCTTGAGCGCGCTCCTATGGGGTGCCCTCAATGGCCTTCCCTAATCCCTACCAGCGTGTTCTTGGCCACGACGAGCTTCACCATTCATTCTTGTATGAAACTTATGAAACTTCTACAGTTTCACTATTCCATTAATAGAAACAACCTTGCAAGCAGCACGCATCAGCGGAACGCTAAAGCCTTAACTATTCATTCTATTAAAGAGACGAGACAACCTTCCTAATGAGTATGAGTAGCGCGCTAAGGCTGCAGCACAAGCAAGTCAAGCTGAGGAGCGCAATCTCAGGGAGGGATGACCAGAGCTCCTGGAACTGCTCGACGATGAGGCCCTTGCACTGGATTCCGGTGATGAGGTAGCAATTCTCCAACTATAGCTTCACATTGTCGACGGTCTCCTCCTTGCTATGTCTGATGGAGCAATGGATGACGGGGATGGAGTGAGGCCGAAAGGTTCTGGGCCGGAGTGGGGCTGCTGTTGCAGAGGAGTGGTCAGGGAACGCCGGGGAGAGGGCCTTGGAGGTGGAGAGGGCGTAGAGGGAGGCCTCCATGGTTGAACGAGCGGTGGTGGCCTGGTGGGATAGGACGATGATATCCAAGATTGCCTTATTTGTTTCGGGGATAGTATTGGGCTGAAGGCAATCTTGTCTTTTCCACTTTGAATGTAATTCACCTGCCATTGTCGGACTTACGAAATAGGGTGAAAGTCCTTTACAGGAACTTCACTTGAAATGGTGAATTTTGGGAGCTTCATGAAACGGTGAATTTTGACATGAATTGTCATTTCAGGTGAATTCCTAATTCTTCTCAAATTTCTTATCTAAATCGTCTCCAAGTTAATTCAAACAGAAAAATAATAGCCCCTATTTGATGATGTAAGAAAAAAGTTACAGAAAAAAACCAGTTTGCTGTCACATCATGGGCTGGTGCCCTGAGATATGTCATGGTTAGTAATGCGATAGGCCATGTAATCAACACCCGAAAAATGAGTGTCCCCTCCCGGGCCTCCCGTGTTAGAGGGTATGTGGGAGTGGTTTGGAGGCAGAGGTATTTTGGGAGTTTTGGTCCGACCATGCCTAGACAAGCACTTCGGTTCCCACTCCCCCGCAATGGAAGAAATCTCCACAACTTAGGGTCTATTTGGTTAGAGCTTTTAGGAGTAGGAACTCTAGATTTTAGGGATGAAGTTAGGGTTTTCATTTTAGGTGTTTGGTTGTGAAGAATCCACTTCTAGAAAAGAATTTAAGGTTCAGTGACAGGATTTATAATTTTAAAAAAATAGAGGTATTTAATAACAAAAAATAACATCTCATCATGAAACCGCGTGTTTTTTTATAAATGCCCTTTTTTTTACAATTACAGCATATGCTATTGAAAAAAGTGAAGTTAGATTCTTTTGGAAAATCTCCTTATGATGAGATTTTTTAAAAGAAGTAGGATTCTTTAAGAATCCCCTTTAAAGGGCTACCGAAGAGGCCCTTATTGGGGTGGGGGGTGCTAATAAGCTGAAGAGGTTTCCTATCGTAATAGTGCTGATATATACAAAATGATAATTAATCTTTTATTAAAAAACTAAGTTTTGTACAGAAGAATCAAACAGGTTGTTCTTTTTATGGAGCTCGTCTAGCATGACCAATTTTCATTATCAGCATTACATCACCACCAAGGAGGGTTTGCCACATCATAAAGAGAAGAAGAAAGGGCTGAATAGACAAAAAAATTACAACTTTACCTAAATTTATTGGGGCACACCTCCACGTGGCCCTTGGTCCTTCTTCCTAGTAACATAATGCTGGTCAGCAAAATATTTTTACTTTTCAAATACAACAGATTGAAAAAAAACTGATAAGCCAACCAATAAGACAATCGAACTGATTGAGTGTTGTACCCAAAAAGAAAATAAAACTAGTAGAGTTATATGCTTAAAGCTGCAATCTAATTCAAGGCTTGAGTGTATAGAACCATATGTAGAAGAGGCAAGTGAAGGACCACAATACTAGTTATTCCTTGAGCAAGTGGGTTCCTTGCGAATTGCAATTTGCAATCAGGGCAACCAACGCTCCCTCCCCACATCAGATTTGAGTGGCTCGCGCCTGCACATCCATGAACGAAGAAGGGCTGGCAAACCAACGCTCAGTGTCTGATCATTATGCCCCACCTTGCATTTAATCATCTTGGTTCTTATCCATAGAAAGAACAAGGCACAGGAACAATCTATCGACAACTCATAGCTTTGGTGCTTTCATTTATTTAAATGTGATTGATGCATTATGAGCCAAGATAGAATTGGATAGGCGATGCAGCTTTGTCGACATAGAAAAGGAGCAAAAGTTGTATTACCGTCCTGTTTTCCGGGCAAAAGTTAGGTTCCCGATGAATGACGGAAAGTGGGCAAGAGAAGAAACCTAATGTGTTGTGGATGTTTATAAAAATTCGCGATGAGAGGAGAATACATTGAAATTCATTTTTTGGTTCTAGATGATGGAATTTGGAGGAAAGATAAACATTGCATGTTGAAACTATTCATATCTACTCTCTTTAGCACTTTCATTTGCCAAATTCATGAACATGTATTTGTCTCTTTTTCCCATGCTTCTTATTCACTATTTAAGATGGCCACCATAAGTGAGAATATATATTCTCATGCTTACCATTTCTTTTCTTAACAGCTAAAATGGAATACTTTTGTTTTTCAGAGTTTTTTTCTTTTCCTCCAATATCTTCGCATCCAAAAGTAGGGTTTAGCACTTTATGGGGGTCATTTCCTACTCAATAGTTTAATGTGTTTACCAAGCACTATTAGTTTGTGATGTAAGTAGGACAATATAAATACTTAGATTGTCAAATAAATGTCTAAAAAAACTTTTTATGATCAGCAAGAAAACCAAATTGTTGACCGAGATGAGACCATAAAAAGTCTCATCTCACTTTGGCTATGAACCATGGTTGAGATTTGAAATATATATAAATTAGATACTGTACTCTAATCATGTTAGAAAGTATTTGGATGGTACTATTACGGTACTCCTTGAGTGCTAAAGAAATATTACTTCCTCCGACCAATGTAGCCTGTAAATCAGTGGGACTGGAGAAAGAAATAGAGACCTACTGATGACTCCTTTGTAACAAAAATCTAAGAACAGAAGTGTAGAAAGAGAAGGAGGAACACTTGACTTGAATCCGCAAGAAAGAAGAACTTCGATATTTTTCTTGTCTAACAGAGAATGAAACCCACATAACCAAGATCTAAATCCACAACAGTATTCATACAAAAAGATCAAAATAGAAAAAATAAACTAATGAATCCACAGTCCAATCGCACTCGAACCCACGAGTTTAAACTGTTCCCCTCAAAGAGTTTTCATCAACATTAGCAGCAGCAAAGTCAACTGCTCTACCCGATTCTAAACTACTACTCATGATGGCCTCCTTTTCATCCTTCTCAAATCTTACGTTCAATTGAGAGCAGGACGTCTCCTCGTGCTGAAGGACCTCTGCAATGCTTCTAATGAGACTGTCTCTTTCATTCTTTCAACTAAAATATCCGATTGGTTGTGAATCAAATAACATAACTATTTTATGAAAGAGAAAAGTTCAAATGAGTTCGCTCTCATATAACTTATATAAGGCCAGTTAAAATCGTAGTGTGAGTGTTTATTTGCTGTATCTATGTAAAACAAAACATATTTCTTCATGTCATTAGGAAGAAAATTAGGAGAAAGCTTACATCAGTCACGGCGCAATATGCACGAAGGCTCCTTTCACGCCGTATGATGAAGATCTGACCGTATGCATTCTTCAAGGAGTGCAAGCGGGTTATTACAGGCGTTCTGCAATAATAATTGCACGCCCCTGCTGCAAGGGTGCACGCTTGTCAATATGCACTTGATGCATATTAGAAAGTCCCAATAAAATTATGACCATATCTAAAAAACAGATTCGAACCACTTTTCTGCGAGTTCTAAACTAATCCACTTTGGCAGTGTTTTAAAACCCGGTTCGGTCATTGACCCAGTTTGATGACCGAGTAGGGCCAACCGGTTTGATTCAGTGGGTCGACCCAGATGACCTCCCCCCTCTCCCCCTGGCGTTGCCCCCCTCCCCCTAGCGCCCTGGCAATGACCCCCCTCTCCTCCCCAGCGACCCCTCTCCCTCCCTCCCTCCTCTCTATTTTCTTCCCCCCCGGCGACTGCTTTTCTCGGCCCTAGTGCCCCTGCACTACCCCTCCTCCCCCTGGCCCCGGCGACGACCCCCTCTCCCTCCCTCTTCTCTTTTTTCTCCCCCCTGCGACTGTTTTTCTCGCCCTCGGCTGTAACACCCGAAAATTCGATAAGATTGCCAAAACTGCTATTTTAGGAAACTGATTTTTGGTGATATCTTATAATCTAGTATGTAGAATTATTTTGATGCTTATGAAAGTGTGGAATTGATAAACCAGATTAGGCAGTACACCAGGGCGTGAAGACTAGCCCTGGCGCTGGGCTCAACTTGGCGCTGAGACTAGCCTAGCGCCAGGGCCTATGTGCACTTGACGACAGGGGTGAGGGCCAGGCGCCAGGGTGCGTGTACAAAGTGTTAGGACTTATTCGAATTATTTTGATGCTATAAGTTGGACCTTCGTAGCTTGGGAATTTATTTTTGGTAAGTTTTGCACGCGCACCAGAAGTCGGAGAAGCTTTGGTCGCCAGATGTGTTGGGCGCCAGGGACCACTGGGCGCCAATGCAGCACAGGGTCCCACAGCCACGTGGGTACATGCCTGGGGGCGTGTGTACGTGTGTGATGAGACGTGATTTGGTTGGTTATGGCAAGGGATCAAACTAAGGAGAAGTGGGAATTTTGAAATTATTCCAAATCCGGTTTAAATTAGCATTATCTTTGGGAATTCCTAAGTAGGGAAATTAAAGCAATTAGTGGGATGGTAATTGGACGTGATTAATTGGATAATCATTGTCACGCCCCGCGCACCGCCCGACCCGACCTGAACCCGGTTCATGGGCCGAATGATGTGCGGGGGCGACGTTATGTCGGACAAAGCGGAAGACTTACACCCATATATAGGCGATAACATAATTTCGGAGTTTCGCGCCGCTTTGTGTAAGAGTAAACAAGTAAAAATTCAACGAGGTATAAAGTCTAGAATATCAACAAGTCTTACACCCATAATTAGATAAAGTCCGGAGCCATACACGCGGCTCGGATAACAGGTCTAAACAGTCTGAAATATAACACGACATCTACTGTAATCTCATGACAATAGAGAGTATGATGACACAACACTAATCATCTTGCTCAAACTAATCCCATACTCCTTCTGGTCGCTCCTCGAAGAGAGGATCCTGCGCATCTGCGTGTCGCACCACGCAGCCCCAAAACAAAACAAGGAAGAGGGGTGAGTATAAAACTCAGTAATGGTTTTCAAGACACATCGGAAATCCATAAGAAACATCAAAGCATGAAAGTTCATCAAACAATATACGTAATCTATGTGATAATACCGTCTAAATCATACGTCCATCTCACAACATCTTATACTATGGAATTTTATCAACATACCTACTGAACATGCATACTCGTCATAAGACGATACATAATAATATCTCAACCACAAACTGTCTAAACATGCATTCCTGTGGTATGAATCTCATACAACATGGTACACAATCATACATATATAATATGATCCACCCATCCATCACGTCACATGTGGAGCATCTACATGGTACATAATCATGCATTTATATGAACATACACTTACCCTTCACGATACACATGGAATCTACAGGATACACAATCATTCATAGCATTCATAATAATGCATCAATACAATGGTGAATGCCTCCATCAAGGAGTAAGCACAATATCTTTGGGACACAATCAAGCCTAAGAAGGCGTATCATGGTCCGGTTTCCTCGCTGGAAACAAGGGGGTGTCGTATACCCCAAAGTCTGTTCGCCCTTGACAGCCCTGGCCAAGGGTGCCCGAATCGTACACAACGAAACTAGAACAGGTGTGTTCGCCCTGGGTAGTCTCCTGCGGTGGGGGAGAGCCCGAATCCCGGTTACGCGGGACCCTAGAACACATGTGGTAGGGGGTGCACAAGCCTACCACCGGGAATACTCATGTCCCGTACGACTAATCTCAATAGTATCAACCGCAAGGCGAGTACGAAACACGCCCCCCATATCATCCATCAAACTCAACCCGGGGAGTGTCCGTGATCCACGAAGGACCAAATCAAAAACGTGTCCTTTCGGACCAACCAAGTTCGATAATTCTCCGATCGATTAATCCGGCACGCAATTACATCCATCGCATACGATCGATCAACACCGATGAAGACACGGTAAAATCTCATTCATGAAGTCCGATTCATGATGCATGCTCTCAGGATACATACGTGAGTAAATCCTACGTGGGTGCCAACACATGAAACATGCTCTCAACCCATTCCCACATGCATCATAATCAAGGTATAATTACAATCTCATGGTAAATCCCCATGCGTGTGTGTAGTCATGCATATCCTAATCACATGATTCATACTTATCATAACTCATAGTGTCATATTCATATGTTGAAAACTCGTTTAAGTACTGGTCACAATCCCAAAATCATGGTGAAAACCACCGTAAAAACATAACTTTACTTGCATGAACTCGACAACATTTCTACAAGCATACTCACATTTATTTTCTATAATCCAACATACATAAGGTATTATATCATCATTTCTACATATCACGTGGCCTCATTAACTCATAATATACTTCTCATGTCATTAAGTGAAGTAAATCATGGAAAAAAATACAAAATTTCCAAAAACCCATTTAACTGTAAATTTTTGAACATTACTGAGTTTATTGGAATTTTTTGAAAGTTACTAAGTTATATGTAATTGCGAACAGTAAAGAACAATTCCATGTACCTCAGTAAAGTTCAATAATTCCAAAACACTCAGTATATCCTCATTTCGAGAATTAAACCGAAACACCATTTTCATAACTTCAAACATCAAATCGAAGCATCAAACAATATCCAAATTACACCAAACTTTCCAGAAATCCTATTTAGACCATCACAAATCAAAACCCAAAGAAAAGAAAGCATGAGATTAAGAAAAACTAATCTTACCATTAGAGACCTAAAAATGAATAAACCCTTTTAAAATACATTCATTAAAACAAGATTTACACTACCCAAGCTGAGATTAAAGAACCCATTACCTTGATTTGGATGACCACGAAGTCCAACACCTTAATCACCTTGAAGAAAATATAAATCCATTGTTAATACTCTACTAATCGCGACTAAGCTTGAAAACCCAAAATAGACCTTAAATCTAGAGCTTTTAATCATATAAAAACGAAATTTGAAGCTTAGGGTTTGAAGATACATATTAAAATAGAGATTTTTATCTTTCAAATGCTTTGAAATCATTTGGAAAATCAAGGTTTTGAGTAAAGATTATTGAAAAATCAAATGAAAATGAAAGATTAAGCATAGATTAGCATACCTTAACTCCTTTCCTCTTTTGGAAATGGGGAAAGAGGCTGCTGCTCCAAGCCAAAACCCTTTCCCAAAATGGGGAGGGCGCAACCCTTTCCTTTTATAGAAAGTTTTGGGGTAGACCTAGGTAAAAACTAGGGTAAAATGAGCAATTTTGGCTAAAAATGGGTAATTTAGCGATTTTAATACCAAATTAAACTCAGAAAATTCTGAAAATTTTTATAACGACTTTGTTTAATGTCTGGGGCTTTTTGGTCATAAAAACCTAATTTCGTCGGCGGGGCCCGCTGGGGGTCCCGTCAAACCCTAATTTTCGGGAAAATAGGTAAAAATCAGAAAAAAATTCCAAAAATTAAAATTTGATTCTAAATCACTTAAAACTCATTTATGTGAAGTTTTTTTTGATTGAAACCTTTGAAAACCATTTTTATTTTCGAAATCAACCGAATTTAATCTAAAAGTGCTTAAACCACACGATAATCCACGTTTAACAAAAATAAACCGGTTTTTAAGGTGAGGGTTCTTACAATCATGGCAGTTACCAAGTTGATTATGGGCACGTCTTGATTTGGAAAGAGATCATGGATTGGCTTTCAAATCAGGAGGTTACAAACTCTATTTTGAGTAACAACTTGATTGGACTAAAATCCCTACTAAAAAGAGATTTGTAACTGATCTAAGACAAGGAAGACCACGTCCTTGACCTAGATTATGTGCTAGTGATTGTTGAACTGTGGCCCTTAGATGGGGAGTTGATCTATGGTGGAGGTTTAACCTAAGTAATTAGGCTTTTACTATTTAAACCCACCTAAGAAGAGATCGGCAATCCTTTTGGAGGACCTTGGGAGTCGTGCCAACCTTGAAGCAGAGCAATCAGCCTTCTTGCAGCTCGTCCAAAGGGTTTTACATCAGTTCGTGCACTCGTGGAGATTACGCGAAGGAAATGGGTAATACGTGTAGAACCGATTAACATGCAAATAGTATCGGTTTCGCAAAAAGGTAGGATGTGTTTTCCCTACTGTATTTTTACTGATTTCGCCTGATTTGATCCTTGCTATTGACATATGCATGCTTTGATTTGTGAGTTGTGTAGTAGTAACATCTTCGATGAATAAAGATTTAATTTTTACACAATGTTCACACATGTACGGATCGTGTCACTCTATCGTATTCAATTCATTGTGCAACGGCCTAGATAAGATCATATCTCTAATATCCAGCGTTGACATACTTGATTATGTGTCTTATTCACTTATGGAGTTGCTGTCCATATATTGTTGTCTCATTTGTTTTGGTACCGATGGATTGTGTTATATCGATGGTTGTCTATTTGAGTAATTATTTGTAAAATGATGATGATAAAAGTTATGTGATCACCAATTCATAGGAAATCAGATTCGTATTGCTGCTGGTCAGTGAGAGGTCATTCTTTTGAGAGGTCATTCTTTTGTGTGTTGTCAGTACCCTTGTCTCATGATAGTGTCCTAGATTAGTGGTCTTGTTTGGGGTGGTTAAACTAGTTAACCACAATTTGGTGCATAAACTGTATTCGGATTGCTATATATAATTAAAATAGTGGATCTATCCACTGATATGATTATGAAAATATCATCAGCGGACTGGGTAGTAACTAATATATCATGGACATATGGGTATTAATATGTAAGCATCATAATATGGAAGTTAATTGACATAATTAAGCCTCGGCCAGTAATTTTCTTGCACATACAGATAGTAGTTTAAAATTTGTATCTAATTATAGAAAACTCAGAAAAATGTGTTGTCTATTGGGATGGATTGTAGCTCATGGGGGAATCTGCAGTAAAAATTTCATAGCTAAATATGAACTGTAAAAATTATGGTGAAGGTCGAACATGATCTGTTATGCAGAAAATAGTGCAGTGAACCGGGGATTACTTACTACTATTTAATATCATGTGATTATATAAAGTTATGAATCGGATAAGACTTAAGTGAAAATCAGGGGACTTGGGTAGCTTTGAGTGCAGAGAATTTAATCCTCTGGAATTATGTATCGGAGTGGAGTTAAGTCAAACCGAGTTGAGATTCCGTGTCAGGTTGTCTTACCGATTGAACTTGTCTCAAGAAATCCGATTAGGGTTTGTACTCTCAAACCATAATTCTCATGACTACCTTGAATCATTTGAGATTAGTGTTAGAGTCTATAATTCTTATCTAAGGCCTTGCATAGTGAAATTAATGGACCAGTAAAGTTACTATTATACCCTATAGTTTGGGTGAAGCATGAAAGATGATTTATTTCAGTTACTCCTTAATGAGTCAGATACTGATGAAGAGTATTGAATTCTCTTCCTTTTATCGATTTGTCAACTCCTTGGGATATTGAAATCTCAATGGTGTTTCTATGAGAGTCCATTATAAAATATTGAGAAATTTTTCATTGATTTTAATACAGCCTCTATTGCTGTCAGATTATATTCAGTTCTCTGTAAACTGCTAATTCCACAAGAGTGATTGATGAAAACTCTTCGAGTGCAAAACATAGTATGCTCAAGAGCTATTGCTAGATCCTTTGTGATCTTAGATATTTGATGAACCTCTGTAGTTCAACCGATGACGGCAACGCGTGCGCTTTAGACTGTATGATATTACAGAAGGTCTGCAGTCTCCACCCATTGTGCCCGTAAGCACCGATGGGGCCAGCATCCCTAGACGGTGGCCATAGGGAAAGTGGACTGACCTGAGAGCAGAAATTGACAACTCCTACACTCTGTATGTTTGGAGTCTATTTTAATTGTGATCTATATCCGTTCAATGAAGTGTTCGAAGTCTGGTTGTTTATTTCTTAGCATGAGTTGCGAATATTCTGGTGTGTTGATTATTGCATATATCATTCCAGATTTAATTGATGATATTCTATATTTTATATCCTTTGGAGTCTTTTGCTTCTATATTTTATCAGTGGGATTTTGGCTTCCTACAGAGTATTTCATTCGAAATACTCATGCATCCTTTGATGCAGGAATTAAGAAAAAGTGAAGCGGAGCAGGTAAGAGTTGCTGCTGATTTTGATTGGATGAAGATCAGTCGTGGAAGACTTTATTCTGATTATTTGATGTTTTAAACTTTCTACTTTATGGCCCTGTTCCAGAGATATGCGCTTTAGACTTAGTTAAACTTGAGATTTTATTATTTAAGATTTTTGTTTAACATTCTGAATCCTGCGTGTATCCCATATTATGTCAATGGGAGAGAAGATTGAGCGAGTACCCGAATTCTAGACCTCTTGACCCTTATTGGGAATAGTGCTTCCGCACTCTAAATAGGGTTTTGAAATTCAGGGTGTGACAATGGCGTCCCACGATGACCCCCCTCCTCCCGGCAACCCCTCTCCCTCCCCCTGGCCCCGGCGATGACCCCTCTCCTCCTCGCTGCCCATCTCCCTCCCTCCTTTGTTTTCTCCCCCCCATCTCCCTCCCTCCTTTGTTTTCCAGAGATATGCGCTTTAGACTTGCTTCAAGCTACGAAATCTCTCCCCTCTCTCCTCTTTTCCCCTTTAACAGAAACCCCCCTTTCCCCTTCCCTTCTTCCCCTGCAAGTCCTCTACCCCCCACATTGGCCAGTGGGTCACTGCGGTACTGGGACGGTGGGTGTCACGCCCCAAATTTCCAAGACCCATTCTACGCGGAAGCGTCAATCCAATGACGGTTATAGGGTAGGAAACCTGGGACGGACCGAATACTCGAGTCTACGCTTATCCCATTTAAATATTATGGGACTTGCAGGATCGTCATGACTTAAATAACATTTACTTACAAAAAGTAGAATAACGGAAAGGAAATCTAAATATCTATTACAATATCTGAAAATGTCTTAACAACCACAAACAGAGTTTAACATAAAGCAAATGGCACGCAGGCCGCAAGTTCAAATGTCAAAATATAGCAAAACATAAGAGATGAGTCTTCTAAGCTCCAACATCAAACCATGCCGCTGGAAAACATCACTTCTGTTCCACCTTAAATCCTGCATCAGAGGATGCGTGAGTATTCCATAGGAAATACCCAGTAGGATACAGAAAACCCACACCGGAAAAATAA
Organism: Houttuynia cordata; assembly: GCA_039654745.1. Taxonomy (NCBI): domain Eukaryota; kingdom Viridiplantae; phylum Streptophyta; class Magnoliopsida; order Piperales; family Saururaceae; genus Houttuynia; species Houttuynia cordata. Next base: position 18,243,803 of record CM077507.1, read on the forward strand.
GAGAAGACTCCAAAGATGAATGGTTTAACAGACTCAGGTTCAACAAGGACTAAGATCACTTACCTGGAACCAACTGCCATTCAAGACGCATTAAGGTCAAAGATACTTCAAAGACTTTCATAAAGTAGTGAAGGTAAGATAATAAGCATTGGACAACCAAAGTGTCAAAGTACAATTTCTGCTCTCAAATCTTCATCAATACCAGAACATCCTAGAGGTTCTTCAGAGGAACCTTGCCATGCGTTTAGGGATGCTGGCCCCATCGGTGCTTACGGGCACAATGGGCGGAGATTGCAGACCTTCCGTAATGTCATACAATCTAAGCGCACGCGGTTGCCGTCATCGGCTGAACTACAGAGGTTCAATAAATCGGAGATCTCGCAAGATCTAGCAATGGCTTGTGAGCATACTATGATTCCGACTAAGAGCTTTAAATGCTACTTAGCGGAGAAACAATTCAACTAGCCCTATTGTCAAAAGGCTTAGAACAAGACTTTCTAAAGTTCCGACTCTTCATAGGAGTGAAAAGCATAAACCAAATCAAATTATGAATTAGTCTGGGAACTCAAGTGAGACCCGACTAAAAAGAGACACACCACATGATTTTCCAAAAGTTCAAGTTCGCTATCAACAAAGTTGTACCTAGCCCTAGAATTGATAATTCCCGACTTAGAATGACGCGTTTCAGGTAGACCACGTCAGAGACTTAGAATTCAAGCTTCGATTACTCTTGTGTCATAAATGGACCAAGAGAAGAACAAAGGGACTATTATTATAAGACACCTTATTTGGCTCTAAGACCTTAAGGTTACTGTTCTTAGAGTCTTATAAAATCATATTAGACTTGATTAGATTCTTAATTATCAATTATTCTCAAGCTTCTTAGGTTTATTATGATTTTAAGTCATTTAAAGTCAGAAACTGTGTTCTGTCCAAAACAGAACAGCTCTCTTTATCAGGTTACTACGTTCTGAACAATTTGATTTAATCTATGAAATTTTTATCTTAGATAGCCTCTGATGTCTAGTTTCCAGATTGATAAAGAACTTAATTTTCTGATTACTGTATAATTAGTTATCATTTTTCTACTGAAGTCTGCCTGCGCAGGATTGCTCCTGGCCGAGACCAAGTTTCTATGTCATACATAATTTACTAATGTATAAAGTGTAGTAACTCCTTATTAGTCTTTTTTATACATTAATCTAGTCTTTCTTAAGATTTTTATAGTGCCTTTATAGTTCCAAAATCTCAGTTTATGATTCCACTTTTCGTAATCTTTACTACCCGATTACTACAACACTCTCTTATCTCATTATTTAAGTGATACTATCATATAATCCCGGACAACATTAGATCTCAAAACACGCTGACAATAAAACGAACTGAAATCTCAGAGACAAGATCTTACAAGAGATAATCTTATAGTTATCATTCATTATACAATTACCCATTTAGTTGATATTATACAAGTAGTAATAGCTATGATAATACATATAGAACACGAAATACGGAAATACACCAAAGTGCCTAAAGATCAAATCTTTACTCAAGAGAGTGAGCATGGATATACAAATAGCATTATCACATGCGATCAAGATTTAATATAAAAATCCAAATCCAATTTTCATTGGTCAACATACGTAGAAATGATTGAGTTGAAATACAATAGAGTCATGAAACAAGAGGGAATATCAATTCTAGGATCGGCAATACAAATTCCAGAAATGAGTACTCAACATCAAGGCATCAACATTCAACAAATCATTTTATCAAAAAGAAGTGTAATGGGAAAAAGGCATCCTACTTGGTTGTAAATACCGAGACTTCCCGAGCACTCTTGAATTCGACAATGCCGCACCAACACCACGCCGGTCGACCTTGCTTGGACCACCACGAACCACCACGGACCACCGCTGGAGTAAGGTTGCCGCCGGCCGGATAATGAGAGAGAGAGAGAGAGAAATGCTCAAGGCTTTGAGCACTAAGCAAAACCACCCCCCTACTAGCCTATTTATAGACTTTTTGAACCATTCTCCACCATTGATCACTCCTTAATCCAATGGCTTAGATTTAGTAGAAAATTCCTGATTTTACCACTTTCAAGATGACTCTTGGGTTCTCAAAGAAAGAATTAAATGGGTCAATTGCATGGCATTTGTGACAACCTCCAACTACCTCCACTAAGGCTAACCCGACCCAAGCACAAATGGGTTTGGGTTTGGGTTTGGGTTTCTCTTTTAGAATTTCCATTAATCACTACTAACCCACTTAAGAAATATCTAATTCATAATTTTTGCTTAATCTCAAATTAATTCTATTCCAAAAAATAATACAAACTTCATACAAAAACCTATCCAATAATCTTAGGTCAAATGAAGCCAAACCAACATGTCACGCCAATCATGAATCATATAATCCAATAAAATCTCCGATTAAGATCAATTCAAAAATCACAAATTTTACGGCGTTCGATCGATTCCGGCGGGAATTGAATTTTCAAAAGATTTTCGAAAATTTAAATAAATGCATACCGTTGAGCCAAGAAAAAACTATAAAATTTACGGTCGTCACAGTGGGAGAGCGAGAGAGGGGCAGAGATCGGAGGGGTGGCAAACTTTGAAGTCTCCCACCCCCTAGCTTTTCTTACCCCGACCTCCCCTCTCCCCTTCAGTGACTTGTACGCAGTCTGGCCTAGATGATGTCGGTCCATAGGTCGAGCCCTCGTGCTGGTAAAAGATCGCTCCGCCGTTTTTTTTTTCTGTGTGGGTCTTTTAGTGGTCGGGAAGGTGGTGAGAGAGAAGCCTTGCTCCCCGTGCTCATTTGATCTTCTTCCCTTGCCCTTTATATGATTATATTGGTGGGTAAAGTAGGTTTGAATGCAAAACTAGAATTATGGAATGAGGCTCTAGAATCAAAAGATTTCAAAATAAGTAGGACTAAGACATAGTGCATAGAATATTTTAAAAAAGATAAAATTATAAGTAGAACCTTAATTGAAATAGATGAGCAAGAAGTGCTAAGGTGTGATCAATTTTATTACTTAGGATCCATTATACATAAAGAAGAGGATATTGATAGTGATGTGGTGCATAAGATAAATGAGGGGTGGGTAAAGTAGAAGGCAACCTCAAGAGTTTTGTGTGATAGGTGTGTTCCAAAAAGGCTTAAAGGTAAATTCTATAAGACTGTTATTAGGCTTACAATACTCTATAGAGGTGAGTGCTGGACACCAAAGAGAAGTCATATAGATAAGTTAAATGCAGCTGAAATGAGAATGCTAAGGTGGATGAATGAGATAATTAGGAGAGAGATAAAATTATAAATCAATATATTTCAGAGAGTTTAGGGGTAGCTCATTTAGAGGTGACGGAGTACTCATCCTAGGTTCAATCAACATAAGATCAAATCTAGCAAAACCAGAAATGAAAATCAGATTGGCCAAAGTTAAAATCCCTAATTTCTAGATCATGAGACATGCAAAATGGGATTCATTTGTTACTCTGACAAAAACTTTGCAATAGCTAATTTTTTTTAGGTTAAGAAGTTGTTCGAGCTTTTAGGACTGAGTTACCTGACTAGCAAAGGACAAACCACGAGACCTGTTAATGCAGCGTATCCAACTATCAATGCCCTCGGGCACATACAAGGCCCACCCGTCATAAACACCTGATAATTAATCAAGATATAATCCAAAGAAGGTGGCCAAGGGAGCGTGGAATGGGACTGAAACCTCCACTTCCTGAGGCATATGGTCTAAACTTCTGTGCAATCTGGGAAGAAACACGATAGTCCTTCTACAAGCAAAAAGGGATGAACATGGTGCATAAATGATCATATCAGCCTCTTCTACTAATAATCACATATTTCCTTATTCGAAGCTTTCGCATTGTTTTGGCTGGCGACTTATTTCCAACAGCTCTATGGATTTTTGGGACATCCAGACCTCCCTCAAAGATTGTAGACCAAAAATGATAAAAACTTCCCTAAAAAAGATTGATGCTGATTAATACAATATAAGCATCCCCACTAGTATAGCGTATTTCAAAGTTTTTGCATGTCGACAGAAATTTTGATTGAAAAGTGACAGCATGCATGAGAGAGAGTCACGATCTCCAATGTGAAAAACTCTCAAGTTTCAACGCATGCATGCCTGCGTCCAACTAGTTATCCAATTTGACGTTTTTGAGATCTGCTTTCTTTACTTCCTATGTAGTGTGTCCTACGCATGGAATGTGGTATCGGATATCGGTCGGCCAAAGAGACGAAATATCGGAGATATATAAGAGATATTGTGTAAAAAAAATATCGGTAGTCAAAAACTAGGAGAGGAACGCCTTTCTCTTTTAACCGAGAGGCGTCGGTTCAACCGACGCCTTTCGGGCCGGTTAAAAAAAAAAAGGCCACGCAGGCGCCAGCGGCCGCGCTGGCGCCTGCGTGGCTTGTCAGAACACCAGTTTGGGAAATATTTGCTACAGTGCGCCAATTTGGTAATTTTTTTTTAATATTTGTTTATATAAATTTCCCTAAAAAGTTTGATATTGTTCTTAAGCTGAATTTATTTAGCATTGATAGTGGATAGTGAGAAGACATAAACAAACCATGAATGGGCCCAGCTAATATTTCTTCTCAAGTTGAAATACAGTTAAACATGTGTATACTTTGTTTTTTGGGTAGTACATTGATATGTATGTATACTTAACAATTAATTGAAAAATATGTAAACATGTAAGTAAAAACGGATCTATTTCAATTAGGCAGGCCAAGGGCGGATAGTATATGTCCAAAGATAAAGTTTCTGCTGCATATATCTTCTATGTTACATCAACCCAAAAAATCGACCCAAGAACGTCCCATATAAATGTTTACCAAATGGGAAAAGTTTAAATGATCTCGCTCTCATTTAGCTTAAATGAGGCCAATTTAAGTCTTAGCCATTGGATGTTGATCTGACGATTATAAGGAACTCACCTACTTACTGATTTGGCATATTCATCTACCTATTGATTTGACATATTCACTTAACCACTGATATGATATCTACCCTCGGATCGGAATCTAATGACCTAAAAAATTGGCCTCGTGCTCTTTATATGAGAACAATCTCGTATAAACCGATCTCTTAACAAATCAATGAAAGGGCCAAACTAAAATCAGGAAGCCAGCTGCTTGGTTCATTCTACAGTTGCAAATAACTCATTTCATATGATTACCATAATTAAATCAGGCCAAAGATATCAGCATACACTATCAAGACAGAGTCGAGGGCCAACAGAAGATTCAAAGCAAGGGCATGGAAGTACGTGGTCAGCAAGAAGGGTTAACGGCAAGCAGGCCAGACATGAGAACATACATATCAGGGCGTTCATATCTTTGACCTGACGTGAGCAGAACGAATTGCTGACATTGTCCTATGCGAAAGATCAAACATTTTAGCAGAAAAAAAAAAGTGGAATATTAAGCAGGCATGGGGCGAGTGGAGACATTTTGATATTGTTGGAGCCATCCACAATATGGGCTGATAAAACTAGATTAGTAGTAGTACCTTACACTACAGGATACAAAGTGATGCAGGCTCCTTGAACGTCCTAAAAGGCCAAATCCTAATAAATGCAAGTCAAGTCGGGTGTGAACAAGTGCATTGTCCATGCAAGACTTCCATCAAGTGTTTCTCTTTCCTTGCCTACTTCTTTCGTGTTCATTTATGACATAAGAGGGAAAGAACTTAAACATGCAATAGGGAGTCCATGGTCAACTAGATGCAATTAAGGGCATCAGTAGTTGTCTTATTGCTATGGCCCCGGTCACGTCCAAGTTGAATCTCTATACGAAGGGTTATTGTCTATTGATGAACACCCATGTAGAGCCTTGGAGCCTTTAGGTGAATCAAATTAGAAATTTGGCTTTATCATCTCCCAAAAACAAATGACGCTCCTATCTGATGACGTATATGGAAGCTCATGTGAATATTTGGCACTTTAATATTTTTTGTAAATCATTGTCAAATTCATGTTACGTATAAGCCCAGTGAGTTTTAAAGAAAACTTTTTTTTTTTTGAAATTCATCATCTCCTCCTTTACCTTAACTAAAGACAAAATCCAATTTCCCTTTCACTATCAACTTTATTTAGCTCCGGTAACATCTTTCTGACTTTTTCTAAAAGGGGTAATAGTTTTACAAATGCACCGCTAGTTTCTCTCAAATAACAAAATCAGCCCTACGGTTCATCTCCCCAACCCTATTTTAGTTCAAATTTTTAGAAGAACATGACCTTTTCTCTCCATGACGTCACCTCCAATCGGTGGCCGCGACCATGGAATGTCGTATCGGATATCGGTAAAATATCAGTCGGCCAAAGAGACGAAATATCGGAAATATATCGGAGATATTGTGTAAAAAAATATCGGTAGTCAAAAACTAGTTTTTACTGTATATTTTCACAATCTAACTTCTAAAATGAGTTATACTAATTTAAACAAAGAATAAATTTTAAAATATGCATATTAGGATAGAAAACAAACATGAAAGGTTTTTTTTCCGAAATTTTTTTTTTAAAAAATAATTTTTTAATTCAAAAAATACCGATATATCAGTCCGGAACCGATATTTTGGTGATATATCGCTAATATATTTCGGAGGCAGTCTAATATATCAGCGATATTTAGAAATTTTTGAAAAAACGATACTTATTGGTATCGATGTATCGGTTTAGGGCCGATACCGATATATCGGCGAGACGATTTTCCATGGCCGCGACACAAGGCCAATCTGCCATAGATAGCTTTGGCGCTAGGCCTCCTCACCCATTGAAGGCGGCCAAGACTGCCGGAGGCAGGGGTGGACCTACATGTAATGCGATGACCCGTTTCATCAATTTCATTAAGATTACATATACATTTCATCCATTTTCAAAACTTACCTGAAAATCCCCTTACCTGACCCCCTTCTCAAAATGGCCTTACCCCCATCCCTGAAAATCCTGCATCCACCCCTGGCCGGAGGGGGCAAAAGGTGGAGGGTGGCACGACAAATAGAACCGAGACGGCCAGTGGCTGGTTTTATAATTTTGAAGAAAAGTTGAGAGTATTTTCGTCTTTATGGCCATGTACTATAATTAACTTGTTGGTCAAAAGAGTTTTGCAATATTTAATCCATAACCTCTTTCAGTAAAACTCCTTTTATTATGGTACATTAGGGCTATAATAATGCTAGGACTAGCAGGCAAATATTTAACAGGTAATCCTGATAAGTCCACAATTAAAAGAGGGCAGCCACCCCAATTGGGTCAAACTTGCAATTAAGTTAGTAACAACTAACAACTAACTTCTCCGGCTGGTCCGGATGACCCCAAAAAGCTTAAAAAAGAATTGTTCAACAGTGATTCGAGAGAAGTTTGTTTCACGTGCGTTTTTCCGGCACGTGATTAATCTATTCACCACGTTTTATAAATTCACACGCCCAATTGAGGCAGCAAAAAGGTCGTCGGCACTCGGAAGCCTCCATCTTTCTGGACCCACTTCAATTTCACGCGCTACAGAGCTTTGTCAAACTCTTCAGTATTTAGAAGTCTGAAGTAAACTTAACATTTTCAGTATGAAAGACAATCAGATATTTTATGGCGCAGTCTAGATTGACATTTAAGTACAGCTTCAAGATGTTTGCTTTGACATTTTCCGCATTAAGCATAGCGCAATGGAAGTAATTTTATTATCCAAATCAAACAGCCAACATGCATAGATACCTATATGAGGGGGTTAATTACCTTGTATATTGAGAAAATTAGCACCATTACAGGCAACATACCTCATAGACCATAGTATCACTTTAAAATTATCCCGAAGCATAGTTAGGCTATGGGGCTGTTTAGTTTGTGAATTTGGTTCCAAATTAAGCATGAATTAGGAGAGAATAATATGAAAAATATTTGGTTTAAGAATTTGGATTGAATTTAAAATTCAGCCTGAAAGAGAATTTTTCCCCAATTCATGATTAATTTGCTAATCTCTTCGTGGGGAGATTCACTAAATTACATTGTTTTAAGACTACGGTTCGGCCCGGCCGGTTGAACTGGACCCGGTCCATTTTCCGGGACGGAACGGCCGGGTCAGTTGGGGGGAGGGAGGAAGAAAACAGAGGAGTGAGGGAGAGGGGTCACTGGGAAGAGAAAAATAGTCATCGAGAGGGGGGGGGGGGGAGAAAACAGAGGAAGGAAAAGGGTCGCTGGGGGAGAGGGGGAGGTCATCCAGGTCTATCCACCGGATCAAACTGGTTGGCCCGACCCGGTCATCAAACCGGGTCAATGGTTGAACCGGGTTTCAAAACACTGCTAAATTAAGACTGAATTATGAATTTTCGATTCAGCAACCAAACTACATCTCATTTTACATCAATTCAGCCTGAAGAAATTCTCTTTTAATTAAGATTTAAATTTATTAAAATTCACTAACCAAATAACCCGTATATCTATACGTCAGTCAAAATTGACTAAAAATTTGGATTCTTCTTTAATTGGGTTTGATGGAGTAATCATGGCCACGAAATAGTAACTTATGCTCTTTTCAGACCATAGTCCTTATAGTAAAACAATTCCTAGTTAATAAGATTCCTTTTTTTGTGATGACCTAGTTGATAAGATTCAGCTGCAACATTTTCAATCCATAACGTCCAGCAAAGGCTGGAGAAGGCAATTTTATAATATAATTCTTCCGCTTAATACCCATATTTGACATTACATAGATTTCCTTGCAGGGATCTTGATACTATATCAAGCCATAAGCGAAAAAAGAAACAGAGTAGGTTAAATCGGCAAAATTATAATACTTAGGTTAAGAAGCATGCAGTGGCGGACGCAGGAATTTTAGGGATGGGGTCAGGTCAGTTTGAGATGGGGGTAAGGTAATGAAATTAAGCCAACTGGTTCACTAAAATTTGATATACGGCTTAATTCCATATGGGGGTTCACTAAAAAGTTACAAACCCATGGGGGTCAGACCCCCATGCCTTACACGTAGATCCGCCCCTAGAAGCATGGATACGGCAAAATCGTTGTCGTATCTATATCCTATATGTATCGGATATGGATTCGGCAATCCAATTTATTGCCAATCTGAATGTTTACTTTCATTTGTTTCATTCTCATCAACTTTATTGCCCAATTACACAAACCGCCAATTATGGGATACTAATTATTACATGGTAATCCCAAATCAGCATATCTACGGTAGTATCCTACTTGTAATTCAACTATATCAATCAGAGGCAACCTTTATGTGAACGACTACGATACTTCTGTTCCCACTTTCTATTCATGACTCCGATATTCGATAAGGTGCTTCCTTCCATCTTCAGGAAAGGCGCCGTTAGTTCTGCCGTCCGGACGGAGGACATCTTCTTGCTGATGATACGCCCATTAAATGAGCCCAATGGCACCCTCAAGCTGACCAGAACCAAATCGACGACCATATGATCGCCTCCTAAATATAAAAGCAAGGGGCAGCCAGCCTCTTCTTTCCATCTTTACAAGACCATCCATCTCCTTGGACAAAGCCATTTCATCTCCTCTGCTGCTCATTGGCTCTCTATTTCACTCTATTTTAAGCCACAACTTCGTTCATCCCACGCTCCTTCTCTCCCCTCATCGCACGCCCCGCAGTCTTCTCTGTTGTTGTGATTGTTCTCCACTTGTTTCAATCATCTCTGCATCTCCTCTGTCCCTTCTTTCAAAACACAACAGTTTGGGTCATGGTAAGCCTCTTTCTGCATGATTTCTTCATTTGGATAGATCTTGTTTCGTGTGTTTAATCGGTTTGTGTTGGTTGCTTTGCATGAATCTGTCTGCAGGCGGCGGAATTCGATAACATCAAATATGAAGAGGTCAGAGTTGTTGAAGACAATGATTTAACTGGATTTTTTTTTGTATATGAGGATTAATATTGAATTGAAACTGGGGTATGTTTTCAGGAGTTCATAACAAACAGCCGTGGATTGGAGCAATTCACCTGTCGATGGACGCCGGCCGATCAAGAGCCCAAGGCATTGGTCTTCCTCTGCCATGGTACAACCGCAAGCTCTCCTCTTTTTTACGTTCCAACTCTGCCAAAACCTATATTTTCTTATTTGAGTTTTTCTTGACGTGCATGATAGGATACGGCGTGGAATGCAGCATCACTATGAAAGGTGAATTCCAAACCCAACCACTGATTCAATTGAATAAAACTAAAACAATTTGCAGAAAAAATCTGAATAGTTCTTTTATTATCTCTTGTTCAGGGACCGGAATCCAGTTGGCTCAGGCGGGTTACGCAGTATACGGAATCGACCACATCGGCCATGGCAAGTCGTCTGGCTTGCAGGGCTACGTCCCAGAATTTGCTGAGCTTGTCAATGACTGCTCTGAATTCTTCACTCACATATGTGGTAAGCTAGTCGCGTCTCCATTCTCTTCCTCTGTTTGTTATTACTTGTTCAAGCTTTGCATGCTTGTCTCTTCGTCTCCGTCTTTAATTCCTAGTACTGACAACAGAAAAGAAGGAAAACAAGAGCAAGGCAAGGTTTCTGTATGGGGAATCCATGGGAGGAGCAGTAGTACTTCTCCTGCACCGGAAGAAGCCCAAGTTCTGGGATGGAGCAGTTCTGGTGGCCCCCATGTGCAAGGTCTTTATATGTCCTATATTAATTTTGCTCTTTCTGTTCATCTGAATATCTTATATAGCAAGAATATTCCATTTTCAAATTTTTTAAATTGATCTCTATTTGAATTTTCTTCAGATTGCCGATGAGATGAAGCCTCACCCGGTGGTCATCGGCGTTTTAAGAAGGCTTGCCGGATATATTCCAACTTGGAAGATAATCCCAACCCAAGACATTGTTGACATTGCCTTCAAGGACCCGGAAAAGAGAAAAGAGGTGAGATTAGCATAATCTAATTATTATTCTAGAGTGAATTTGGGATTAGATAAGTTTAAGACTTATCTTTAGAAATTAGATGCTCACCTAATTGTTAAACTTATATTGTATGATACCTTAACAATAATGTAGAGTTGATTCTATAATAATGAGGAATTATAATATTGTACTACTTAAATGCTAATTTTTTCAATCATCCACATTATTTTACGTGCTCTCCCCCTGATCACGCAGTCTCCGATTATTTAAATCCCTCTTACTACTACTTATTTTTCTTTGGATACTTAACTTAATCAATGTTTTAGTCATCATATCTTTGACAATACATGCATCTAAAAATTTCCCGGTGATTAAATGCAGATCCGGACCAATCCTTACTGCTACAAGGGACGGCCACGCTTGAAGACTGGCCATGAGCTGCTCATGGCCAGCTTAGACATTGAGAACACACTGGACCAGGTAATGCATTTTTTGTCTATTGCTTTTCGATGTTAGTTCAAATCAGTCCATTAATATGTTAAATCACTTTCATTAAATAATGATAACCGAGTCAACTATAGAAAGGTTATCGCTTGAACTTAGTTTATTCAATCTGACTTTTTCTCAACAGCCCATCAAAAGCCGGCGAGTCCTCTCTCTCGCACATGTCACTTGTGTGAACAGATGAGATCTTGCTTGCATGGAAATCCCACGTCTCTTCTCCATTAATTGCTATCTGTAACTTGGAATTTAGCTCAGATAACTCCAGTCTTAGTGACAGTAGCTCTCACGCTGGCTATCTTAGCTTCTTTATAACCTCCTTTTGGCTTCTTCCCTCATGCATCCTACGCCATCTCTTTTGACTTTGTTTGCTTCTAAATGTATCATGTAAAGTAAATGAATGAAATAATTGAATGTGCAGGTTACCTTGCCTTTCCTGATCGTTCATGGCGGGGATGACATAGTGACCGACCCCAAGGTGAGCCAGCTTCTCTACGAGACTGCCTCGAGTAGCGACAAGGACTTCAAGTTGTACCCTGGGATGTGGCACTGTCTCACCTCCGGCGAGCCGCCGGAGAACATCGAGCGTGTCTTCTCCGACATTGTCGATTGGCTGGGCCAGAGATCGAACAGCGGGCGTGTAAGGTTGGAGAATGAACGGAAGGCTGAGCACGATGGCCAGTCGTTTTCTTCTCAAGTGAAGAAGATGGAAGTACTAGAGTCGTAGTCAGCAAATTAATGCATGTTTGTAGGAAAGAAAATTTCATTATTGGTGCAATGTTCATAATTTTATGGCATGAAAGTCTATGTTAATTTCCACTCATATTATTTTTGCATAGTTCTATCCTGTAATTTGGAATTAAAGAGAGGAAGCCAAAGAAGCATATGGATGGATGTGGCAACCAAATTGATATGTTTACTATCATCTTGATAATGATGAAATTTCAACTAAGACTATCAGTTACTTCTCCACCCCATTTAAATTACTAGAGAGCTCAATCAGAGAAGTGTACCACCCACCCGAACGTCCATACAGGGATGGACAAAGCGAGCAACAGAATAACATTAGTACAAAGAAATATGCACAAAATTATGTGACCACTAGGCAAGGCTAGGAGGTGGGAACCCACTGATAATGCCCAAATTTCAGTTCCACCACCTGTATGCCATCCATGAAGATAAGTCGTCCACCCCAGAAGGCAAGGAGATGAGCAATCTAACAACAGCGAATGATGTGGTTTGATAAGAAGAAATCACAGAAGATAAAACAAGAATAAAGCTGTAGCATCATGAAAATGATCAATTTGGCAAGTACGATTCACGAGAGCTGAGCTGCATGGCGAAAATCCATTGATAGCATTACTCGTTAACCTCTATAGCTTAGCAGACAAAGATCTGGCCACCACCCACTTTATATCTCTTTCACGTGAGATTCACTCCTACTAGAGATTAATCCAGTACTTATCATATTCACTATTTGCATCGTTTAGACTCTTTCGCCCATAGGCACTGTAACCTAATCTAAACCCCACACCCACCTGAAGACATATGCCTTTATCCGGGTTTGAACCTAGCTCTTCTACACAGGAGTTTTTACCCATTTATGGAGCCTAAATCGAATGAGTAACAATGATCATCCACTGTCTTTAATTTTTGTAACAATCGCCAACTGTTTATGTGTTAAAATTATTAAGTAAATGGTTTGTTAGCTAATTTGACGGTCGACCATATGGTTGTGATTATGTAAAGTTTATACCCGTTTATGGAGCCTGATCCCAGATCATGTGATTTGTGATTATGTTGACTCATTCATCCATCTTTTTCCTGTTACTATCGATATGACTTTATGGGATCAATTGAAGTATCAAAGTTCTTCCTACACCAAGAAAAGAAATTTATAGCAAAAAAAAAAGAATGGAAAAGAAACGACGCGAAGAGAAAATTCACATAATAAGTAGCTAAATCATCTTAATAAAGTCACATTATTTTGTGTGGGGATTCTAAGAGATTTGACTCCATCAATAATGGAGATGAAAAAAATATGTGGTCTTCTTACATGATCATAATTGACCGAAAAGAATATATAACGAATGATAATGTCCTCGATCAACAAGTATTACTCACCTGAAAGTAAGTTTAGATCTAATAAACGAAACATCTATAGATATGTCTGTCCTTCATTTGATTCTCTCTTCTCTTATTTTGTTTATTATTGAACTCCAGGCGGATGGGCTAGGAAAAAAATGCATAATAGACATGCTTCATTCACATTAGTTTCTTTTTTTTTTTTACATTGTCTTTATTTCAACTTTTTTTTAAATGGTCTTTATTTAAACTTAAACAAGGCCCTAATTAATAGACTTTCATTATGAGCTTAGCGTGATCAAGAGCCTTTGAAGTAAAAATATTTCTAGATAGTAGTTAAAATTAAGAAGGGTGACTTTTTTTTATAGAATTTTAAATGTTTTTGTTTCATTTGAAATAATATTCAGCATTATTGCCCACTCCTGTGCATTTGCGTGTCCACATTATAAGCCCCACTTAAAACGTTAACCATACTCCCATCCAACAAGTGTGTGGTCCTTGCTATGGTTTTTGTATTTTTCCTATAAGTTTATCTTCCATGTACTATTATTTATTGCATCTTTTGTGGCAATGTATTTGGCTTTGTGTATGAGTTTGATTGTTAATGTATTATTTTCTGTCCCTTTGGGGATTCTATAAAATAAACGTAAACCACATGTTTCTTTAATTTATAACAACATAAAGAAAAGAACAAGTACTAGAGGAGAAAAGACGTCTAAATAATGCACCTTTAGCACACCCTATCCCCCCATCTGGGGCCCAACAATCAATGGATTTGGGCCATGTTTGGTTAGGACTTGTAGTAGTAAGAAAGCTAGATTTTAGAAAAGAAGTTAGGTTTTATATTTATTAGAATGATGAAGTCGCTTTCCAACGCATAATAGCATTACCTAAAATCAAAAGACACAAACACCCTTACACTATGTGCCTATGGGATTTGATCCTTGGCCTTATCCCAAAGAGACCCAACCAACCCAACTAATTAAGGCTTATAATGTGCCTCATATTTAAATTTTTTTTGTATAGGCATCTCCGAGGTTTTTTATATTATCTGGCCAATGAGACCGAATTGCCATATTACCTGATTTTTTCGGGCTCATTTCATATCACCTGGTTTCGGCACCTAATCTGCCCATTTTGCCCACCTCACCAGGTTTCCATATTACCTTGTTTTAAGTTTTACACTTCAACGAATCATATTTCCTTCATTTTTAATCCAATTTTACCATTTTTTTGTTCTTCTTTATTTTTAATGCTTTTATTTATTATCATAATATCCTAATGACCTTGATATTATATAAAAAAATACCATAAAATCTACGATAAAAAGCATGCGGTGTCTCAAAATCTTTATGATATCATCATGATAAGAAGGAATAATGAAAAAAAATTCGCAAAAATTAAAGTTTGTCCAACTAAAATCTATCTGTAATCATAGTAAATAGTGAACAAATTTCAACGATGCATATCTTTCTCATTTCTGATCCATTTTTGCCAATTTTTTTTATTCTTCTTTATTTTTAGTGCTCTTTCTTATAATGATGATATCATAAAAATGTTGAGAAACTACATATTTTTTATCGTGGATTTTATGATATATTTTTTTCAATAGAATATCAAGGTCATTAAGATATTATGATGATAAAAAAGAGCACTAAAAATAAGGAAGAAAAAAATGCGAAAACATACTAAAAATAAAGGAGATATGATTTTGTGAAGTATAAATATTATTTATTGATCGATTACGCGATAGCTTTTAGTGGGACAAACTTCTGCATATCTCTATCATTTCTGATTTATTTTCGTCCATTTTTTTTATTCCTCATTATTTTTTAATGTTCTTTTTATAATGATGATATAAAAAAATGTTGGGCCACCGCATGCTATTTATCGTGGATTTTGTGGTATTTTTTTCAATAGGATATCATTGTAACATCCCTCATCTTAGATCAGTTTATTTTAGTATGTGTATCAGTTATCGTGTGGTTTAAGTGTTTTTAGGTTTAAATTTTATAGTTTTCAAAAATAAATGAGGTTTATAAAGTTTTTAATCAAAACCAACTTCACACACATGAGTTTTAAGTGATTTTGGATCAAACCTAAATTTTTGAGACTTTTATTTTTCACCAATTTTTCAAAAATTAGGGTTTGGCAAGACCCCTATGGGCCCCACTGACAAAAATAGTTTTTCTTGACCAAAATGCCCCATACACTATAAACATTTCCAGAATTTTATAAACTTGATTTTGGATTGAAATTGCCAAATTTTCCAAATTTAGCCAAAAACCCTATTTCTACCCACACTTTATTTAGGTTTACCCCAACTTTTTCTATAAAAGGAAAGTGTTGTGCCCTTTCCCAATTTGGGAATAGACTTGGCTGGAAGATTAGGAATCTCTTCCACATTAAGCTTGAAAATGAAAGGATTAGAGGTAATTAGCTTAATCTCTTCTTGTTCTTTAGGTCTTTCTTAAAACCTTTCTTAATCTTGATTTCTTCAATGTTTCAATCCATTTTGAAAGCATAAAATCACTGTTTTATATCTCTTCTCCAAGCCCTAATCTTCAAAATCTTGTTTTATGCCTCCAAAGCTCTATTTCTTAAGGTTTTCTTTTGATTTTCAAAGCTAAATCGAGATTAGTAGTGTATTAACATAGAAACATGGTTTTTGGAAGGTGTTGAAGAAGGTTGAAGGTTACTCTCTACAAGTCAAGGTAATGAGTTCTTCAATCTCAGCCTTATGTGGTAAAAATCTCATTTTGAATGATTTTATTGAAAGGGGATTTTATATGCTTAGTCTCTAATGGTAAGTTTAATATGTGTTAATTTCATGCCTCTATTTCTTAGGGTTATATCTTAGAATGATCTAGATTAGTGTTCTAGAAGGTTTGATGGATTTTTAATGATGTTTGATACTTTGGATGAATGTTTGAAAATTTATTAATAGAGTCTCGGTTTTTAAATATTTGAAAATGGAAGAGATGACCCACGATTGATCGGCACTATTCACCAATTGATCATTTTCTCGGTTTTGCTCTGCAGCCCAATTTTTTAATAGTCATAACTTTTTACTCCGAACTCCGAATTATGGGTGGTCGGTGGCGTTGGAAAGCTGACTTCTTGAAATTTAACATGAAGCTTGAATCATCCAATCAGAGATTTGTGCACGAAGTTATGAAGATTCAAACATTGGAGTCACTTTTTACCTCATTTCTACGTCTCTCCTGTTTTCCTACAAAAACCAAAAACTACATTAAAGTACCACTAATTCTAATCAAACACCAACATAAACATAGGTTAAAGGGCTTATGAAATGCATAATTCATGTATAGATCATATAGCTTATGAGTAATTGAGGTGATCATGTTATGGTTTATTGTATGGTAAAAGAGCATGCTTGTAGGAGTAAGCCTTCAACTCTATATGGATGGATTTAAGCTTGATGATAGAAATTACTTTGATTTCGGTTTAGAATCGTTATTTTGGAAGGGATTTAAGCATGCAAATATTGCTCAATGAGTTTATGTCGAAGTATGAATCATGTGATTAGAATATGCATAAGTATACACACAGATGAGAATCTATTATGAGATTTTAGTTGATTATGCTTTGATTATGATGCTTGAGGGGATAGATTATAAGCACGTTCCATGTGTTGGAACACAAGTAGGTCTTGCTCATGGATGTACCATGATAGCATGCATCATGTATCGGACTTCATGGATGAAGTTTTACCACTGTTTACAGGTATTGATTGATTGTATGCAATGCATGAGATTGCTTGCCTGATTAATCGATCGGTGGATTAATCGAAACTTGGTTGGTCCGAAAGGACATGTTTTCGATTTTGTCCCTTCGTGGGACAGGTATACTCCCCGGGTTGAGTTGAGCTGAAATGATATTATATTGAGATACATGGGGGTGAGCTATATACTTGCTTTGCGGATGAAATTATTGAGATTGTCATATGGACTTTGGCATCCAGAGTGGTACGCTTCGTGCACCAGCTACCATGTGTTCTAGGGTTCCCTGTGTGGGGATTCAGATTCTTTCCCACGGCAGGAGATGTCCCAGGGCGAACACAACTGCTCTAGGTTCTCTGTGTGGGAATCGGATATCCTTGGCCAGGATCATCCAGAGCGAGCAAACTTAAGGGCCGACAACCCCGATCTTATGTTTCCTATGTGGAAACCAGACTATGATACACCTTCGTGGCCTTGACTAGATTCTGCCTGTGTGGCCATGCCGCCTTCGTGGCGATGATTGTATTTACTCCTTGATGGAGGCAATCATTATATGTGATTGAGATATTGTTATACAAGATTATGTGTTACAAATGCATGAGTTGAAAGTATGTGAATGAGACATTATTATGCAGGATTATGTGTTATGAATGTATGAGTGGAAAGTATGTGAATGAAACATTATTATCCAGGATTATGTGTTAAGAATGCGTGACTAGAAAGTATGTGAATGAGACATTATTATGCAGGATTATGTGTTATAAATGCATGAGAGAAAAAGTATTTAAATGAGACATTATTATGCATGATTATATGTTATGAATGCATGAGTAGAAAGTATGTGAATGAGACATTATTATGCAGGATTATATGTTATGAATGCATGAGTAAAAAGTATATGAATGAGACATTATTATGCAGGATTATATGTTATGAATGCATGAGTGGAAAGTATGTGAATGAGACATTATTATGCACGATTATGTGTTAAGAATGCGTGAGTGGAAAGCATTTAAATGAGACATTATTATGCAGGATTATATGTTATGAATGCATGAGTGGAAAGTATGTGAATGAGACATTATTATGCAGGATTATATGTTATGAATGCATGAGTAGAAAGTATGTGAATGAGACATTATTATGCAGGATTATATGTTATGAATGCATGAGTAGAAAGTATATGAATGAGACATTATTATGCAGGATTATGTGTTAAGAATGTGTGAGTGAAAAGTATGTGAATGATACATTATTATGCAGGATTATGTATTATGAATGCATGAGTGGAAAGTATTTAAACGAGACATTATTATGCAGGATTATATGTTATGAATGCATGAGTGGAAAGTATGTGAATGAGACATTATTATGCAGGATTATATGTTATGAATGCATGAGTGAAAAGTATTTAAATGAGACATTATTATGCAGGATTATATGTTATGAATGCATGAGTAGAAAGTATGTGAATGAGACATTATTATGCAGGATTATATGTTATGAATGCATGAGTAGAAAGTATATGAATGAGACATTATTATGCAGGATTATATGTTATGAATGCATGAGTGGAAAGTATGTGAATGAGACATTATTATGCACGATTATGTGTTAAGAATGCGTGAGTGGAAAGCATTTAAATGAGACATTATTATGCAGGATTATATGTTATGAATGCATGAGTGGAAAGTATGTGAATGAGATATTGTTATGCAGGAATATATATTATGAATGCATGACTAGAAAATGGTATAATCATGTCGATTATGGATCTATATTACTATGTTGTGATGCCAAATGACTTTTGATTATTGTCGATTGTAATTAAAACCATTATTGAGTTTTATACTCACCCCTCTTTCCTTTCTTTTGTTTTAGGGCTGCGTGGTGTGACACGTAGATCGCTGTATGAGGACCGATCGTAGAGAGCTTGGGATTACGCGTGGAGGCCTTTAGATGTGGTTACTATTTTGTTGTATTTCATTTTAGTATGGATCACGATGTTGATAGTACTAATATTAGACTTATGTTTAGAACTTTTCTAGATCCTTTTGTTTCAAGCCCTGTGTGTTGGCTCAGGATTCTTGTTATGGGTTTAATGACTTGTGGACAATTTTAGACTTAATGTCCTCTTTTTATCTCCTTATTTACTCTTGCTCAAAGTGATGCGTAACTCTGTTTTGCAACCGCCCGTATGTGGGGCGTAAGACTTCCGCTATATCTCTTTAAACGTCGCCCCCGTGCGCCAATTCGGCTCTTAGATCGGGTCCGGTTCGGATTGGGCGGTGCCTAGGGCGTGACAATCATGATGATCAGAAAGAGCATTAAAAATAATGAAAAAAAAAGGCGAAGACAGACTAGAAATGAAGGAAATATGATTTAGTGAAGTGCAAATATTATTTACTGTGATTAATTACACGATAGCTTTTAGTGGGACAAACTTTAACGATGCGTATCTCTCTCATTTCTGATCCATTTTCGCTCATTTTTTTTAATTCTTCCTTATTATTAGTATTTTTTCTTATAATGATGATATCATAAAGATGTTAAGCCACGGCATATTATTAATCGTGGATTTTGTATTATTTTTTAATAGGATATTAAGATCATTAGGAATCATGGTGATCAAAAGAGCATTAAAATAAAGAAGAATAAAAAATGGGCAAAAATGGATATGAAATGAAGGAGATATGAATAGTTAAAGTTTATCCCATTTTAATGGGCGATTACATGAGTGCAAATGATTACACAATAGCTTTTAATGGGATAAACTTCAACGATGCATATCTCTCTCATTTTTTACTCAATTTCTCCCATTTTTTTTATTCTTCCTTATTTTAATGCTCTTTCTTATCACGATGATATCTTAAAGATGTTGAGATACCGCATGCTATTTATTGTGGATTTTTTGTATTTTTTTCGATATGATATCAAGGTCATTATGATATCATGACGATGAAAAATAGTATTAAAAATAAAGAAGAACAAAAAAATGGTAAAAGTGGTCTAAAAATGAAGGAGATATGATTCTTTGAAGTCTAAAACTTAAACCAGGTGAAAACTCTGCAAAAGGTATTTTAGGGTTAGGGTTGAGGAGGGCAAAATGGATAAATCAGGTGTCAAAATTAGGTTATATGAGATGAGCTCGAAAAAACTAGGCAATATGGCAATCTGGGCTCATTGGCTAAGTATTATGGAAAAACCTCAGGCATCTCCACTACCTCCGGTCTATAGCCGCTATACTAGTATATTACTCCCTCCATTTTGGTTTATTCTTTCGATTTGAGAAAAAAACTATTTTTATTTGAGTGTAGGGCCCATAAAAAGTCACGTGACTAAGTGTAAAGAGGAGGAGAGAAAGAAAATCGAAGCTGGCAAATATCTTTAATACCGTATGTGCTGATTAAAAGGGAATGAGTGATGAATGACGGGGTAAAAAAATGCAAAACAGAATAAGTGGGTTAGGAGATGATCCCCAAAGTAGTTTTGTGAGATCTTTAAATTTACATAGTAAACCTTAACAAACTTTTTTTTTAAAATGTACACATTATTTCCGAGCGAAGGGAGTACTATCTTAATGTACTATTTTCCCATGACTAAAATGCTCTTTTTGAATCCCAAATCCCTTCTCTTCTACCAATTACAATGCTCTTTCTCCTGTCATCATCATGATCTCCACTCCGCCTGTATGCCATTAGTACCATGCCTCAATCTTAGTTTCCATCTACTCTCTCCCCTCCTCTCGTAACCTGAAACTTAAACGGTTGGGAATGGAATTTGATTATATGAGATTTTACTGAAAAGAAGCATCAAATTAATCGAAGAATTTCAAAATCAAGCCTGTAACTCAAGATTTCACAAACTTTTCATAGAAAGATACGCATAAATTCAAAGTTACAAATGGAATATCAATACATATTTGCTACCCGTATAACTTACTTAGAAATCCAACTTTAATTGCAAAATTTTGGCATGTATTGCACCATCTAAGGACGAATCCAAAGCACTAGTACACGAAAGTTCTCTAACATGAAGATATTGTAAAATGAATTGTCTTTCACATGATGTAAAATGAGTCAAATGCTACAGTGTTCTATCATGTTACCCGCAATATCATTGGAATTTGGAGCAACCCAATTCTTTCCAACACCACAAAACAATGAGGAATCGGCCTTCTGTCGGGTGCTATGCACAAAAATGAGGCAATTTCGCCAATTGGGAAAAGCCCACTCCATTACTAGGCACATGCTATACAGTAGCCCAGGTTATAATGGGCCATCTTTCAACGGAAGGTCGGCCCCGGATCGATCACAAATGCAACCACGGGCCAACGTCTCCTGCAAACCTCGCGCGCGCTCGAATGGCGGTCGACACAGGCGGCAAAACTAGGGTTTAACACTCCCACGCTCTCGCTCCACCCCCCTCCCCTCCGGCCGGTAAGCCCTTCGCCGGCGCCGACGAAGAAGAAGAACTCGACGACGAGGTCAGTCTCTTCAAATTTTGTGCATTTGTATCCTTCGGTGCCCTAATCCCCCGACTCTAGTAGTTCCATCTTCTCTCTCTCCTAGGGTAGCTGCTGCACCATGTATCTCTACAACCTCACGCTGCAGCGAGCCACCGGCATAGTCTGCGCCACCAGCGGCAACTTCGTCGGCGGTAAGTCGCAGGAGATCGTCGTCGCGAGGGGCAAGGTCCTCGACCTCCTCCGCCCGGATGACAATGGAAAGCTCCAGACTTTGCTCTCCGTTGAGGTGTTTGGTGCTGTCAGGTCCCTCGCGCAGTTCCGGCTTACCGGCTCGCAGAAGGACTATATTGTGGTTGGGTCTGACTCCGGCCGGATCGTCATTCTCGAGTACAACAAGGAGAAGAATGTGTTTGATAAGATCCACCAGGAGACGTTTGGAAAGTCAGGATGCCGCCGGATTGTTCCCGGCCAATACCTTGCTGTGGATCCAAAGGGCCGGGCGGTTATGATCGGCGCGTGTGAGAAGCAGAAGCTTGTTTATGTGCTTAATCGCGATACTGTGGCACGTCTTACAATCTCCTCGCCGTTGGAAGCGCACAAGTCGCACACCATTGCCTACTCTATCACGGGTGTGGATTGTGGGTTTGACAATCCGATTTTTGCAGCAATTGAGCTGGACTACTCTGAGGCGGACCAGGATTCGACGGGGATGGCTGCCAGTGAGGCACAGAAGCATTTGACCTTTTATGAGCTGGACCTGGGGCTCAATCATGTCTCTCGGAAATGGTCGGAGCCTATTGATAATGGGGCGAATATGCTTGTCACAGTACCTGGAGGTGGAGATGGCCCAAGTGGAATCCTTGTTTGTGCTGAGAACTTTGTCATATACAAAAATCAGGGTCATCCTGACATTCGGGCAGTGATTCCTCGGCGTCCTGACCTGCCGTCTGAGCGTGGTGTCCTCATTGTTTCTGCGGCAACCCACAGGCAAAAGGGAATGTTCTTCTTTTTGTTGCAAACTGAGTATGGAGATATTTTTAAGGTGACATTAGAACATGATAATGATCAAGTTACTGAATTGAAGATTAAATATTTTGATACAATTCCAGTTACATCAGCCATGTGTGTAATGAAGTTAGGATATCTGTTTGCAGCATCTGAGTTTGGTAATCATGGGCTGTACCAGTTTAAAGCAATTGGGGAAGGGCCCGATGTGGAGTCATCTTCATCCAATTTGATGGAAACAGAAGAAGGGTTTCAGCCAGTATTTTTTCAGCCAAGAGGGTTGAAGAATCTTATGAGAATTGACCAACTTGAGAGTCTTATGCCCATTATGGACATGAGAGTCCTTAATTTATTCGAGGAAGAGACTCCTCAGATCTTTACTCTTTGCGGACGCGGTCCACGTTCCTCACTTCGAATCTTAAGACCTGGGTTGGCAGTCAGTGAGATGGCTGTCTCACAACTTCCTGGTGTACCAAATGCTGTTTGGACGGTTAAAAAAAATGTGACGGATGAGTTTGATGCATACATTGTTGTCTCTTTCGCCAATGCCACTCTTGTGCTTTCCATTGGTGAGAATGTAGAGGAAGTTAATGATAGTGGATTCCAAGATACCACACCTTCTCTTGCTGTCTCCTTGTTGGGTGATGATTCTTTGATGCAAGTCCATCCGAATGGTATCCGTCATATTAGGGAAGATGGGAGGATTAACGAGTGGAGAACACCAGGTAAGAAGACTATTACAAAAGTTGGTTCTAACAGGTTGCAAGTTGTGATTGCATTGAACGGAGGCGAACTCATTTATTTTGAGATGGACCCGACGGGCCAGTTAATGGAGGTGGAAAAACACGAAATGCCCAATGTCGTATCATGCTTGGACATTGCCCCAGTCCCAGAAGGAAGACAAAGATCTCGGTTTCTGGCAGTTGGTTCCTATGACAACACTATTTGCATCTTATCTCTGGATCCAGATGACTGTATGCAAATTCTTAGTTTGCAGAGTGTCTCTGCTGCCCCAGAGTCTTTACTCTTACTTGAAGTAAAGGCCTCAATTGGTGGAGATGATGGTGCTGATCACCCTGCGAGTGTTTTTCTAAATGCAGGTCTGCAGAATGGGGTGCTATTCAGGACTGAGGTAGATATGGTCACTGGTCAGCTTTCAGACACTCGTTCACGTTTCTTGGGATTGAGACCCCCAAAATTGTTCTCTACCATTGTGAGAGGCCGAAGGGCGATGCTTTGTTTGTCAAGCCGGCCTTGGTTAGGTTACATTCACCAAGGTCGTTTCCTGTTAACTCCTCTCTCATATGAGACATTGGAGTA
The DNA here is from genome assembly GCA_039654745.1 of Houttuynia cordata. Taxonomy (NCBI): domain Eukaryota; kingdom Viridiplantae; phylum Streptophyta; class Magnoliopsida; order Piperales; family Saururaceae; genus Houttuynia; species Houttuynia cordata. Next base: position 18,267,807 of record CM077507.1, read on the forward strand.
CGCCGCATCCTTCTCATCTGATCAGTGTGCTGAAGGTGTGGTTGCTGTCTCTGGGGATGCTTTGAGGATTTTTACCATTGAGAGACTGGGAGAAACATTTAATGAAACTGCTATTCCATTAAGATATACTCCTCGTAAGTTTATTTTACATCCAAAAAAGAAGCATTTAGTTATTATAGAAAGTGATCAGGGGGCTTACAATGCTGAAGAGCGTGAAGCTGCAAGAAGGGAATGCTCAGAGGTTGCAGGAATGGAAGAAAATGGGAATGCAAATGATGAACAGATGGAAAATGGAGGGGATGGTGAGGAGAAGGATGACCCTCACTCGGATGAGCAGTATGGTTACCCTAAGGCTGAGTCAGATAAATGGGTATCTTGCATCAGAGTACTTGAGCCAAAAACAGGAAAAACAACCTGCTTACTGGAGTTGCAAGAGAATGAAGCAGCATTTAGTATCTGTACGGTAAATTTTCATGATAAGGAGCATGGTACTTTAGTGGCCGTTGGAACTGCAAAATCATTGCAATTTTGGCCAAAAAGGACTTTTTCGGCAGGGTTCATTCATATCTACAGGTTTGTGGATGAAGGGAGAGGCCTTGAACTTTTGCATAAGACACAGGTAGAGGGTATCCCTCTTGCTTTGTGTCAGTTCCAAGGGAGACTGCTTACTGGGATTGGTTCTGTTCTTAGATTGTACGATTTGGGTAAGAGAAGATTGCTCAGGAAGTGTGAAAATAAGCTTTTCCCAAACACTATCATTTCGATTCACACATATCGTGACAGGATTTATGTTGGCGATGTTCAAGAGGTATTACTTTATAACTATGACTATACTTCTTTTTAGCTAGCAAACTTTCATTGTACTTGATGCAAACTGGAAGTAAATAGTCTTAAATTTGGATGAAGCCATGACATGATGTTGGTTCTATTACCTATTTTTGTTTAAGCTTCATCGGGCACCTATTGCAGTTACTTTTTTCAGTGGTCTTATGTTTGATCAACTTTTGTTGCCAATACAAATTTAAGCAAAATGTAGTCTGCTTAATGTTTGCAGTACTGGCTAGATGACATCAACGCCAGAATCCATTGAAATGTCTTGAGGGCATTGTCACATGGAATATAAAGGGCATAGATGACTTTTCTGAGTTAAGGGGCAATAAAATTGTCAAAAGATTCTATTGTGTTGATTTCTCAAGAGCCTTGGTTGATCATTGTCTCTTATCTTTTCTTTGATTACTAAATCTCATACATATTCCATCCTACCAAATAAGGGTATTTACTATGTTATATGACTTATACAATATTATACGAATTGTGTGTAATTTTTTTATGTATACCTTCGTTTTTTAGTATTTGCTGTCAGTTGACAAATGTCTATCATATAATGTTTTCGTTGCATTAATGTTTCATATAATTAAGGATCTTTAATAGTCACGTTCTTGGTTTTTGCAGTCATTCCACTATTGCAAGTATAGAAGAGATGAGAACCAGCTTTACATATTTGCTGATGATAGTTACCCTAGATGGCTGACTGCGTCCTATCATATAGATTTTGATTCGATGGCAGGTGCTGACAAGTTTGGAAACATATATTTTGTTAGACTACCACAGGATGTGTCTGATGAAATTGAGGAGGATCCAACTGGCGGAAAGATAAAGTGGGAGCAGGGGAAGTTAAATGGAGCGCCAAACAAAGTAGAGGAGATTGTACAGTTCCACGTGGGGGATGTTGTCACATGCTTGCAGAAGGCCTCTCTCATACCAGGAGGAGGGGAGTGCATGATCTTTGGTACGGTCATGGGAAGCATAGGGGCTTTGCTAGCATTTACCTCTAGGGAGGATGTGGATTTCTTTTCTCACTTGGAGATGCATATGAGGCAGGAACATCCACCTTTGTGTGGTAGGGACCACATGGCCTACAGATCTGCTTATTTCCCAGTAAAGGTAATATTTTGTTCGAAAGATGAACATTCTTTGGAATGCTAGATGTTTTTAAGCTATTTTTTGCCACTGGAGCCTGTTTACATTTGTGCTGGTATTTTCTCTGTGCAACAATATGCAACTTGTTGACAGTAGCATCTAGGCTGTGCATATCCCATATTATTTCCAACACTAAAATGTGTAATTGTTGCTGATCTGAGTCATGGATAAAATATTTATTGGATATATTGTTTGAGCAGTAGTCTGTCATATGGCCATGATGCTTTCTGTTGTGGCTGGCAGTTGAACCTGATTATTACACCTACCTAAGTTATAATTCCACTCTCAAAGAATGAGGATGTTTTTTGCCACCTTTGCTTTCCCAAAGACCAAAGTTGTTTGCCTCCGGCATTTTTGGTTAGCACTTGCCCGTGAAAGTCAAGCTGACGTTTTCTGTTCTGGGTCCAAAGTCGAACATTATCAACCAATCTGGCAACTGTAATATGTAGAAAATACGAGTCTTTATATTTTTGTCTTATGGGCCTTACTGAAATGCTTTTGAAGACGTCTTTTTAATGTTACTTGCAGGATGTGATTGATGGAGATCTTTGTGAACAATTTCCAACCTTGCCACCCGATTTGCAGAGGAAGATTGCAGATGAATTGGACAGAACACCTGGGGAAGTATTGAAGAAACTGGAAGATATTAGAAACAAGATTATTTGAGGTGCTTGATGTAACAGAAAACTGGTAGCGAACAGGCATTGAATTAACTTGGTGAGCTGCAGGGTTGCTACACAAAATCGGCATTTATGAAATCACAGATCTACAGGAGGTATTAATTGCCATACCAAGTGCCTTCTTCCTTGTATTGGATTCTTTGTGGATCCACGAGTGATCTATATGTTCTTTGTGCATCTTGAAATGTCATGATGAAGCATCTTTTGTATCTTTATTTTTATTTGTGCTTGATAACTGATGTCACTTCGTGATGCTTTGAAGAATATGCTCTTTAGTGAAGTATTGTTTTATATGACTTTGCTTTTACTCAATTCTATTCACGCTTTTGTAATTGGAGTGCTTGCATTATCAGTATTGAAAAGCAGTTATTATATAACAATGGAAAGATACACATGCCCCCCCTTTTTTCTGATGATATAAGACTGGGTGATTGTTTTGCTGCCATTAGGATGAACCCGATGATTGTTTGGAGCAATTAATTGTAAACGTCTTCGGCAATAAATAGTCTCCTTCGCTGCTATTGAGCTTTTATAACTAAATTAGAGAATTGAAAGGTAGTCTGAAGAAGGGGTAGAGCTTGTGTCATGGTGATGATGGATTGAACAAGGGGCAGGAGATTGTTATGGAGAAGTGTATACCATATACTTTGAACTTTAGATTGCGACTATTATTCTGTTTGTACTTCAAACCTAACTATTATTCCTGAGACATGGTAAGAATATCAACTTCAGTAACATGAGGTTTCTACAAGGACCAGCGACGGTCAAAATGGTCTATACTGCAAGGCTGGTTATCTTCGAAACTTTGTTGTGCCAGCGATGAAGGACCACAGGCCGCCCTTTTCCCCACCAAATGTTTACGTTCATAGGGAATGCAAGAAGGAAATTGGTATTAGTTCCAAAACCCTACACTGGCTTTTGATTGGATAGAGGGAAGGGGCCCCGCTATTGTCACTCAACTTTTCTTCTGTCCAATTAGAACCCAGTGTAGGGTTTTGGAGTGCTGGCTCCATGGAGGGGATATCACTATCCTGCGAAAAAGTGCTGCAACCAAGCTCTTAGCATGGTTCTAAGCCGTGCTTGGGGAACGATGTAAATTGAATTTGATATGAACAATTAGTTGTGTTGTCTCTAATTTGATCAATTAGTTGTTTTCAAGGGCGTGACTGTAAAGCAAGGGAATTGGTCCCGTTTTGTGTTTCACGATGAAGGACATATATAGGGCGCGTTTGGAAGCTGAAAAATTTCGCCTTTCACGACTGGAAGTGATCAATTACTTTTGAAAAGTGTTTGGAAGCTGAAATGGTGAAAAGTACTCGTTGACAGGGAAAGATGAAAATTTCACTTATCACCAAATTAGTTTCTGGTGTCCGTTTAGAAAGTAAAACAGCGTGAAAGGGCTCTTAACGGTGATATATGAAAATTACATATCACCCCTGAAAGAGCTAATTCTCACTTCAATGTATTTCACAGCTAACGAAAAAATCAGGGGTATGCTCCATCTCCCTTCTCTCTGTCGAATTATATATCCCTCATTTTCAGTCCGTTTTCAGTTTTTTTTGTTCTTTTTATGTTATTTTTAATCACCATGATATCCTAATGACCTTGATATCATATTAAAAAAATACCATAAAATCTACAATAAGTAGTACGCGATGGCTCGACATCCTTATGATATCATCATTATAAGAAAGAGCATTAAAAATGATGAAGAATGAAAAAAAAAGACAAAAACGGATCAGAAAAGAGTAATAAATGCATCATTAAAGTTTGTCATCATGTAATCAATTACACTAGCCGTCTGCTTCCCCTTTTAAGGCTCAACAATACCGCCATCGAGTATTCCTTTCCAAACACAAATGAGTGTGATTTATATTCAGTTCCCAAACATAATTTTACCTTTTGGCAAAGACTTTTTTTATACTCCCAAACATTTGTTACAAATCAGCTATTTTTCAGGGTGATAATTTTCACCCTGAAAGGCAATCACGCCCATGGGGCCTAGTTCGACGCAGCGGCACTAGGGGGTGCCTTTTGGCTCAACGTGCCTCCCCCTTCGGCGGCCCCGCGAGGTAGATCCCCCCCACCCCACCGCTCCTCCTCCGGCACCGGCCAGAGGGAGCCACCCCACGTCCCTTTTTTTCTTTTTCCTTTTTAAATTTTTTTAATGACATCAACACCGGGTTGACCCCCGGTTGGACCTAGTCGTAAAGAATTCCGAGTCAGTCACCGGTCTGGTTTTTAAAACCTTGCTCACGCCTGATAATATTTTCACTTCCAAACGGCCCATAGTCTCTTGCAATCAACAGCTGAAGCAGAGTGATTATCAGCTGGTTCTGCTTTTCTTGAACATTTGAAGCCTTTGAAGAGCTGAACCCCTATTCTTACAAAACGTAAAGAGCCTTTGAAGTGTAACCTCTATAAAATATATACTCTCTGCTTTTCTTGAACATTTGAAGCCTTTGAAGAGCTGAACCCCTATTCTTACAAAACGTAAAGAGCCTTTGAAGTGTAACCTCTATAAAAATATACTCTCTATGTTTCGGTATACTTTACTGTACCCTACATATGCTTCATGGGTAGCCCGTGGGCAGTAAAAAAATTGGTTTCGTTTATCAAGGGAACAACATATGGACAGAGTGTTATTGGGTAGTCATTTTTCTGACTACTTGTCTATGCTTTTTCTCTCCATAATCGCTTTCTTTTTCTTTCATATACCAAACATCAGATTCCAGTCCTCAAAAGCTGAGCACTCATTTTATACTCATCTGAAACTCACCCCATCCTTGTATATATATAGCTGCACCAGCATTGTCCTGTGACAACCTGAAACCCTTGTCTTTCTTTCTTCAGTATTCTCAAACTTGTTTGTGTATCGAAAATGAAAGGAATGCATCTCTTCTATGCATCTCCAGCTTCCACCACCTTGTGTGTAAGCAGACCAGACCAGAAGTCCATGGTCAGACACCAGATGTCTTCTCAGTCTCCCTCGAAGCCAAACTCCTGCCATCCACAATTCAGGAAGAACACTTCCTGCAAAACAAACAGATCACTTAAGGCCTCTCAGCTCCACCACTTACCTTTTGAACGACAAAGCTTTGTTCCACATCTTTGGAGACTTGGATTCACTTCATGAGCTGGCTCCTGCCCATTCTAATGTACCAGCTCCTGTCTTTAAGCCTTCTCCAATGCCACGTGACCAGGTTCTTCTTCTTCTTCCTCTTCTTTTTCTTCTCTGTCTTCACCAAATTCACCAATGGTCACCCGAAGTTTGCAGGTTGTCATGTTGAGAGTATCTTTGCACTGCAAGGGATGCGAGGCCAAAGTTAGAAAACATATTTCTAGGATAAAACATAAAAAGAGACCTCTACTAAGAAAATATCTGCTCCTAATTAGCATATTGTAACAATCCATTAAGGTTTTATAATTTTGCTCATCATGACTAAAATCATCTAGTTTTAGCTACTATAATCATAATCATAATCAACTAGCATATTTTTTTAACTATTTGAGATTGACAACATGGATTTTCCACTTCTATTCAGGTCTGTTTTGTGCCAACTCTTTTGTAACAAATAGTATAATTATAATTTTTTTTTCAACTCCATTCAAGTTATCTTAGGTCTCTCTGTTTTGTATACTATTAATTGATGAAGGGGACAGAGATATCATGTTATGGCTACTATTTGCTACAGGAGTGATATTTTTTGACATAGATTTTCCAACGAAGAAGGTGACCATTGTAGGGGATATCACCCCATTAGGAGTGCTGGCGAGCATATCAAGGGTAAAGAAGCCTCGGTTTTGGCCTTCTCCACCGTTGCGATCTTGGTCGTGATCGATGTTACTCTTATTTTTCTTCTTTTACGTTTTATAACTGTATTGGCATGCCTTTTAATTATATATATAAAAAAAACTGTATTAGCATGCCTCCTCTTTATGAAAATTTTTGGGAACTGTTCGTGGTCAAAATACTTCAAAGTGGATGTCGTTGCTTTTTCCCTTTTTCCTATCTACTTGTCTATCAACTTTAGGTATGACTAGAACTCGTGCCAAAAAAAAACGGTATGACCAGAACGCTGTCTTTTGTGAGCTTTTTATATAATCAAAGCTTCTTGCTCTTTGGAGCATGCGATGGCATCTTGAACATATCTATTGGCGTATATTTAAAATTCCTACCTATTAGCTGAAGCCTAAAGGTCGCGGTCATCTTAAAGGCAAATTGGATTTGGATTTCTACATTCAATAACCCCAAATACCTGTTAAACAAATTGTTGACAGTGCACATGCAAGTAACTGATCGTTTAAATATAAAATTTTTTCTAGTGTACAAGGCAATTGTACTACAGCGAGTATAAAAAGGGTTGTCGAACCTCAGGGACGGATTAATGATTTACCAAACTCAATTGAAAGAAAAGTTGTAGTTTCAATTAATCTAGAGAAAGCAATGAAATTTAACTATTTTAAAATAAATTTTAATTAATATAGAGAAGTGCCAAGGCTTCGAATCTATCACACAATAAACCAGCTTATCGTCTCTCTCTTTTGAATAAATTCCTAATTGGCTAGCATATTCCTCTCGGACATATACTTGTCAATTCAAAATGTAGTGCTATCCTCTCAGACATAATACATAAAATAATTAAATCATGGAACTGTGATCTCTCTCTCTCGAGCATAAATCAATAAAATCTTATTCCTTTATAACACCTTAGTCTACTTATATTCCTCTCGGACACGCAAATATTCATCGGATTGATACTCATAAGAATTCATTCTAGCCTCTCTCGAGCACATAGAGTAAACCTCAATAAATTAACAGTGATTCTATAAAAAGATTCATACACAAATTAAGGTAAAAGTTAAGATTAAGATGAAAGAAAACGATACAACCAATTTACTCAGGTTTCATCTACGCCTTGGACGCGAATTTAGCTGGCCATCGGACGAGAAGAACGCTGCTGATTTGTTGGCGTCATTTTTCACTATTCACCAAAAAATACTGTTCACCAAAAATACTATTCACAGATACTGTTCATGCGCGGTTACTGTTCATCGTCTCTCCCAAATCGCAGTGTACTATAGCAGTCCAAATCTCAGTCTTTTCCGGCGCTTTCTTCCTCTCCTCCGGCCCTGTTTCCTCTTCCCCCTTTTGTCTTCCGGTGAAAACCTCACCGGAATCTGGCGGAAGAGCACCCAAAGAAGCTCTGTTTTTCCACTCGAGAATCCTCTCTTCAAGCTCTGAAATTTCTCCTTTCCCCCCCTTCGCGGTCCTCTCTTTTGCTTTGTTTTTATAGACCTTCGCCGTTTTCCTAATCAAAGAAGTAATCCTAAATTAATCCTGAATCGATGAGCTTTCCTAATCGAGCACGCCGGTTTTTCCATTTCCATTTTCTATTTTTCTCAGTCGAGATCTATTCCTCGCCGTTCGCATCGTCCTTGACTGTCACTGCCGTTCCTTTCCGTCATCAAGATCGCCGCCAACTCAAGCTGCCGCCGTCGATGTTCACCGGCCCAGCTCAGCCTCGCCGGAGTCTCAGGCCACCACAGTCCTTCACGCCTCTGTTCTGGAATGAAGACCTGAGCTTTGGCTCGGGCCGGGTTTCTTTCTTTTTTTTTCTTTTAAACTAAACCAAACCAGAACCTTTTTCTTTTCTTTTTTTTTCTTTATTAAACAAAAACCCGTTGTATCGATCTCATCCATCCAATCTCATATTGACGGTTCTTCTATTTAATCGTATCTATTTCGCGTGCTATATTTCAAATGATCATAATTTTTGCTCATAACTCCGAATTGCGAACGGTCAGTGGCGTTGGAAAGCTGACTTCGCGTCTTGCTCTTGTTTTCTACAAAAACCAAAAATTATATTAAAGTAGTAGAAATTTTAATCAAACACTAGCAGAAACATAAGTTTAGGAGATAATAAAATGCATATTTCATGTATAGATCACACCCCCAAACCTATATTTTGCTAGTCTCTAACAAAACAAAATCAAATAATCAACTAAAGGAACTAATGCATAAAAGTAAACACCACTTTCGTAGGGAATACGATAGCATTGAGCGTATACAACAAGCCGTTAAACCTCTAGGTGGCCCTAGTAGGACGAGTTGTGTCTCGTGAGGGTTTACAGCCATGTTACCCACAAACATGTATTTATTAATCTAATTAACCTAAGTGCAAAAATAAAGCAAAAATTAAAACATTGCAAAACAAACAACCTATTATCCCGACAAATGCAAACTACAATGCTTAAGAAAATCAACCACATGTACTTGTTCATAATCAACAGGAATATAGAAGCCCTCAAGTAAATGGTTTTATTCCACACTTTCATCTTGGAAATTTCTGCTCAAATATTATATAGCATTATAATATAGATAGTAAAAGTGTAGAACATTGTAGCAATACATTCTAAATTTCTGTTTTATACAGATCCAGTGTTACCCATTAACCAAAGAACATCAGAATCTACATAGTCATCGTAATTTTTAGGTTCATGATAGCACGGATCTACGCGCCTCCTTCGGGTCCAACATTCTAGATTCTAGAGGATAATACACCATAGATTTTTTTTTCTTTTTTTTTAGGACGGTGTAAGGCCTGACTTCAAAATGCTTAGGTTTAGCAATGACTCAGGCCAATGACTCCCAGCCAATTTGGCTTAGGGCATTAGGTTTTAAGAGACCACTTCGGGCCTGAACATCAGCCTAAGTTAATCTTATAAAGTCAAGCAGCCCCTTTCTTTCATTTTGTTTTCATTTTTTTGCATTTTCATTTTCAACATTCATATTTTCAGCACATCTTATTTTGTCCAGGCTGTATTATACTCTCGACCTATTTCCAGTTCCAAACCCTTGCCATAGCCAAGTAAATGGTCTATCATGATCTTTTAAGCTCAACAGATAACTACACATCATCTAATGACTTTTGACTAAAGACATCCCACTGTAAATTAGCATTCAACAAATCTCTAGATGGTATTACTTTATGTACTAATGTGTGTGAGTGAGTTTTCTTAGTTCAAGCACCTGTTCCAAGAGGACTATAATAGAAAGGTATGCTCAATTAAGTGTATCTATCCTCCAGTATACTTACTCACACTTCCAATGCAAATTAATCTCTTAAGAATTGTAATATGCATCATTACGGGATAAACTATCAAAACCTAAGAAAAATTACTAATAAACAACCTAAAAACTAATCAAAAATTTTTTTTCTTATGAACATTATCCTCAATGTTAACAAAATATAGCATGACAATGAGCATATAACAAAGAAGATCAGATAAAGGAGAGAATACACCTGAATATGTGGGTTGCCTCCCACAAAGCGCTAAGTTTAACGTCTTCAGCAAGACGAAGCCATGGTCGTTTGCCGGGTTGAGATCCTCAAGAATTCAGCCTGGATCAATTAAATGATTCCCCCATACACTCCTATCCTTGTGGCTTATGTATGGAGCATATCGTGGAATAAAAGGGTGGAGTGGTAGGTGAGGAAACAGTGGAAATATGGGTCCCTGCATTGTCCATGGAAGAAGCTCATCAAAAAATTTTAATATAAAGGGAACTTCCTCCCCCACATCAACTATTTTGGCCTTAGGGGCCTCTTCTAGTAACCTAATTGGGAAAGCTTCTTCAATTAGTGACTCAACTAAACAATCTATAAAACAGTCTAAGTTACTTTCAATAAATAAAGGGTTAGATCGGTCAAGACATGGTATGAATGGTGTTTTAGGAATAGAAAGTTCTGTTGATAGTGCCGTAGAATGTGACTCTTCAAATATAGAAGAAGGTTTAAAGCTGGGTTCTATTCACTTCTTCTTTAATTTCTACACCCTCTTGTTCATTATATAAAACCCACTCAAGCTCATTGTCAAACATTTGGGCATTCTGAAGGAATGTAACATCATAGTCAGGGGAAAAACAGATCCCTTTATTAGAAAATTGGCCCTTCGGATATTGGGGCTCGACAGGTAAAATGCATTCTTCGTTCATATTCATGGCCTGTGTTAGCAATTCTAACTGTATTTCAATGTTGGCAAGAGCCTGTGTGTGGGAATAGACAAGCTGGGCCTGGGATTTTTGGTCTGTTTTTATCTCTGTTAGGGTGGCTAGTATCTGGCTCATCTAATCTTCTAAAGATGATTGGCCAAACTGAGGAGTAGAGGCTGGTTGGTAAGGCAGTTGTTGGCTTAGGAAATCTTGACTACGGGCCTCATGAAGAGTAGACCTAGGGTTAGATTGCTCCCAAGGGGAAATAGGATGATCCTCCCACCTATGAAAATTTTGGGCCTCATTAACATACTTGCATATAAAATCAGGGTACTCATGGGCCAAAGGGCATTCCACTGGGGTATGAATAGGACTTAAACAGAGGGCACATGGTTCCGACATATGAGGAGTTGTGTATTGTAAGAAAGATGTGTTATTCCCAAAATTAGAGTGATTATCCCACCCACGGTTGTAAGTATCAGCATATAAGGGTCGTGGGTGGTAGAGCACTTCATAGGGAGGGGGATTAGGTGTGTGTGAAGAACAATAATCATTAAAGCTCCTATATGGGTTCTCATAACTAAATCTATAAAAAGGTGAAGACATTTCCTCACCATGCATTCATCAACACCCGAACCACACTGTCACACATCCACAAATCATAGAAACAACCCTAGATATCCACAATTAACAATTAGCAGCCCTAGATATCAACAACTAATAATCCTAATAGCCCCAACTAGCACAACATGCAGTGACAGAGAAAAAATGAAAACACCAAACACACAAATTTATCTAAAAAGAGAAGGATAAGAGAATGCAAACTAGGGGAAGGGGTGGCCCTTCCACGTTGGCGAGAATTCCACGTCTTCTCTTAACCTTCCAAAAAGAAAGAAAAACACAAATTAAGCTACTGACAAATAATCTAAGCTAAGACTCACTAAACTACTCTAACACTAATTATACTAAGAATCTAGTAAGCTATTGGTTTCGTCCCCGGCAACGGCGCCAAAAACTTGATCGTTTAAATATAAAACCCTTGCAAGTGCACAAGGCAATTGTACTACATCGAGTATAAAAAGGACCTCAAGGACGGATTAATGATTTACCAATCTCACCGGAATCCGGCGGAAGAGCACCCAAAGAATCTCTGTTTTTCCGCTCGAGAATCCTCTCTTCAAGCTCTGAAATTTCTCCTTTCCCCCCTCCCTTCGCGGTCCTCTCTTTTGCTCTGTTTTTATAGACCTTCGCCGTTTTCCTAATCGAAGAAGTAATCCTAAATTGATCTTGAATTGAGGAGCTTTCCTAATCGAGCACGCCGGTTTTTCTGTTTCCATTTTCTGTTTTTCTCAGTCGAGATCTGTTCCTCGCCGTTTGCATCGTCCTCGACTGTCACCGCCGTTCTTTTCCGCCATCAAGATCGCCGCCAACTCAAGCTGCCATCGTTGACGTTCACCGGCCCAGCTCAGCCTCGCAGGAGTCTCAGGCCACCACAGTCGTTCACGCCTCTGTTCTGGAACGAAGGCCCGAGCTTTGGCTCGGGCCGGGTTTCTTTCTTTTTTTTTTCTTTTAAACCGAACCAAACCAGAACCTTTTTTCTTTTCTTTTTTTTATTAAACAAAAACCCGTTATATCGATCTCATCCATCCAATCTCATCTTGACGGTTCTTCTCTTTAATCGTATTTCTTTCGCGTGCTATATTTCAAATGATCATAACTTTTTGCTCATAACTCCGAATTGTGAATGGTCAGTGGCGTTGGAAAGCTGACTTCGCGTACTTTAACATGAAGTTTAAATCAGTCTGATCAGAGATATGCAATTGAAGTAATGAATATTCAATCATTGGAATCGTGTTTCACCCCATTTCTGTGTCTTGCTCTTGTTTTCTACAAAAACCAAAAACTATATTAAAGTAGTAAAAATTCTAATCAAACACTAGCAGAAACATAAGTTTAGGAGATAATAAAATGCATATTTCATGTATAGATTAGTAACCACGACGCCTTTCCCTGTTACTGTACTTACTAACTACAGTGAAGCGAATGGAGCACAAATACAACTATAGCTAAGCACCATTAACCCTTCAGAATCAAACTCAACCAAATTCTCTATCAGTCAGGGTCAAAGCAAATCAGCTAAAAGATTCAGATTTTTGCCACCAAAATTTACTAGCTTTCACTGACAACTATATATATAAATATATTATTGTGAAAAACTTAAAAAACAACCTTTTTTAAATGATTATATATTTGTTGTTTCTTCGGGGGCATAGGATTAAATACCTTGAACTCCAAATTAGAAAAGTTCCTGGCGAGCAACTTTGCAAGCAGTTCGGCCGTGGCCTGAGTGGAAACACGAGAGGCACGAACGACCCACCACTGGAGCCCCAAGAGGGCGAGGTTGAGCTTGTCAATCCAAAACTTGTACTTCTTCTTGGGCTTCTTGATAAGCCGTTCCTCGACCTCCTCTCTCCAGTTATAGGCCTTGCTCTCCCTGTTTTCGTTTCGGAGCTGCCTCCTTTCTCTGGCCGTCAATGCGCTGTTGCGGGTGGACTCCACACTTGCAGATACAACAAGGAAGGATTTGATGATGGGGCAGCGAATAAGAGGAGGAGAGGAACCCGGCGATGTCGACAAGGATGGACCCTAGTTTTTTCTCGAGAGGAATCAGGCCGCAGAGGAAGAACAGAGCGGGGAGAATCCGGTGCCAGTGAGGGTGGAGCAGAGGAAGGGACGGCCAGGGCAAGGAAGGAGATGGAGGAAACAATTTGGGGAAAATAGTCTTCCCGACTCCCTCTGATGCCCGACCCCGAGAATTTTCAAGTCGCGTCTCGTGGATGTCATTTAGGGGCTGTTTGGATAGTGAAAGAGTAATGAATGTGAAATTAAATTCAGGTGAAAAAATTCATTGACTTTCATGATGAATGTGAAATTCGTTTGGATAGTGAAATTTTTAAGATGAATATAATTGGTCATGTGTTTGGATAGTGAATGTGATACAGTAAGTAACTTTTTACATTTTGACCATTTTTGTAACATCCGAAAAATTAGTAAGTATCTTAAAACTGAAATTTGACCCTCTTAATGATTGATTTGACCATGTGGTGCTTTGTTTAAATTAAAGTTGGTGAGAAGAGCTTTCCAACGACACCAATTTTGTGTGATTTGGAGTTCGGAGTAAAAAGATATGGGAAATTGAATAAACACGATCGATCGCGCTGAAAACGATCGATCGGCTTATGGAACACGATCGATCGGCTTCGATCGGCTACGATCGGCGCCATCGCGCAGTTTGTAAACAGCGCAGGACGATCGATCGCCGTATTGCACGATCGATCGCCAGTTGCGGTTTGGCGAATTCTAACCTAATTTTGAGGCGGATTTGATTGGGAAAGATGTCATATCCTAACTAAACTTGTATTGCACGTTCCTAGGGTGATTTAGGGACTCTCCCATTGGTGGAAAGTGCCCAAGATATGGTAGAATTGATTGGGCAAAGATCTTCTAAAAACTCTATATAAACCCATAGAGTCTAGGCTTGTGCTTTTGAAAACTAAACCCTAGAACGTCCAGAGGCTTTCCCCTCTCCTTCCCACGTTCATCCCTCTCTTAGAAGACCTCTTCTAGTGGGAATTGCTCAAGAGCTTGGATCGGGAAGCTTTGAAGGAAGCGGAGGAGACGAACATCGCGTAGAAAGGCGACGTCTTTTGGTGATAAAGAGTAGGATGGTTTTTCCCTCTTGTCTTCTTCTTTTCTCACATTATATGATGAGTGTTCTTACTGATTTCCTTGGAGTATTGCTTTGAATCTTGCGGGATTAATGATTTATGTCTTGTTTTCCATGTGTATTGCGATACATGCATATATGCCTTCATGCTTCATGTCTAGATGGTAAATCAGATCAAAGTTGGATGCTTTATTAATTTTACAGAAGATAAAAGTTCTGATATTGCTTTGATTATGATGTCTAATGATTGAGTCTTATGCCTTAATGATCGTTTTGCTTAAATCGACTTAATTGAAAGATATTTGGTCTAAGATTGTGAGAAACATGATAAAAAGGGAATCTTTTGGTAATTCTAGTTAATTCCAGGATCTGTAATTAATCTAGGAGGGGAGTACTATCATCTATCATAAGTAAATTATCATCTATAAGTGGTTCGGAATAAGAATATTAAAGTTTAATCATGTGTTTCACTTTCGGCCAGAACTGTTTCTGCACGGACAGTCGACAGTAAATAATTCATAACTAATTCATATGATATCATAAAAATATAAAACCGGTGGGGTTAGAAACTAGACCCACAAGGGTATTCTCAGTAAAAATTTCAGAAGATAACCTTAACGGTACAGTGTCTGGGAGCCGCCGGAAGGGGACTGTTGTGCATAAGACAGTGAGCAGAATCTAAGTGAAAATACTAAGTACTTAAGTAAAACCACTTAATAAGATGTGAAGATGGTATGACGTGCTAGTAACTAATACTAGACTATATCCTTATGATTATCACAGTAAGGTTGGGTTATGGTTAATATGATAAATGGGGTAATACCTATGTTAAGAAAACCGTAATCGTGTATTTGAAGATAAAGCGTTTGTGTCGGCTTGAGGTTCCATTTGGAATCCAAATCATCTGGAATTCATTAATACCTTATCTCTGATTTATATATTTCAATAAGACCTATATGAATTTCCATCTAGGGCTGAGCATGAACGTATGTATGGATTGTGTTATTCTCTTTGTGTGACATTCCCACTTATACTCCGTACGTGAGTCTGTTCCGGTGATTGATACCTTATGTGGTTAGAGCGTTGCGGCCTCTATTTCTTTGAATTATTATTCATCATGATTATTTGATTGATTCCTCCACTAGAGGTCTTGCGGGACTCTCTCCGGAAGTGGATTCATAGTATGCTCACATTATGCCATTGCTTGATCTTGCGGGGTCACTAATATTTGTGGTACTGCGGTTCCATACTGCCCAAAAAGAGGCAACATACGTACGTTAGATTGTTGACATTACGGAAGGTCTTCAGTCTCCGCCCATCATGTCCGTAAGCACTGGTGGGGCCAGCATCCTAGACGCATGGCAGGGTTCCAAAAAGAGGACCCCTAGGGTGGTTCTGGTATAGTCACTTGCGGGTGATCGGTTCAGCGAGCAGAAATTGTACTCCTTTCACTTTTAATGTCTGGAGCTTTTTAATATGATTATCATTCCCTCCTTACTCATATGTGTAGTAGGAGCCTTATTGTTGTTTTCCCTACTTGCGGGTTGGAATTATTATCGACTAACCTTTCAGGTGTATAAATCCTTGGTTTAGTCCAGATGTTGCGGCATCTTCATAAACCTTTGTTATTCTTATCCTATTCATATTGTTTGTTCTAATTCAGTGGGTTTTTACATCCTACTGAGTGTTTCTATGAAATACTCATGCATCCTCTGATGCAGGCGCAAATGGAAATTGAGATCAGGAAGTTGCAGTAGTGAAGCGGTCGCAGGAGCCGTGAAGATTTAGAGTTTATATTATTTGCTTTGCTTATTTGATGCTTATGACTGTTAATGGCAATTGTGTGCCATAGATTTATAGGTTTATTTGATTTGACTTTCTTAAATGGATTATTATCAGTATTATTAAGTAAATTTCCATTCCATAGTATTCATTAATGTTTGTATTTGTATTGCACTGATTATGGGCATGACCGATTACACATCCTTTTGAGATGGTCGTGATTGGTGGTGAAATCGACTGTTCGGTCTCGCGCCCGGGATCTCTACCTCCAAATGTATATCATTGATTGGCTTCCGCACTCCGATCGAGGTGTGGGATTTCGGGGCATGACAATTTTACCCCTGCATGACCTCTTTTCTACACTCCATCCGACATTAGTAATACCATATAATTTTCCAAAATGGATTAATTTTAGTTTAATTTGGAAAACTAAATCTTGGTACAAATTTGGGATGGAGGGAATACTGTTCATGAATCATGATGAGGGCAGAATTGTATTTTCGTAGATGAATTGAATTCACTTTCAGGTGAAAGTCCTCATGAGGACTTTCATCTGAAAGTGCTCTTTCACCCTGAATTTGTTCTTTCAGGTGAATTTTCTAATTCACCTGAAATTCACCACACAAACCTGTTTCACCCTCTTTCACCTGAAAGAGGGCTGAATTGACAGTGACTTCAGCCCTCTTTCACTATCCAAACACCCCAGAAATCTGCACTAGTTTTAAGGGTAAATTTATGAATTCATTGGCATTTTGGTGAAATCCAAATTCGCAATCACAGTATGGCATCCAATCAGTGGAGTGGATTTGGATTTCTAGCCCCCAAATCCAAATCTCGAAATTTAAATCTTCGTCCCCAATTCTAAATTCATTTTGGTTAGTTGATTTGGAAAACCAAATGTATCTACGAATTCCACACGGATGGAGAATATCATCATGAGCATCTGGAGTTGCATCGTCATTTGTTAACGATTTACTTACGTGTAGACAACACGCATTAGTTGCACTAGACTGCCAAGGATGAACGAACGTCAATGAGGCCTAGAAAATAAATCGAAGTAGACCTACATAACTCTCGACAGTTGTCCAGTTTCCTTGACATAATATAAACATGTTTAGAACGCCAGAAAGTAGGACTACAGAACAGCCGGCCCATGGGCCTCTTCTGGTATGGGGGCCTGCGCTGGAGCTGTTGTGGGCATGGTGATTTTTGCCGGCACGGAACCGGTGGTTTCTGGTGGTGTGGGCAGCGGACGTTGTGCCTCGTCAAGCACTTAGGGGGAGGCGGCGCATGTGGTGGAGATGGACAGGAGGAGAAAATAGGTTGTGGCATTGAGGGCTTTGGATATGGAATTGGAATCGCTCATGTGGTGAATGGTGATCAAATTTAAACTAAATAGCACATTCAGACAAAATGAGTTAATTTGAGTATAGTAATGATATTAAGGCTCTGTTTGGTTAGCACTTCTAGGAGTAGGAAATCCAAATTCTTTAGATGAACTTAGGTTTAAGAAAAGTGGTGTTTGGTTGGCCAAAATCAACTTCATTGGATGAATTTAGGTCATAGTGGCAAAAATTGTAATTTTTAAAACAAGACAAAGGCATTTGATAACAAAAAAACCTCATCATTAGCTTTTTTTTTTAAAAAATACCCCTGTCATTTTCTGAATTTTATGCTAAATGCCATTGAAAGAAGTTCTTATGACTTCTTTTGAGAAATCTCCTCAGGAGGAGATTTCCCAAAAGAAGCTGGATTCTTAAGAATCCAGCTTTTTTTTGGGCAACCAAACAGGGCCTAATACTCCACTTCTCTACTCCATTTTCCTACTCCGCTTATGTGGCACCAAACCATAACATGGATCTATGCGGTGAGGAGTGGGTTCATGGGTTGACGTCTTGGCAAGCCAATCAACTTGTGCCAACATGATGGAGTAGGAAAATGAAGTAGAAAAGTGTAGCATTGTGATAGAGGACGCAGGGAATTGTGTGTAGGTTGATATGTAAGTGAGAGCAAGGTGATTTACTATCTTAGAATCAACAATTAAGGAGTATAACTGGGTGGAGTTCATGTGATGGAGTTGCTATAGTGGTATGGATTTGGTTTAATTAAAACAAGCTTAGACTTGGGTCAGTAAACACATCAAATTTTTATCTTTCATGTCAATAAAGTTGTAGGCCTAATTAGCAAATGACACACTTGGCTTCTTACATGAAACAAATACTCCATCTTGTTTTAGATGCTCCATATGAAAAAATATTGATTTTATTAGATGGTGGAAACCCCAGCAATGGGAGGAAGATGAGGTTCAAAATTCACTTAAATTGACCATATAAAGCACATAAAACGAGACTGATCCCTTTTCCGGGGAGCATCTAAAACAAGACGGAGTAGTTCATATCTAGTCCCTCCATCAGTCCATCCCCCTTTGATAGACTTTTTTGTTTTCCATCATGAACTAATTTTTTTTTTAAAACAAAATTGGACTATTAATGTGGGGCGGAAGGAGTTTTTGTTATATCGGTCTCTTTTTCCAATGAGGCATCTGGTTTACCTTTTGATTTTGATTTTTTCTTGCTGTCCCTTGCTAGTATTTTTGTGTAGAAAGATTTGATTGGCCATCAACTTGAATATTATTTAGCTTGACATTTTCACCTTAGAAGTGTAAACTCGATACAATCTCTTCTATCAATTCATTCATGAGAAACCCCTCCACCTCCTTGCCTATACTGTCCACATCTTCTGAAGTCTCCATCCATCCCATGTCTTTCACCAGGTCTTTTTCTGGTCGGTCATGGTTGCCTTCTTTGCCCTGTGCAGCCAATAAGCTCCAGACTTCTTCCGCCAGAGCTTGTGTAGTCCAACCCGGCTGAGCCATCCCCACTTTGGCCTTTGCCCAAGGCCTCTCTTCCATCCACTCACCAAGAATTTCTGCCAGTGTACAATTTATTCGATCAAATAGCAGTTTTCTTTCAGGCATTATCCAAGCTGGTTGCTCTACATACTTCTTCTCGAGCTCCTTAAACACGCTTGTGCCAATCGGGAATGCCAATGAAGAACATGTTCCAAACAACATTTCTTGGTCAGTGGCGTCTAGACCTGATGTATTAAGCACATCAAGTAAAAAAGAGAAGTCCCTATTATAATCATTTGTGCTTGATGCTCCCCTCTGCTTCGTGAGATATTCACTTAGTTTCTCGGTTTCTTCTTCGCTGGAGAGAGTGAGTTGTGATGTATCCATGGATGCCTCCACCGATTCCAATTTTAGAAGTTGAAGCTGCATCCGGAGCTCTAAAATAGGAAGGAAAAAATTAGCTAGTGATGCAAAATCATTCAAGAGAAAAGAAAATACGTTATTGTCTCACACTTACCACTGAGATCAGCACTGACTCTCTCAAAACAATGGGAGCTGGAAATTTCATCATCAAATGAAGGTTCTAAGACAGAGACTGGACTGGGTTGTTCAGCTTCTTTGGAGGTTGCCTGTCGTTCTGAATCTGTTGCATAACAATGTGGATTTGGTACTTCCTGAAATGGAGGTCGCAACATGGTTTAAAATTAGTGAGTAATTCATAGCTGCCGCTATGCACCATAGATTTTCACAAAAATAAACATCTAATATTATTAATGTTCCTGAACATGCATAATACACCCATATGCAGTACTTGTATAGCAGTCTAGTTGATGATCTTGTACAAAAAATGAAAACTTACCTCCATCACTGAGTCAGTCTCATCAGAAATGCACACAGAACTGTTTGACAAGTTGTCACCGCAGGATGTAGACTCTGGAAATTGTCTTTGCTCGGGTTGGGAAGAGATTTTCACTGTATACTCAATAGCTTCGACTTCACACTCCTCTCTATCTGAAGAACCATCTATGGATGGCTCGGGATACAGCAGTTTCTTCTCATAGGGATCGATGATCTTGGATCTGTTTTTGAACTCATCTATGTTCAGAGAAAAATCATCAATGGAAAAGTCATTTTGGAATGAGCGTGTAGAATGATAATCCCTGTTAGAGAGTCTTCTGCTTCTTGAGGATGAAGACTTGTTATTACTAATACAACTCTCCCTCAAAGACTTCCTATTACTCACACTGACCATCTCTTTGATTGAACTTTTGTCCTTGTTAGAAGCTCTGAGTGTCACGCTCGTCTGAGGGCATCTGTTAATAGAAGATGAAGCTGGAAGAGATCTAGACTTGGACAAAGTTGAAGTATAAAAATCCTTCCAGCCATCCCTACTACTAATTCCTAACGGGCAAGGCCCAAGCAACTTGCCCCCATAAACATTTTGATCAACCATGGAATTAAAAGATTCTGATCTGAATTCCTTATCGCTGAGTGCAAACATTTCACATAAGGTATTTGAAGTCTTGCTAGCTGATCTCCCCTCCTGAACTCCATGAATAGTCTTCCACCGGTCTGAGAGGTGCCTCCTGGCCACTTTGCTCAAATAGGTCTCGGAAGAACTACATGAAGATGGACTGCAGGCATCCCAATCCCAGAAGTCTCGGGACTCTGAATTACACATTTTAGAGTCATATCTTAAGTTTCTTGTGGAAGATGCACGCCCACGCTCAGAAGGGCATTTTTCTCCAGAGGATGACTCATCACTTGTAAAACCACTTTCAGCTTTCTTCCTAAGTGTTTCAGTTATTAGCTTAGCAATTTCTCTTGAACCTTTTGGGTTGTGCCTCGGAAATCCTACAATATGAGGCAACTTCTTGCGACTCCTCAAGTCGGGAAATGAATCCCAACTACCAGATCTTCGAAGTTTTCTATGCTTCCTAAATGTAGAATAAGAAGCTTCTTTAGAACTCAGTGAAGATATAACTTCAGCTGAATCGTGAACTTTCTCATGACTTGGTTTCAGAACAATAATCCTAGTGGGGAGGTTGCAAGTTGCAGTCTTCCCCTCCATTGGCAACTTCGAATATCTATGTGAAGGACAAACATGTTTCTTCAGATATACATATTCATCTTTCTCTTTCCTTGAGATGACTGTGCTACCTTTTTTCGTGGACTTCTTTGAAGATTTCAACACAGTTATGCAACTCGATTGACTTGGAGTTTGCAGATCATGCAAATGCTTTATGAACAAAGGATCTGGTTCTTGGAGTATCTTCAAAAAGCGATCTTTATTGGATTCCAAGACTTCCGAAGCATCATGAAAGTCTCCTGAGTGGTGGAGGTTTTCATCCGTTGAAAGACATCCAACATCCATTAGCTTTTCACGTATGAATGATAGTTTTTCCTCCTCTAGCCTTGAGCTGGTGTGTGTCTTTTGAACCAGCTGGTTATTGTGCCTATCAAACTTAAGGGTTTCTGACACTTCATATATATCCTTATATTCTTGTGGATCCTTACTCACATAGTTGTTGCTTAATACATGCTTCTCTTGGTACTGTTCTTGTTGGTTTCTCACTAACTCGTTCTTTTCATCACGGCTTGAACTTCGTGCAGGAAGCACATCAAGACCCATCAATCGTGCAATAATACTCGGAGAATGCCTTTTACTCTCTGTTTCTTTTGTCATTTCCTTGGCTATCAATTTTTTAATGGGAGTCACACTGGCTTGCTTCAAAGTACCTTTCTTGCACTTGAAGGATAACTAGAAACCGTTAGGAAAAGAAGTCAGTCCTACCATGACGCATAACAATTGTCAATGTACGACATAACAAACATCTTTGACGTATTAGCAAGATAACATATGTGCTTTTACTTTGTTGAATAAGAACAACAGGAACCATGAGATAAAAGATATGTAAAGTTTTTCGAAAAGAAAAAGTATTAGTACAAAAAATTGGCTCAAGAGTGATACCTCAGGAGAATTATGTTCATGCAATTTATCACCTGACCCCAACCTTGCTGCATCTAATCGTATATCAACATGACCACCAACTGATAACAAGTAAAGTCGGTGTCAGTAGTAATGACATAGAAATATATGGTAGAAGTACCTTGCTGCATCCAATCATTTACCAAAAATGCCCACCGACTGGTAACCAATAAATTTAGCAAATATGGTAGAGGCAACGATCTTTAGTAAAGGAAAATTATCTTATAATATGAAAATTGATAGGTAAATTTCACAATAAGTAGAACAAAATTTATAGGAGCTAAAATTACTATAGGAAAAATGCTTGTCCTACGTTAACATTCCCACAATTTCATCCACAAGGCTGATGTGGCAAGCCTAAAAGGACAATGTCACATCACCTACTTTCCCTTGCAAATTCCATCCCCTGGGTGAAATTGTGGGTGACCTAATGTAGGGGTAGCATTACTCTTACTTTAGTATACAAATAATATGCCCTACCAATTGAAGCATGGAAGAATTGCATATCATATTAGTTATAACAGCGAGTTTATCGAAAAATGATCATATACAAAGTCACTAAAAGGTTGGCAGAATCACGAAAATGCTAGAAGGAAAACACTAAAAAGGCCATTATTGTATAACTGAGGCAGAATCAAGAAAAAGCTAGAAGAAAATCACTGAAAAGGCTATGATTTAAACTATGGCAGAATCAAAAAATGCTAGAGTAGGGTTAAGCCAGCTACCATACTAGCGCCAAGGAAGCATGGATATGGACACGGAACACGGAATACGAGTTCCATACTGTACGGGTGCGGCCATACGGCAATTTTAAAAAAATACGGGGAAGATAGTTGTATTAGAATATTAGGTTTATAATAATTAGGTACATTTTAGGTTAGTTCTTGCATTAAAAGCACAATTACAATGGAAAGTGTTGCATTTGTTTAATAATTGCATTACTTAATAAGGATTTGATGAACTATAGTTGGTGTCCGATATAAAAATAGGACATGCATGCAGCCATATCCAATGGGGATACAGGTATGCTATGGATATGATACGGGTACGCTCCCACTTTGAAGAATCCGTGCTTCCTAGACTAGCGCTTATAATGAACATAAATAGCCATGTCAGCACAATTATATAATTGGTAATAATTTTCATGCTAATTACATGAACTCCGTTTAAAAACAAGGAGACAGCGGCTTCACACTATAAAAATAGTTTAATTTTTTTAAAAAAATATGCATAGACCTTTTTTTTGGGTACATCGTAAAGCCCCATTCAAACCAGCCACATAGCAAACCAGTCAATTACTTCATCTATAAGCTCAAACTGTTAGATAAAACTCACAGTTTATATTGACCACGTTAACAGCAACTATCTAGACTCATAAACAGCAAACAGAAAGCAGTCAACTGTCACTAAATCAGATTAAATAGCTTGAGAAATCGAAAACAATATAGAAGTAAATGCATTTCCCACTTCCCATTGATTTCAATCCAATTTGAATGCTTATCAACCACATTGTTTCAGTTTTTCTACAAGGAAAGTATAATTATCTAATGATCAGTTGAGGAAGACAAAGTCCTCCTCTAAAGGCATATATAAGAAAGGGTAAATTGCACTTGACCCCTATGTATTATGGCAAAATTGCACTTAACCCCTATGACTTATGCGATGAGATAATTTTACCCTTTCTCTTTACTAATAAATCCACATTCTTCCTCCATTCGTCATCCCCTATTTTCACCTGGAAAAGGAGGTGGTGCACACAAACTGTCAATATATTACTCGACAATGGCAATGCGCCGGCTTTGCTTTCCTAAAGTTAGCTACTTGTCATGGTCTCCGTGGCTACCACAGACCCTAAAATTGAAGTGAAATTGGTAGGAGCTATCAGAGGTAAAATTGTCCGACAATTAAGTTGCATATGGGTTAAGTGCATATTTTTATAAATCATAGAGGTTAAGTACAATTTCACCATAATTCATAGGGGTCAAGTGCAATTTATTCTATAAGAAAATGCTGTAAACGTCGCATATAGAATCAAAACCATAGTATTTTAAACAAAAGGGGAACCAAATTGAACTATTCGAGCAATTCAGTTGTCATTACAAGAAAAACAAAATTGAGATTGTTGACTGACTGCTTAGAAAAAGACCACACAACAAGATAATTACCATAAAAATGGAGAAAAAAATAGTAATCAAACAAATCCTTTACTTTTTTCACTTTGAAAAGAAATAAACAGAATTCAAGTTACCATCATTGGAAAAATGATGTGCAGAGCCAGCAGCTACAGAGCCCCTGAGATATTGAGCTCCATCGCCGGAATACCAGCTCGAACGTCGAAGCCGCTCCATTTCCGGCCAGAAGAATCTCCGACAAGCTAAAATTCCAGCGCGGCGACGTAATCTGAACTTTCAAATTTCGAAATTCTCAGCCAAAAAAATGGGGACAAATTTAAAAAAATATCGAAAAAACAACAACAATAATGGCAGAGCAGCAAGATCACCAGAGCACGAGCAGTCTACGGCGCCGGAGAGGAACCGGCGTCTTGTCGGAGGAGTCGGGGGAAGGCATTCAAAAGGGAGGCCGGGAGATGCGGGGGCTGAGGCCTTCAAATGGAAGGGAATGGCGCGGCGCTCGGCTGTATTGGCTATGGCGGGCAGCGCGGGCAGGCTGTCGGATCATCCATCATGCATGATGATGATGATGTGGGCGATGGATAACGATGGCATGAATGATGGATGATCGATCATAGGCCATGATCCATGATCCAAACAGCCCCTTAACACGGTCAACGGCACGCGTTCGAACTTTTTGAAGTTCGAAAGTTTCCCACCGGCTTGCGGCTTATGGCTTATGGCTTATTGCACTCGACACATGGTTATTGTGGATTGGTGAGATGTGGACTTTGTTTCGTCTAGTGACTACTCCATGAACCCTAAACTGATGGTAGATTATATTATACTCCCTCCGTTCCAAAATATTGTGTACATTTAAAAAAATTTCTATTTTTATTGGACCATGAAATCCACAAGGAATTCACATGACTTTTTCTCTCTTGTATCCCGTCCAACTCATATGATCGTTCATGAACAAAATTCTAGTAAATCCTTCCACATCTCCTCTAATTTTGGAAAGAGAAAGTCACGTAATTTGGCAAAATATATACAATATTTTAAAATAATAATATTTTTAAATGTACATAGTATTTTGGAACGGAGGGAGTATAAAACTGTTGATCCGACCTTCACTAAAAGTTTCCATTCTGATCACAAATATGACTAGCAAAGCAAGCGATTCTTTGCATCTGTCATCCTTTGATTACAGATCGCTAATTATTTAGGTTTGGTCTAGAACCATCTTCTAAATTAGTGGGCTGAGTGAAATTATTAGGGTTGTTAGTAATCCTATGTATTTGCTTCACATGATGTAATCATGAAAGATATCTAAGTTGTGGAAACGGGGTCCCTAAAGATGCTCTATATGTGCTTAATTAATGAAACCGCATTAAGACTATAGTGCTAGATCATTGATGCATTGCACTCATAATCATAATCATAATCAATTAGCGTCTTTTTCCAACTATTTGGGGTCGGCGACACGGATCCTACTCCTCCATTCCAGCCTGTTTTGGGCTACCTCTTTTGTAAGAGATAATAAAGTCAAATCCTTTCTTATTAACTCCATCCAAGTTCTCTTAGGTCTCCCTCTCCCTCTTTTAGCATCGTTTATCTGTATCCCTTCTAATCTTCTCACAGGGGCATCTAAAGGTCTTCTTTGCATATGCCCATACCACCGCAACCTACATTCCCTCAGCTTCTCCCCTAAAGGCGCTACTCTTAGGCTCTCACGAATATATTCATTTCTAATCCTATCTCTCCTAGTTATCCCACTCATCCACCTTCTCATTTCGGCTACATTCAATTTATCTATATGACTCCTCTTTGGTGCCCAGCACTCCGCTCCATAGAGTATTGCAAGCCTAATAGCCGTCCTATAGAACTTGCCTTTAAGTCTTTTTGGAACCCGCTTATCACACAACACTCCCGAGGCTGCCCTCCACTTTACCCACCCCGCATTTATCCTATCCACCACATCCCTATCAATATCCCCTTCTTTATGGATAATGGATCCTAAGTAACGAAATTGATCACACCTTGGCACTTCTTGCCCATCTATTTCAACTAGGGCTCTATCTATAGTTCTACCTTCCTTAAAATTAAATTCCATGCACTCGGTCTTAGTTCTACTTATTTTAAAACCTTTTGATTCTAGAGCAACCCTCCACAATTCTAATTTCGCATTTAAACCTACTTTACTCTCATCAATTAAAACTACATCATCTGCAAAAAGCATACACCAAGGTACATTATCTTGCAAATGACTAGTAAGCTCATCCATAACTAAAGCGAAAAGATACGGACTTAAGGCTGACCCTTGATGAAGACCTACCGTAACCGGAAACTCCTTAGTTTTCCCCCGAATAGTCCGCACACTAGTCACAACCCCTTCATACATATCCTTTATGATATCTATGTAACCTCTTATGACACCCTTCTTCTTCAAAAAACTCCAAATAAGCTCTCTCGGCACTCTATCGTAGGCTTTTTTCAAATCTATGAAGGCCATATAAAGGTTTTGTTTTCTATCCCTGTACCTCTCAACTAACTGCCATAGTAAAAATATAGCTTCCGTTGTTGACCTCTCTGGCATGAAACCAAATTGATTCTCTTATACTTTAGTAACTTTTCGCAAACGCCCTTCTAATACTCTCTCCCATAATTTCATAGTATGCCCCATAACTTTTATATAACTTTTATACCTCTATAGTTTGTACACTTTGATGCATTGCACTATTTAACAATAATTAAGCTCGTTTAGCTATTCTGTTTTTCTTTTTAAGAGATCCTACTGGAGACTTACATGGTCATCAACTATTTGATTATAAATTGTAAGGTCATGCTAGAAGATAAATTAGCTGTTAACATGAGAATAAATTGATATGTGTGCCATTTTCTATCCAGTAATGCAATCTTGTTGGGTACCTGGTCTATGTATTTGCACCAAGAACTTATCACCCACACAAAGTTGGCTTTTCAATTTACAGTTGAAAAATAGTACTTCATAAAGCATGCATGTGATCACTGGATGGGTATGGAAAGAAAGATGAGAAAAAGATGGTCTTCTTCTTAAAGTGACCCGGAAATCCGGAAGCATGTAACCAGGCTGAAAATAAGCTTGCAAGGGCCCCTTTTCATGGTGCAACAACTATTCTCGAGTGGTCTATATGTGAAAAGAAAGTCGGATGTAGACGGTGTCATTACTTCCATCACACTCTTGGCTTGCTTTAATTAGGCATATGGACCAAGTGGAAGGCTTCAAAGGACATAATTAAGTAACCATGTTCAACTTGATTCCCATTTGCCGATGCTGCTTCATTATATACGAGTCACGAGTGGTTGAAATTGAGCACAAATACCCTTTTCTCGTATAGATCACAGAGTACATTTATGTTCAACGGTGCAACCACGGAGAAGTTATTAGGTACACGCCGCATACCTGGAGGTTGTGCACGTCACCGATGGGTGTTTGGCATGATTTCTGATTTATGGGTCCCTTATGACAAGTAAGAAAGTCGTGGCAATCGCCTATTGGATGTGAGCATGACTTCCTCATACGCGACGCATACCTAATAATTTCTCACAACTCACGCACCACAAGAGTGAGTAGTGCCTTGTTTCAATATAGTTTAAATATGGACGGTAAGAAGACGACGGAGTTAAAGCTTCTAGCTTCATACTGTCTTTTGTTGATGTGTTCGTTCCAAGGTTTTCAAAACCGGACCGGCCATCGACCCGGATCGATGGCCGGTCCGGTTGGACCGCGGTTTGACCACGGTCAAACCGGGGTCAAACCGGAATGACCCGGCTTTGAAGTATAAATGGTAAATATATATTAAATAGTTAATTTGTATCATATTAACATAAGAGCCCAGGTAGCCCAGGTGGTTAAGGCTGTTGGTTTGGGAGGAGGGGGGGGGTTCGAATCCCCCCTTAGACAAAAACTTTTTTCAAAAAAAAAATAAATAAATAAAAAAATAAAAAATCCGTGACCGGTCCGGACCGGCCGGTTTACCAGACCGGGGTAAACCGGGTGAACCGAACCGGTTTCTAGCCCGGTTCCGGTTCTCCGCGGTCGGACCGGCCGGTCCGGTCCGGTTTTGAAAACCATGGTTCGTTCATTATAAGTTGCAAAACATGAAAGGACTTCTATTGGCTGGTTGCTACAAATGGGCAATCATGACAGTGAGAGGACAATTTGGAAATAATATTACAAAGGAACGGTAAACAACGGAAAAAATGAAGGCCAATTGGGGTAGGACTTGAAGAAGATGAAGGTGGAGGCTAGCTAGCAACCGACACCATTGTTTCTAAAATCATTGAATGCTGTGTAAAGTAGATGAAGCGAAGAAGGGGGGTGCTCATGGCCATTGTCATAAAATTCTCTGAACTTAATCAACTGTTCTTCAAATCGGAATTGTAGCTCCAATTCTTTAAATTTAGAATCTAGGATTTTTTATCCATATATTAGGAGTTTATCCGAATACTTGGCAATTTCTTGCCTATGCACAGGGCAAATAGGAGATCACTTAAGTTTGTGGACTAGTTCCACAAGGCCCACTCTCATGGTTGCCTTCTCCATGTAAGGGCAGCCATATAAAAAAAATTAATCTATAAGCCAAAGTTCTTATATAGACCCATGGAGACTAGCAAGAGCCTTGTCCACTAAATGGCACAGAGAGATGTTGGTTGGACCATTCCCAATTCAGCCAGAAAGGCCCAAACCTTTCTGGGCCGACTTCAATGGGGACACATATCCTCACATGGAATCCACACTCCACAGTCAAGCTGGGATGGCAACTTTTTACAAGATTCTTAATGAGGAGGAACCTTGATCAGTCCTTCAATTCTAATAATGGTGTACATAACCTCCATGCCATCAAATATAGTAGTAGCCTAATTTGAGCTTTGTGGTTGGGACTGGTGATTGGTCACCTTGTGATAACACTTTAAGAGCTGATCATGACAGAAACTTATTAACGCAAGCCCCGTGAGTCTACAGGGGACATTGTTCAACAAATTAGGACCGTGCTACAGTAGATTCAAACTTCCATCAACCACATATGTAAAGAAGCTAATATGGCCATTGAATGAGGCTACTGCAAATTTCGTCATTTTATTCTTGTTGGGATTCAATCTCTTCCTGATTTTCTTATCACCATCCTTTTCCCTCAGGTTTGTGGAGTTCAATGAAATGGCTAGTTGTGGTATGGAATAGCTGCATTTCTATTATTCTTGGAAGATTCCAAGGCATTGCTCATGAAAAAGTTTCACTAGTGTCTTTCATTGTCCTTGAAAGGTAGGGATGGAACTTGGGTCGGGTTTTTAGCCGACCCGACCCGACCCGGGTATATATATACTCGTATCTATTTTTTTATGATTATTTTTTTGGGGCAAAAGCACTCGTATATCTTGATTTGAATGGTTTAGATTTTTATGAATATATATATATATATATATATATATATATTACTAATAAAAAATTAAAGGAGTTAATAGTTTAATGTATATGACATTGAAAATATAAAAGTTCTGGTACTGGGGCGGGGTGGGTCTGGGTTTCAAGTTCTGGTACCAAGGCGGTTCTGGAACCGGACCTGTGGTGGGTTTGGGACGATTCTGGGTTTGAAGAATTAAAATGGTTCCGCGGCCGGGTATGCTAATACCCGACCCAAACCCGCCCCGGTTCCATCCCCATTAAAAGGTGCCTCTCTAGACTCCCTACTTAGTGGCTCGCCTGTGGTTGCTTTTTCCTTTCTTTTTCTATTTTTGGCCAATACATGTTGCTCATGCCATGAAGACAATTTTCTAGCAAAAAATTAATACAAATTATTTAAGTCGAACCATCGGGCATCCTCCTTTAAACATGTTAACGTATGAAATAAGGTTTAAAGGTATGAATTAAAGATTAAAAATAGCCCTATTCTAACAACTCAAGCTTTGGAAACTTGGTTATTTAACATGGTATCGGAGTCAAGGTCTCTTTTTTTTAATACAAAATTAGAGTCAAGGTCTTGGCTTTAAATTTTGTAGGGCACATGCGCAGGGGAAGGCAGTGTTAAGATGTGAAATAAGGATTGAAAGTAGCCCTTTCCTAACAGTTTGAGCTTTTAGAAACTTAGTTGTATATAACAAAACAGCTAATTTACTTCTCATCAGAATGCTGGAGCCATTTGCCAATACTATAACCTCCATTTTTTAGTTTGAATCCACCAACTTCTTTTCAATTCTTCTCTTTTGTTCACAGAGACAAAAATCTTATCTCTTGTTCTTTTGGCAGATGGATAAAAGAGTATTTTTCTATATTACCTGGCACCAACTTTCAGATTCCCATATTACCTAATTTTTCTCATGAAATCCCATATGACCTAGAATCGGCACCTAGAGTACTAGAAATGCCCTTCTTTTACGTTTTTCATGCCTTTTGTATCCGAAATGCTTCATTCTTCCTAAAATTAGTTATTTACTGGAGCATCCAGTTGGGGAAGAAGACATTCCGGTGAAGGTTCATTAATCATCACGGTTAAAATCACCGCCGACGCCGTCCAACCCAGAAAAAATAAAATTTCATGCCCGAAAACAACAAAATCAGCGGCAAAGACGAGAAAAAAAGCTATGATGAAGGGATTTTGATGTAAGAGCAGCGGAAAAGCCCCCCCAACTACAAAAATTAAGATCTACATGTAAAGAAACACATATAAAGGTCACTCATTGGTGTTCGACCGTTCTTGGATATGAAATAAGAGGATAAAAATGGGCAAAAACATGAAATACTCCGCGGCGAGCGATAAGTTCAATTTATATATTTTTCTGTGCTCCTAATGAAGTAGAAGAAGAGAAAAAATAAGGAAGAACGCAAAAAAAATGGCAAAAACAGATAAAAAATGAGCGAGTTATGACATTTTAAAAATTGGCGTAAAATCGTGTCGTCGACGACACGACTTGATTCAAGTTGTGTCAAACAATACATGACTTGAATAGAGTCATGTATTAAAATACACGACCTGAAATAAAAGTCGTGTAGACTCTATTCAAGTCGTGTATTGTTTGACACGACTTGAATCAAGTCGTGTCGTCCACGACACGATTTTATGGCAATCTTCAAAATGTCATAACTTGCTCGTTTTTGCCCTTTTTTTGCGTTCTTCCTTATTTTTCCTCCTCTTCCACCTCATGAAGATATATTATGATGAAAAAATAAGAATAAATAAGAAAAAAGAAGAAAGTGGAAGCTTTTCGACGTCCGAAGCTTCCATTTGTTCTTTCTTCTTATTTTTTCTTCTTTTTTAATCATAATATATTTTCATGAGGTGGAAGAGGAGGAAAAATAAAGAAGAACGTAAAAAACATGGGCAAAAACGGATAAAAAATGAGCGAGTTATGATATTTTAAAAATTACAGTAAAATCGTGTCGTTGAAGACACGACTTGATTCACTCTTCCCTGGTAGAGATGTCTTCAAATAATGGCACTTAAATCAATGTTTAACAAATCTCAAATGAAGGCAATAACTAAGGCTGAAAAGGCAGCACTAAGTGTGATCAAAGCAGAGAGCTTGCAGCAAGAAGATCCACTCTTCCCTGGTGGAGATGTCTCGGCTGATCCTCCAGGAGTTTGTGCCACTCCTAGATTAGAAAAATGTATTATGTGAAAACATGAAAGAAAGAACATGTTCTCACTATTCAACTCAAAAATTTCCAAGGTGAGAAAAAAAAAACATGGAGTACCAGGAGTTCCTGCCCCTCTAGTTGTTGCTGCACTTCCTGTGATCACACATAAAAGAAGGAACAAATTGCTTGGCGAACCTTTCAAATATCCCAATTAGTCTGTCTCTTTATGGGTGCTAAGAAGTAAGAAATCAATAGAAGGAACTCTATGGTAAGATAACATGCATGGTAATGCTTAAAGTTGACAAAACTTGTATCCAAAAAAAAAAAGAGAAAGAAGAACTTACCCATTGGTGTTCGGCCGCTCCTCGACATGAAATAAGAGGATAAAAATAGGCAAAAGCGTGAAATACTCGTCGGTGAGCGACAAATTCAATTTATATATCTTTTTGTGATCCTAATAAAATGGAAGAGGAGGAAAAATAAGGAAGAACACAAAAAACCAAGTCGTGTATTTGAAGACACGACTTGAATTCAAGTCGTGTCTTCAACGACACGATTTTATTGTAATTTTCAAAATGTCATAACTCGCTCATTTTTTATCCATTTTTTCCCATTTTTTTCGTTCTTTTTTATTTTTCCTCCTCTTCCACCTCATGAAGATATATTAAGATAAAAAAAGAAGAAAAAATAAGAAGAAAGAACAAATGGAAGCTTTTTAGCGAAGCTTGGACGTCGGAAAGCTTCCACTTTCTTATTTTTTCTTATTTTTTCATCCTAATATATCTTCACGAGGTGAAAGAGAAGAAAAAATAAGGAAGAACGCAAAAAAAAAGGGCAAAAACGGATAAAAAATGAGCGAGTTATGATATTTTGAAGATTGCCGTAAAATCGTGTCGTGGACGACACCACGACTTCAAGTCGTGTCAAACAATACACGACCTGAATAGAGTCGTGTATTAAAATATACGACTTTATTTCAGGTCGTGTATTTTAATACACGACTCTATTCAAGTCGTGTATTGTTTGACACAACTTGAATCAAGTCGTGTCGTCGATGACACGATTTTACGGCAATTTTTAAAATGTCATAACTCGCTCGTTTTTTATCTGTTTTTGCCCATTTTTTGCGTTCTTCTTTATTTTTCCTCCTCTTCTACTTCATTAGGATCACAGAAAGATATATAAATTGAACTTGTCACTCGTCGACGAGTATTTCATATTTTTGCCCATTTTTATCCTCTTATTTCATGTCCAGGAGCCGTCGAACACCAATGGGTGACCTTTATATGTGTTTCTTTACATGTAAATCTTAATTTTTGTAGTTGGGCGAACTTCCCCGCTGCTCTTACATCAAAATCCCTTTATTATAGCTTTTTTTCTCGTCTTTGTCGCTGATTTTGTTATTTTCGGGCATGAAATTTTATTTTTTTTGGGTTGCACAGCGCCGGCGGTGATTTTAACCGCGATGATTGATAGACCTTCGCCGGAATGTCTTCTTCCCCAACTGGATGCTCTAGTAAATCACTAATTTTGATAAGAATGAAGACTTATGTTATATTTGAGGGAAGAAGGGAGTTTTTTCTATATTACCTGGTGCCTATTTTCCCATAAGGGTATTTTGGATAGTTTCTAGGTCATGGAAGAAAAGAAAAGATTCCGGGTAATATAAGAAAACGGAAGTTGGCGCCCGGTATTATGTAAAGAGTTGACACCCGGAAGTTCACACTTCGCTTAATAGTTTAAACAAAGTCCAAACTATGCCCATTACAAAAATCTTATATCTTGTTCGTTTGGCAGACGGAAAAAAAGTTCACAATAGTTTAAACAAAGTCCAAACTCTGCCCATCATCAAACTAATATAAAAAATTAAAACACAAACTATAAAACATATTAGTTTTAAAGAAAAATTATAATCTTCAATGGCAAACTTTATATAGCGTTCTCAGTCGTCTTAATTTAAAGATGGGGGCACATGTAGGCAATTTGACTTCAGATGGGAGGGCACATGGAGTATTTATTTTTGATAAAACATACTACTTCTATCAAAAAAAAATCCTGGCAACATTTAAAAATGAGTTAAATTTATTAGCACGTAACGCCCACAACATTTTAAGCCTCTACTTAACCCTGCGCATGCACGTTCACGAGAGTCTATTGCATTGTAGGGCAAATCTAGCCCTTCATCTCTGGATGGGTAATTTTTCAAATGCAGTCAGGTTTTATTGGACGAGGCCAACACGAGCATCACGTGGTAATGGGCCTCCATGTAAGGCCCAGGAATCATATTCCTCAGGCACAAATAACGCTTACCACTAACGGCACGTGCACTAGATTCAACCACATTCGATAAAAAGTCTTCAGCGTCTCACCGTAACTCCGTCTCTTTCTACCACTTCGCAACAATTTCCAACTATATATATCCTGCACATGATCACTCGGTTGCCGCCCAGCTGGTCTGAGAGTTCAAATCTCCGATTTTCTTGCCGATTTTTCAGTCCAATCTTCGCCGGAGATGGAGCCCATTCAGGTCTGCGTCAAGGCCGCTGCCGGCGCCCCTGACGTCCTCGGCGACTGTACGTTTCTCGCTCTTCCCCGACTCTTGTTCTTGGATTAAATCAACTTCATTCATGTCTTGATTGTTCCTGTGAATTTGATTAGGCCCATTTTGCCAAAGGGTGCTCATAACGCTGGACGAGAAGAAGGTTCCCTATGAGATGAAGCTGATCGATGTCAGTAACAAGCCGCAGTGGTAATTGCTCGTTGACGCGCTTGATTGTATGTTTTTTGGGGTGGTTTGGATGAGAGGTTTGAATTGTTGGTTATGGTTTTGTGGTTGTCAGGTTTTTGGAGATTAGCCCTGAAGGGAAGGTACCCGTGGCTAAATTCGACGACAAATGGTTGCCGGATTCTGATGTCATCACTCAGCTTATTGAGGAGAAGTACCCTGAACCATCTTTTGTTACTCCTCCGGAACGTGCTTCAGTGTAGGCGTTTCTTTCCTTTTATTACATTTTTTTTTCAGTTTTGTTATTCTAATGATAGATGCTTTGTGGGTTGTCTGTTTCCTACTAATTCAATCATTTTCCTGCACTTCTTTTGTAGATGATACTTTTTCAGTTGCCTTGATTTTTTACTAAATTCAATAACCACTATCTAGATGAAAATGTACACTAGTAAAGGACTTGCGTCTAATAACGCAATTTTATATTTGAAAAAGGGGGTCACCAAGGTTCATCATGCTAATAAAATTCACTAGTTTATTATTTATAATTGTGTTGCAGCAGAAGTTGTAAGTATAATGTTCATGATCAACTGCTAAGCATATGTAGATGCATAGGAGAAATTTTTTTGTTTCCGCCGATAATTAATGCACGTACACAATAGTGTTAGAAGTCTAAAGCAATAGATACTAAACTAGTTATTAACCAATGGAGAAGAATGTCCATCTAGATGCGAATGTATGCTAGTAATGGCCTTGTATCTACTAACACAGTTATGTCGTGAAAAAAGGACTCACCAAGGTTTATCATGTTTATAAAATTCACTAACTAAATTACTCCCTCCGGGCACTTTTAATAGATACAGTTGATTTTAATTAAACTAAAATTCCAGAGGGAGTATTATATAAGGTGTTGCAGCAGAAGTTGCAAATTTAAAGTTCATGATAATTACCACAAAAAAAAATTAAAGTTCATTATGAACAATTAAGCATGTGTAGATGCATAGGAGAATTTTTTTTTCCCAATATTAAATACGTTGTCATACATGATGATGTTAGAAGTCTAAAAAGTACATACTAAATGGTTATAAACCAACAAAGAAAGAAATGTGTGTCTTGAAGATGGAATTTTACATATATACATCTAGAAAAATTTTGTTCTATTCTGTTTTCAAGAGCATAGTTATTGTTCAACAGATCAGAATTGTTTTCCTTAGCATATTGGAAATGTAAATCATATGAACAAGGCATCGATTGACAACCCATTTCTGGCTCATTTCTGGGCCATTTGTGGCCCATTTCCGGATAATGATGTTTGGATGGCTTATTTTCACTAGAAATGGATATTTTCCCACAAATGTCATTTCCCAGCATTTCTGGCCCATTTGAGGTTAATTCACGTTACCCGGGTCAGTTTAAATCATTTCAGGAGGTCCTCTGGGAGTGTGTGGTGGTAGATATTTTTTGGACACAGCTGCCTCTCATCACGCCCACCCTTCTGAAATGAAAATGTGTCTTGCCAAACAAAAAACCATTTCTCCTGAATTTGACAAATTAATTCATCACCAATGTTCCTTCCAATAGGCTCATCAATGAGTTGCCAAACGACATGTAAATTGAAATAGGCCTTTGGAATTCTAGAGCATCCCTCCACAATTTCAGTTTCATATTCGAAGCTACTTTACTCTCATCAATTAAAATTACATCATCTGCAAAAAGCATACACCAAGGCATGCAGATGATATAGTTTTAATTGATGAGAGTAAAATAGGTTTGAATATGAAACTGGAATTGTGAAGGGATGCTCTAGAATCAAAAGGTTTTAAAATAAATAGGGCTAAGAAGTGCCAAGTTGTGCCAGGGTTTGAATAAGGAATGTGTGATCAAGGTGCCAATTGTGCCAAGGTGCCAATTGTGTTTGAATAAGACAGAGTACATGCAATTTAATTTTAAGGAATGTAGAACTATAAGTAGATCCTTAGTTGAAATAAATGGGCAAGAAGTGCCAAGGTGTGATCAATTATGTTACTTATGATCCATTATTCATACATAAGGGGATATTGATAGTGATGTAGTGCATAGGATAAATACAGGGTGGGTAAAGTGGAGGGCAGCCTCGGGAGTGTTGTGTGATAGGCATGTTCTAAAAAAGCTTATAGGCAAGTTCTATAGGATAGCCATTAGGCTTGCAATATTCTATGGAGCAGCACCAAAGAGAAGTCATATAGATAAGTTGAATGCAGCCGAAATAGAATGTTAAGGTGGATGAGTGGGATAACTAGGAGAGATATAATTAGAAATGAATATATTCGTGAGAGTTTAGGGGTAGCTCCTTAAAGGGAGAAGCCGAGGGAATGTAGGTTGCATTGGTATGGGCATATGCAAAGAAGACTAATAGATGGCCCTGTGAGAAGATTAGAAGTGATGCATGTAAACGATGCTAAAAGAGGGAGAGGGAGACCTAAGAGAACTTGGATGGAGTTAAGAATTTGATTTTACTATCTCTTACAAAAGAGGTAGCCCAAAACAAGCCTGAATGGAGGAGTAAGATCCATGTCGGCTGTTGCTGGCACCAAATAATTGGGAAAATGCTCTACTTGATTATGATTATGATTATGCTTTTTTTTTTATTATTTTCGTTATTTATGAACACATTGGCACTAATTGGTTTATATACTGTGCTTGCAGAGGCTCAAAGATTTTCTCTTCTTTTGTCAAATTTTTGAAAAGCAAAGACCCAGCTGATGGATCAGAGCAGGCTTTGCTGGAAGAATTGAAGGCCTTTGATGAGCATCTCAAAGCAAAAGTGAGCATTTTGATCATTTTAGTTTCTGTAAAATTAATGCTTTGCTGCAGTTCTGATGCATATGATGTCATGGGAGGAGTTAGTTTTGGAATATAGAATAAATAATAAATAAATAAGATTTCTGTTTACTAGCTCAAGCTTTTGGGAAACTCTTACATGGTATTAGGCTCCAGGTTCTAGGAGGTCCTGGGTTCAAGTCTTGTTGGAGCCGTTTTGTACCCCAATTGTATTCCTCGTACCATGCTTGGTGGACGGTTGCACGTGAGAGAGAGAGAGAGAGGGGTGGTGGGGGAGCTGTATGAATACAAAATAAAATTAGGTTTTTGATTCCTAACTTGGTTATCTGATAGACGGTGCTGTGCAAGAATCTATTAGGCCTACTTTGTTTAGAAGGACATGTATTGTGGAAAAAAAAATTAGGCCAGACTTGGTTTAGAAGGACATCTCCGATGGTTTTGTATCATTTGACATTGGGCATGCTACCTTTAATGCATTTTGGTGGAAAAGGAAAGGGGAGAATGTTTCCAGTTTTTGGAGAACATTTTGTCCTTATAAATGGAATGATCGCCATATGCTGCACCTGGTAACGTGGTCCTAACATAACTACGCACTATGATGGTGAATAGCATATCATTTTCACTTATAACCTTTCTATTCCGCACTTGAACTTGAAGGCAATACTCCTACCGTCCAGCATTACCTGTCCACATTAGAAAACCAAAATAAACTAAAATCAGTTCATTTTGGTTTTCTAATGCAGACAGGTAATATTAGACAGAGGGAGTATACATCTTCATTCTGTAACGAATACTCACCATGTCAGCCCTACTAGAAAACCTTCCGTTGATGTAAATATTATTGATACCGAAGTTTTGTTTCACACAAAGTTTGACCTTGATAATTTGTTATGACATTGTTAGGGTCCATACATTGCTGGTGAGAAAATTACTGCTGCTGATTTTAGCTTGGCTCCTAAGCTGTACCACTTGGAAGTTGTCCTTGGCCATTTTAAGAGCTGGAGTGTTCCAAAGGATTTACCTCACGTCCATAACTACATGGAGGTATATCTCTCTAGCTCTGAAGTAGTTTTCCTTATATGATCAATATAGTTACTGCTATATTTACTGCTGTGATATCTAGATTTATTCTAATGATACATGTGAATCTTGGGATTCTTCAATGCCACACCCTCATATGTCCTATGGACTTGTACATGTACCTCAGATGACACAAACTGCCCTCATGCAAGACATTCTTTTATATCTTGGATTGTAGGATAGCATCTCTGCAAATGGGCATTACAGTTTGCATGATTCAATGTTCCTAAAAGCAGTTACATCGTTTTAAGATAAAATGGAGACATTCTTTCTACCTCTTAAGTGCTCTAAAGCATCTTTATATAGTCACTTATATTGTTTATACAGGTAAAACAGTCTGCCACCTTCAGACTTTTTAGTCAATGTGGTAGTGGATTAACTCTAATTTGGTGTTTTATGGTTTACATTGTGGAGTCACAAAGTTTTCAAGGGCATGACTTTTGAGTATATTACCAGTCTACTACTATTTCTTTGTCTGTGGCTTGATAACTCGATCTGTGCTGCATGTGACATTTATAAGCTTTAACCTACTGGAGGGAAAAAGAAAAGAATGTGAAATGCCTACGTTATGCATGTTTGACATTGAGATTATAAGCGAGTATGGGCCTCACATCACCCAAACAATCGCTCATTAATGGTTTTATCTATTCTAATTCCCAGGTGCTCTTCTCGCGGGAGTCATTTGTGAAGACCGGGGCAGCCAAGGAATATGTGATCGCTGGATGGGCGCCAAAAGTTAATGCATAAGTTGTAGACTGCTTGCCAGCAAGTTATAATAGACTACTACTCATTTTAGTCTTCAAGATAAATGTAGTTTGGCTGCTCTCAGCAGTGGAACACCTAGTCTTCCCTAAAAGTTTATAAAATGTGTGTGCTCTTGTAGCTTTAATAAATTCAGATGATATGGTTAGATAATGTTGGTTTGGAATTAAATTAAAATAGCAATGTCGAGCATAGTGAGCTTTATTCTAGTGCTCCCGATCCGGTAGTTCTGCCTTGCATGCCTTCTATGCGCTCTACTGATTGCGTTTCTTTACCACTTTGCAAAAGGAAATAACAAGTCTTAGGTCCATGCAGACTACTATTTGGCGAGGATGTCAAAGGATATCGGCCTAATTAGTTCATTTATATTTCCAATCCAGATAAATAATGTGGGACAGAGAAGTTTTTGGTGAGTAGGTGTATGTGGGAGAAAATGGCCTTTGCTTGACATGGTTTAAAAGGGTCAGCTTATGATTATTCTTTCGTCATTGTGAAGTTCCTTCTGGTGCCCATAGCTCTGAAATCTATTTTCCCCATTCAAAGTACAGAATCTAGAGATCATTTCCTATTTATGTCAGTTGTTCCTCTTGATTTTTTAATATAAATTCCTCTTCTTCTACACTACCTTTGTCCATTCTGGACGAAAATTTATCTTCTACTTGCCTACGTTTCCTGACTAGACACAACCAACGCCTGACTAGCACCGGGCATTGCTCCAGCCTCCAGCCGCCAGACGAGCAGATGCAATGCCACAGTACACAGTAAGAGTGGACATGAGGAACTCTTTTTTTTATATATACAACATTAGCAACTCATACTACATCACAAGAGTACAACATACACAAGTGAATCTAGTACATGCTAATTGATATTTTTGTCTCCAAACAATGTTTGTCGGACTTTGGAACCCCACACCCCAATGGTAAATGTACGTCAATCTTGTCTTACTTTCAGATTCTAGCTCTCGGAATCTGTTGAAGATCCAGGGCCCATCTTTAGTGCCCCTTTCTGTGTCTCCTTCTCCAACCTTTGCTCCTCCCTCTGCAGCTTGTAAGCTTGGAAGAACTCTCTGTTCTCCTTCTCCAGCTCTTGCCACACTGCAGAACATCAACAGTTAATTAGTCCTAGACTAGTCTCCAGTGAATAATAGCTATGAAAAGCTCTAGAAGAAGAGGATGTACCGGTAGAAGTGATAACCGGGTTGATGCTAGCATGCTTGGAGAGTGCTTCCATGCACTGTTCCTTGGTCATATGAAAGAGCAAGCACTCTTCAATCAGATGTTGTACCTTTCAAACAAAAAGAAACCAACATCAGTCTGGAAAACACCCCCATAATAGCAACTTTCAAATAGTAGTGCTTGTATATATGCACATTTACCATGTGTATATAGGCAGCAGAGGACTCGGCCATTATTAGAAGGTGGTGTTGCATAAACTAGCGGAAGATGAGAGGAGAGCGGCAAAAAAATGCACAATTAAAGAAAAGAGAGTGGAGTCATGTGAAGACTACACGCAGCAGAAAGCCAAAGTCTGGAGATTTATATGTAAACCTTAGGTTATGGGATCCAATGGGGCTTTGGGCAGCACATGCAGGACGACGTCTGGCACGTAGGGGACCGTGGCCGGCAACCGTCACCTCCAGGCCTAACCACACTAAAGCAAAGTTGGAAGAATTGGAAGAAGTTTGGGTGGGCCGTTTGTATGTCTTTATTCTGAACTTGAGCCCTACGGAGTCCTGCTTTTTTTTTTATACCACTACAAAGTCCTGCTTGAGGCTATTCATGACATCTCAGTTTATCTGAATTCCAACGGGAAAGGAAAGAGTTCCAAACGAATGTGCTGCTGGTTATGTCACCGGCGTGGCTGCTGTTGAAGCTTCACCAGCAAAACTGGGTTTCTAATTTGTTACTACTTCCTTTGCTTTCATAAATGAACTAGCTAGATGAATGTAGATGGACCACAGAATAAAAACGGATCGATGTGGCCACAAATTTTCTTCCCCCATGGGGAACGAGTTCTGTGATTGAGAGCATATCTACTCAATACTTCAATGGTTTACATTGGATTGTCAAAATATGAACTCATATGTGACATCATTTTTTTTATCAACTCGGGCATAATCCGACTTCAACACCAGCAAATTTAACTAGATTTTTTAGAGCCAGTTTGCCAAATTAGACCCTTCGGCGTTTTATCTAAAATTTGAAGTATTTTTTTTATACAAGCGAATTTGAAGTATAAAATGGAGGTGCTCATTAAGGGCCCGTTTGGTTGGCCAAAAGAAGAATCCAGCTTCTTTGGGGAATAAAGAAGTCATATGAGCTTCTTGCAATGGCAGTTGATGTAATTTCTGAAAATTGACAATGGTACTTTTTTAAAAAAAAAAAACAGAAACAGAGCTATCATGATTTAAAACAGCCCCTGTCAGTTTTTAAAAATTACACCACATGCCATCATTACTTAAATTCCAAACCAAACACCAATTCTACTTCATTTTGAAAATCCAACTTCACTATTTCTAAAAGTCATAACCAAACGGACCCTAAGACTTACGACTCTTACCTGATCCTGGGACAATTCATTATGCCTTTTCCCTATAACTAGGGGTGTCTGAGCCCTTAGGGCAGAGGCCCGTTAGAACCCCATATTTATTCGCCAATCTTCTTGAGCCTCATCATAATCAACGTATAAATCATGAAATAATCCCAAGTAAAGTGGCCAACGAGCAGGTTTTTGAACTTTGGACCGACAGTTCAGTAATGGCATGGTAAATGCTAAAGGCAACTGTGTATCACAGAAAGGACTTCTTTATGCACAAGATGACATGTGAGGCGAACTGAAGTAAGAAGTTCTTTCAACTTAATACTAAGTATAAGAAAAAAAATGAAATTAGCCGCATCTAAGTGCCCTAAGGGAATAGTTAACCATCTCTATCGTTAAGGGTTCGATTCATACCAACACATAGATTAGCCAAAGTGGTTTAGGCAAAATGGATCATCTTGGATGTCCCAAGTTCGAATCCAACGTGTCAGTACTCTTGAATTAGGTTCGATTGATCACTGACGGAGGAATGTAGAACCTGTTACAAGAGTAGTGATCTGCTCCACAATTTACTGGTTTTGTTCCCCTGTCTAACAAGAGTATTTCCTCACATGTTGTAGAGCTCCTTCGATATAGCATGGCCCTTCAAATTGTTGTTGATTGATAGGATTAATTGGAACTTATGAATCCCAATTCTAAGTTATTGTGCAAGGCATATCCCAAAAAGGCACCCCATAGCTTCAGCTTCAAGAGAAGACTTTGCAAGAATTACTCATAAAAACCGCACAATTGACATAATACAAGCTCAGCATTCAAACTTTTTCAACTGATAATAGTCCAGTTGAAAAAATCCACCGTTAACAGTCCAGATAAACTTGTATCTATTATCTTTCACTTCAGTCAGGGTCGGCATCCCAATAATATGGGCAGTGATAACCCTACAACAGATTCCTACACATTTCCATACAGAGCTGATGTGTATGGACATGAGTGGGTGAACTGATGTGGGGTCACATCAGCTGACCCATTCATTTCCATACATATCAGCACATCAACTGTGTATGGAAAATGTGTAGGAATCTACTGTACAAATATCATTTCCCCAATGGGAAAAGTTTAAATGAGATCGCTCTCATATTGCTTATATGAGGCCACTTTGAATCGTAGCCATTGGATTTTGATCTGACGGATACAAATATCCATCATGATCTCACCCACTCCTTGATGTGACACACTCACCTACCCACTGATTTGATATCCACCCTCCAATCGAAATCTAACGGCAATAAAGATTGGCCTCATGCTCTTTATATGAGAACGATCTCATGTAAACTCATCTCTTTCCCCAATAATATACTATCTACACCAAACGGGTACGTCATGAGCAAGACTCTGGTCTCCTCCTAATAATCTGCCAATAAAGACAACTATGGTCGACCCATGACAACCTTCGTACTTAAGTGTCTAAAGAACAGCAATGAGCTTCACAATCCTCTCATTTATAAAAAAGACTCCAAGATCTTTCATTATCGTGATTGGACATGAATCTGTTTTCTGGCCTGGACATCCTTACGCATCAAAAAGCAAATTCAACGAGATGATGAACTCTTGTCCTAATTTGTGTTTGGAAG
Organism: Houttuynia cordata; assembly: GCA_039654745.1. Classification (NCBI taxonomy): domain Eukaryota; kingdom Viridiplantae; phylum Streptophyta; class Magnoliopsida; order Piperales; family Saururaceae; genus Houttuynia; species Houttuynia cordata. The sequence continues at coordinate 18,311,091 of CM077507.1, forward strand.
AAGTTAATATCGTGTACGATCAAATATGCGCCTGCCACATCATGAGCTGTTAGATCAAGATCCAACAGCTTGCATGCAGGTGATTTTAAACCTGCCTCCCCCCTGTTGCATGATCATAATCGCACAGCCCAAACCGCTTGGCAATTGGCGCACACTACAGCGTTTGCCAGGCGCATATAAATGGAACTCTTTGTTTTCCCTTCAGTAGAACAGCCGCCTCATGATACGAAAGCCAAAGCAAATGTTTGCCTGCTACAGCCTACAACCAATCCCCACTCATCCCATTTACCCAGTGAAGAGTAATGACCTTGCATACGACTGGAGCCGCATGTCCCGTATCAAGGTATCATTGAATGATTGTTCCACCCTCAACAAATGTTTGCCTGCTACAACCAATCCCCACTCATCCCATTTACCCAGTGAAGAGTAATGACCTTGCATACGACTGGAGCCGCATGTCCCGTATCATTGAATGATTGTTCCACCCTCAACAACCATTCCTCTTTATACACACATTTCATACCTAAGAGAGTGAAAGTGAAGCACACAAAAGTTGCTATTGTTATACCACTTATCGAATCATTTCTGTGGTCTGCAGTACTCAAGCATTCTGGTTCACTTGTATTGAAAAGTGTTCAGCCTGTCCACATGCCTAAAAACACAAAAGTCATAATCATAATCATAATCATAATCATAATCCAGTAGTACATTTTTTCAACTATTTGGAGCCGGCGACATAGATCTTACTCCTCCATTTAGGTCTGTTTTGGCTACCTCTTTTGTAAAAGATAGTAAAGTCATATCTTTTTTTATTAACTCTATCCAAGTTCTCTTAAAATCTCCTCTCCCTCTTTTGGCATCATTTACATACATCATTTCTAATCTTCTCATAGGGGCATGCATCAATTGGTCTTCTTTGCATATGCCCATACCAACGTAACCTACATTCCCTAGCTTCTCCCCTAAGGGAGCTACCCCTAAACTCTCACAAATATACTCATTTCTAATCCTAATCCTATCTCTCCTAGTTATCCTACTCATCCACCTTAGCATTCTCATTTTGGCTACATTTAACTTATTTATATGACTTCTCTTTGGTGCCCAACACTCCATTCCATAGAATATTGCAGGCCTAATGGCTGTCCTATAGAACTTGCCTTTAAACCTTTTTGGAATACGCCTATTACACAACACTTCCGAGGCTGCCCTTCACTTTACCCACCTTGCATTTATCTTATGCACTGCATCACTATCAATATCCCCTTCTTTATAGATAATGGATCCTAAGTAACGGAATTGATCACACCTTGATACTTCTTGCCTATCTATTTCAACAAAAGCTCTACCTATAATTCTACCTTCTTTAAAATTAAATTCCATGCACTCTATCTTAGTCCTACTTATTTTAAAATATTTTGATTTTAGAGTCTCCCTCCATAATTTTAGTTTCACATTCAAATCTACTTTACTCACATCAATTAAAACTACATCATCTGCAAAAAAAACATACATCAAGGTACACTATTTTGTAAATACCTAGTAAGCTCATCCATAACTAAATCAAAAAAATAAGGACTCAAGGCTGACCCTTGAAGATCTACCGTAACCGGAAACTTCTTGATTTTCCTCCCAAAAGTTAACACTAGTCACAACCCCCCCCCCCCTACATATCCTTTATGATATCTATGTAACCCCTTATGACTCCCTTCTTCAAAACACTCCAAATGAGCTCTCTCAGCACTCTGTCATAGACTTTTTCCAAATCTATGAAGGTCATATGGAGGTCTTGTTTTCTATCCCTATACCTCTCTACCAACTGCCTGAAAACACAAAAATATACACATTTATTTCATGACTGAGGCAAGCCATAAATATATTGCAATTTGGAATGGGACATGATGGACATTGATTATGGACATAAGGCTCACATGCTCTCAATGCAGTGCAGTGAATATTTCCTACTTGATTTTGTAACCAAACCAGAGTGTAAGCATAAAATTTATCATTCATATACAACATTCCCCATCAAATTGTAGATGAGAGTGTACGTACAATTGATGGATGCTTCATTATAGATACATAGTGTACATTGCTTCCTGGGTTTCGTGAAAGCATTAGACGCACATGAGGAACAAATTTCCAGCTTTCCCCAAGGGCCGGCTTTGGTATACCTCCTTCGCCACCAACCATGTGATTTGTCACCTTTAGAAAGTCACACCAAAACAATCAACTAGATGTCATTAAACAACCTAGTTGAATGATGACAAGGTATAATAACAAATAAGATAAATTTAGGGTTTAGGGAAAATAGAAGCAAAATACTTATAATAATGAACAACATATTAGACAATCACTGCAACCCTAATTATTTTACTCTGGAAAACTATAATGCTCTTATCTCTTCAAATTAGAGGCACTTACACTAGCTGAAAATGTATATCTAGATCATGACATGCTCCAGCATTAACTAATAAGAACTAACCAATACAGAGATGTTATGCTCATTAGCCAGCTTCTTTAGAAGAAATCCAACCATAATCATCAATGAACGCCCTGCATTTTCCCCAGTCAGTCCAGGCAGATGCTAAGTTCTAGACTCCAAGTGATGCAGGTTCAAAATAATAAAATGCCCTTGAGCCAGATACTACCACTTTAAATAGAAGCTTTTAATTGACTATAAGTATAAATTAGTTACAAAGACTATGTATCAGGAAGATGCAGTCATTAATCAGCTTGCTGATGCACTTGACATATCGTAGCGTTGCTTCTGAAAAGAGACATGTTAAAGTAGTTGCAATCTTAAACATATTATCTCCTTATCAAGAGGGAAGCCGAACAAGAAACAAGCCACGAGGACACCTAGTATGACCAGCAGCAAGGGCAAGAGCTTCTGGATAATAAAAGAGCTACCACCAAGAAACCATCAAAAGAAGCACCATGAAAAGGTTTCTAATACAAACTTCCAACACACCACTGGATGTGTAAAAAAATTAGTTCGCAAGGACATCTAATATGTTGGATATAAGGTAAACTGATTTTTGCATCTTCAAGCACAAGATGGGTCTTCCAACTTTGCTACAAGATGTCCACAAATCGGTGCAAAGGTAAACTTAGAACTAACAAGCTCCCAATTGATAATCAAAGCACTTGCAGATATCTCAGAGTGTTAAAGACACCCTTCATCCCAAACTAATAGCCCGATTTGATTTCCTAAAATGAACTGAAGATAGCTGAAAAAACAAATTGGAAAATGAAAGTGGGAAGAAAGTAAATCTTTATTGTCGCTGCCCCAGAAAGAGAACAACAAAGCCAGACACCTGTTGATATGAAACAGCCGTATTAATTATTACATTCTCCTGGATTCTCCATATTGTTGGGCACTTCTATTCTTAAATACATGAACAGATACAATCTAATGCTAGAGTAAATTCATTTTATCAAATATATATTGTATACCATTGGAATCTCTGCCACCAAGAATAGGAGTAACCAGAGAAGATAATGAATCAACAACTAATAAGTGAATCTTTTTTCCTTCAACCTTAACCTGCACCAATTCTTAAAGGATCATGGTAAACCAATTACAAAATACTTGTATTTTAATATAAGATATTATGCAAAGGTCCTAATGTAGATAGGAACCTGCTTCTGCTTTTCCAATGAAAATTCTAGCTGTTGGAGAACATCCAAGAGATTGAATAGATCATATACCGGATGACATAAAATCCTGCTCATGACACTCCGCAAATTTCTTTCTTTCATCTGTCATGGGAACTACTGCTTTATACTTTTACTTGGAGCATAATAAAAAAACTCATATAAAAGTAAGGAAAGATGTTCAACCTCTTTAACAAGAGTGCAATGAATGTTATTAACCATGTGCACAATGCGCTTGGTGGAGAATGAGTTGCAAGTGTCAAAATACACAACAGTACCCTTGTGATTGACAGAGACGTTTGAAGCAGCTTGTAAGCAAACCTGCATATGTAACGCGGTTTTGTAAGCACATATTATAGAGTTCTCGAAACCGTGTACAAGGTTCGAACATCAAATATACAACGGAAGAGAACAGCCATTCTGCATTGCGTTTTAAAAATCCCTTCATCAGAAGAAGCCTATTGCATTATATTACAGAAGAAACTTTGTCACCTGCGTTTTCCCTGATGCGGATCGCCCAACCGTGTACAAAGGTTCAAACATCAAATATACAACGAGAGAAAACAACCATTCTGCATTGCTTTTTAAGAATCCCTTGATCAGAAGAAGCCTATTGCATTATATTACAGAAGAAACTTTGTCACCTGCGTTTTCCCTGATCCGGATCGCCCAACCAGTTCAGTCACTTGCCCTTCTCGTAATCCACCACCAAGAAGAAAATCAATACTGTCACACACACAAGTGATAAATTAGAAACACAATTTCAGCTTCTATCATAAGCTCATATTAATCTGAAGCCTCACAAGCATCATTTTAGCTGCAAAAACGCACAAAAACCCTGACAAAACACAGGCAACATATAAAAAAAAGTTTTCGAAGATACCCTTCAAAACCAGAGGACAATGTAAGCTTATTCTGCAGAGCATCTTCTAGCATCTCCATTCCATTCTGCCATGGCCGATACATCCCGTCTATGACCGAGAGAACGTCAGTTATTCCCTATTAACAGTTCCAAAATCAGTTTTCAAAACTCCCCTTGTGATAACAAAAGCATCAAGCAATCAGCTTACATTGGAAGTCAAAGACTCCACAACCTTGAAAACCATCTAAATGAAAACATTAAACCTATACTCCCTCCGTCCCGTATTAATACTCCTATTTGGCTTTTCCAAAACGAACTCAAATCAGTCCATTATATAAAAACAAATAGGACTACTAATGAAACAGAGGTGTATTAACTGATTTTAGTTCTATTTGAACTGATTTTAGTCCATATTCGAAAACCAAATGTTACTACTAATGCCGGACGGAGCAAAAACCAACGACCTAACCTTTTTCAAGTCTTCTGAACTGGGATCACGTTCAGCAGAGGCGGCCAAATCGTCCAAATCGCAAATAAGAAAATCCTCCACTGCAAATCAGCAAGGAGACAATACATGAAGCTCCAGAGAAAAAAAAAGGACTCAAATGCCAGAAAGCTAAAACCCTAAACCATCACCAAAAGTCCGGCACCGGAAAAAGCTAAAACCCTAAACGCCGACGGGAACCAGACATCAGTGAATTGATTGCAAGCAAAGAACAAAAACCTGATAAGATTCCATGGCGAGCGCAGAAATGGAGAAAATTCCGGCCAATATTGGGATGCCCTTCTATTAGAGATTTCAACGGCGGCATCTCGTCTAGGCCAGCGACCGAGGAGACGATCAAACCGCCATTATTAGATGACTGATTTGTGATCTTATTAAGCATAATCAGATTAAATTTAGGTGCTAGGAAAAAGTGTGATTTAGGGGCCGTTTGGGGCGTGATTATTGCAAAACATCCAGAATGGATTCTGGATATCTACTGTAGCATCCATGTGGATTTTTACATCCAGCTGAAACACGTCCTGAGGTGTTTCAGCTGGATATATAAAATATCCATATGCTACAGTATAGCAAAACATCCCATCTGAATGTTTTGCTTTTAATCACGGCCGTTTGGGGCGTGATTATTACAAAAATATCCAGACTGGATATTAGATATATACTGTAGCATCCACGTGGATTTTTACATCCAGCTGAGAGGTGTTTCAGCTGAGAGGTGTAGCAAAACATCCCATCTGGATGTTTTGTTTTTAATCATGCCTTAAGGGCCGTTTGGGGCGTGATTAAAAACAAAACATTTACTTTAACATCCAACTTTTTTCAACTCAGGATGGAAAAAACATGGATGCTACCGTAGACATCCAATATTCACACGACATGTTTTGGCTTTATCAGGGCGTGATTTTGGCTTTATCAGGGCGTGATTATTAAAATAGATGAATATTACAATAGATGTCCAAAATCGGATATTTGGGCGGTTTAGGGTATGAAAAAAATAAAATATCTACTGTAGACAATCCACTTTCAGGTAAATTTTTTTATTTTTAAATGTGATTGAAATTTACCATGAATGTTAATGATGGATTAAGTGAAAGTTTAGTATGGAAATTGGTAGTTAATGATGGATCTGCATCTGGAGAGATTTTCAATGTACTCGGCGTGCCACATAGATTTGTTCCCACTTGACGAGCAGTTGATCACGTAGGCATTAATCCCATGTGGTATGCGGGGCCCCCTGTCTAATTTTTTGCTGGTCTCCAAAATATTACTCTCTTCGTCCAAAATTATCTGTCTAGATTGGAAAACAAAAATGCCTAAAATTAGTTCATTTTGGCTTTTAATCCATATGGGCTTTTCTTTTTAGTAAGACTTAGGAAAAAGTTTAAATGAGACCAATCTCATGCTATTTATATATGAGCCCTGTTTAAATCATAGCCATGGGCTTGAGATCGCACTCAGGATAAGTATGCGAGGTGTTGGCGTGAATCAAGTGGGGCAAGTGGGGCAGGTGGCAATGCAGCCGACACCAATATAATTCAGGGTGCGTTTGGTTAGTGAAAAATAACAAATTTTCACCCTGAAAGGTGAAAATTTTCACCTATTAGGGTGAAAAATATTTGTAAGCTGAAATGGTGAAAAGTGGTCGGTGACGATGATAAGTGGAAATTTTCACCCTTTCAGTTTGCTGAAAGACAGAAAACTGGCCCTGAAAGGTGAAATGTGATAATTTTTCACCTTTCACCCCTGAAAGGCTGATTCTCACCAAAGTGAGAATGAGGCTGACGAATCGATCGTCGATAACTCTCTCCTAGAGGTTCGTCTCCCCCGGTGATACCCCCACCCCGATGGTGCCCCGTTGAGTCGAAAGAGTTTGTGCCCCTCGTCCCCGCCGCCGCCCCGTTGAGCTGAGGGAACCCGTGCCCACCCCTCCTGGGCAACTGCTCGGGTCATCCAAAGCCGGTCACCCCGGTGTTTGCCCCAATGCCTCCGCCGCCGCACCGTCAAGTCGAGGGACCCCCCTCCCCGTCATATCTCCTTCATGTTTAATCTGTTTTCGGGCATTTTTTTCATCATTATAAGAAGGAGCACTAAAAATAAGGAAGAATGAAAAAAAATGGCTAAAACGGATCAGAAATGAATAAGAAACGCATCATTGAAGTTTGTCTAATTAAAAAAGTTATCATGTAATCGATTACACGATAGCTAGTGCTATAGTGTAATTGGTTACACGATAACTAGATCCAGTGCTATAGTATAATCGATTACACGATAGCCAGTGCTATAGTGTAATCGGTTACACGATAACCAAATCCAGTGCTATAGTGTAATCGATTATACGATAGTCAGTACTATAGTGTATTCGATTACACAATAACCAATGCAAGTTCTATAATGTAATTGTGTAAATTTCAACAGTTCATATCTCTTTTATTTTTAGTCCGTTTTCGGTCATTTTTTTCTTCATTATTTTTATGCTCTTTCTGATCATCATAATATCTTAATGACATTGATATTTTATTTAAAAAATCCCACAAAATCTACAAAAAATAGTATGTGGTAGCTCAACATCTTTTTAATATCATCATTATAAGAAAAATCACTAAAAATAATGAAGAATGAATAAAAAATAGGCCAAAACATATCATAAATGAATAAGAAACGCATCGTTGAAGTTTATCCCATTAAAAAGTTATCATATAATCAATTACACGATTGCTCTTCCTATCGTGTAATCGATTACACGATACCCGAAGCTGACGAATATTGTTATCAGCGTGATTTATTTTCAGTTTCCAAAGATATTTCACCTTTTACAAATCAGGCCTGAAAATTTTCACCATGACGCTTGGTTACTTTTTAGGTTCCAAACAGTTGTCACCAATCAGAAAATATCAGCATGATTATTTTTAGGCTGATATAAATTTTCAACATTTCACCTATCAGCATCTAAACGCACTCCCTTAGTCACTTTTAAAAGATACAGTTCTGCTAATTGGGGTGGAGGGTAGGTAGAGTGAACTGGTTTGGACCCGTCTAGCCTGGCCACATTATGTGTCTGCGATCTGGTCACATAATGTGGTTAGGAAAACATTTTTCTATTTGGAGCAATTGACAGTCTGAGACCGATGTGAGGTGTTAGGGTACAACATGCAATGCAGCCGGCACCAATATAGTTCACATTGCAGTATACTCCCTCCGGTCACTTTTTAAAGATAAAGTTTTTCTAACTAAACTTTTAGTAAAAAAACAAAGAAAAAACTGTGCATCCAATGCCCTTATTTCTAATTGGTTTGGAAGCAAGTCTTCCTTGAATGCGATTGTGTTGGACTTCAGTGTTAGAGTTCTCCAGGATCATGGACTTCATTGAGTGGAATAAATTTGCAAGAATAGTTCTCAAGTGCCTTGTATATATTTATATTACATTCATCTAAGGAAAGGAAGAAGAGGATTTCTTAGGATAAATTCACTCCACATCATTTACTTGCTCAAGCAAATCATACAACAAACGTCAAGTCATGGTAGCATTTGGTATACAAGAGAAATTTTGTAATATCCTGGTATTCTCCAACTATTAAGTTAATTGGAAAATAGGTTGAAAATAATTGGACAGAAATAAAAAAAATTAGAAAATTTATAATATCCTGGCATTTTCCAAGTATCCATGATCAAATGTGGCAATCAAACCAATAGAACAGAGGAATGGGAGGATTTTGTTCACTTATTATGATGATGATTCCATTATCATAGCATCCTGAATATTTTTAACACCAAGTATAGAGCAGAAGTGCAAAATATGCCCACCATTTATAACTCTCACTAGAGAGCAAACAAAGGGAGCATCGAATACTAATCTCACTAAACAGAAACCACTGATGCGCCTCCGAATTAAGCAAAGTCTTGAAGATACTAAAGAGAAACATAAAATCCTTTCTACATAACAAACAAAAGTCTTGAAGATATGCCTACCAAGTGAAGTGTAATTATTTAGTTCAGATATCAGCATGACTAGTAAGAACAACTCCAAGTGAATTTAGTCTAACCTACGCTTATTCTGATGGCTAAGTGAACTTAATCTAAACTATGCTTATTCTGATGGAGCAAAGAAGATTTCACTCGTCAACCGCTTGGAGGAGAAGCGCTTTTCCAGCTCTGCAGAGACATTGAAGGATGCCTGGAGGACCTGAGGAGATAATGCTTTCCAAACAGCAGTCCTCCCAGCCAAGTGACTGAACACAGGATTGGGGGTGGTGATGATGGAGAACCAGTCCATTCCATCAGCATCAGCTATCTTGGACACAACAAAGAACCTTGGCACAATGAACAGGCAGCCACCTTTCACCCTTGTCTCCAGAACCCTCTTACCATCTGCTCCAACAACCTGAACTCGGCCACTTCCCCTGATAATATAAGTCACCTGGAAGGCAGAGTCACAAGAAAATCCTGGAGAGCACATGGAGTGTCCCTCAATCTTGACAAGGTCAGCACCCAATCCAACTTCTTTGATCAGTGGCAGATTCTGAGTATTCAGAACAACAACACAGCCTGCCTTTGGTATGTCGACGTCTAATGGAGCCTCCTCGCAGTTGAGGGCCATGCCCTTTCGATCATCGGTTGAGGGCTCGGGCATGTTGAATCCTTCTCTCACCTTCACAATGCCACTTCCAGTCTGGCTCTTGACAAACTTGGTAACATCATCCACGTGAAGGTCCCAAGCTCGGCCAACAAACTCTGAGGAGAAACCAGTGAAGAGGCCATTAGCACCAGTGAGGTAGAAGTTAGTGAATTCTCCTACCTTGTGGCCCTTGGAGGTGTCACCCAAGAAAAGAACCACCAATTCAGTATCATCGTCATTGTACCACCACGTCACCACACCAAAAGGCAGAGCCAGGGCATCACCCTTCTTGATTGCTATGACTTTCTCTTTTGTGGCTTCTGGGAGGACAATGCCAGCCCGTCCACTACCTGATGAAACACAGTTTGCATTAGTTACAGTTCAATCTGAGAAAATTGGCAATTATATTGTATGCAAGTCCCATACATCAGATAAGATTACCATGGTATTGTCATGTGACAGCTTAGCTGTAAATATATAGATATTGCATCTCAGATATGGTATAATTCCTTTTTCATAAAATACGCTCCAGCAATCACAATTGATCATGGCAATGTGAACTATTTGGTTTACGGAGCTATATAATATTAGCTGAACTAGAAAACAATCCTGAAAAATATTATTAGGAGAAAAATGGTAAAAAAGAAAAAGAATGCTTCTGTAATATCTTCTTTATTATTGCTTCTGTAATACTTTCAGCCATCTCTCATGAGATACAGGGCAAAACTTCATACAAGTACTATAAAATCCTCTAAAGTTAATTAATTGTGACCTTGTTAAGCTAGGAAAATAATATTAGATGTTGGGAAAAAGCCATAACATGGAAGTAATAACATTAAAACTTATCCAACTAAGAGAAAAATAAGAAATCTACTTAACAGAGGCATTACGCTTCTAAACTTTACTTCAAAGTAGAAGAACTGCCTGATAGACTCACATCCAACCACCCAAATGGTAAATATCAGCAACATCAATGTGCAACAGAAGAAAAATAAGACATGATTCATAGGTTAGTCTCTGAGATATTATTTTTTGTTTTTTATATTTATTTAAAAAAAGAGATGCTACTTATCAGATAAATCATAAAAATTGCATCAAAAGGCAATAACATAAGAAACAGTTTTGCTTTGGCAGATTGTATCTCCTAATAATCCTTGAAATACATTGTGATTTAATGCATTACAACAGACCTTCCTAAATTGATATGTGGATTTTAAGATTCATTTAAAAGAACCAGCAGAATAATCGATGGCTCTAGCATCTACAAGCAAAAGAGCCCATAAGCATAGGTGAAATAAGAATGGCAGGAAATAAATTCCAGGCGCCTTCAACTACAGCAAAATAGTGACCAAGATTCAAACTTTCGTCTAAAAGGAAATGAATGATTGCATGTCAAAGTCCCACTCGACCATCGCCCAAATAATACAACATGGCAATCAGCTATGGGGGAATCATGACATGCATCAACTGAATTCTTATCAGAAATAAAAAATTTATAATCTTTACATATGTAAGATAAAAAAGAATTAACTAGAGATACATATACAAGAAAAGCATTGCATGGCACTGATCCACAACAATAGTCAAAGATCTTTAATGAACAAAAAATCACTGTATGACAAACGAAAAGAATAGGGCGATACATGCATGAAGCAAAACCCATAGAGCTTTCATACGATCATAGACAAACCCATAAAGAAACAGAAAGGATTCATACCCTGAAGAATGTAGGCAATAACATAAAAAAAGGTCGCATGAAATAGCAATGACATTAAAAACAGCTTTGCTTAGGCAGATTGCATCTCCTTAATATTCCTTGAAATCGAATATGAACTGGATGCATACAACAGGTCTAAAATGGATATGTCGAATTTGAGATTAATTGAAAAAGTATCAGAGGGCATCTATAAGCAAATAGCCCAGAAATATAGTCGAAATAAGAAGAGCAGGGAAATAATTTCAGACGCCTTCACCTACAACAAAATAGAAACAAGAATCAAACTTTCATTTAAGCCCAGGCATGTGCATGTCCAATTCCCGATCATCGCCCAAATAATACAACATGGCAATCGGCAATGGCGGAAACATCACATGCATAAACATCATTCTCATCACAAATTCACAATCTTAACACATGTAAGATCAAAAGACGAAGGCTAGCAAGAGAAACACTCACAAAAGAAGCATCGCATGGCACTGATCCATAAACAAAGTTAAAGGTCCTTACTTTACGCATGAAAAACGAAGAGAACATGGCGATGCATGCATGATGCCAAACCCATAAAAACTCTCACAAGAACATAAACAAAACCATATAAAACCAGCAACGATTTCATACCCTGAAGAACATAGGCAATCTTGGCGGAATCAGAATAACTGGGAAGAGCGAGGCCATGCTTCTCCAAGGCGAGCTTAGCAGCACCAATCTTGGCTTCTCCGAGCATTGGCAGCTCGGCACTGGACCATGAGTAGTACGAACCTCCATCGCTGCCGAAGGACTTCTTGGCCAATCTGGGAGTAAGATCGATCTCCATCTTCAAACTTTTCGCTAGCAAAGGACTGAGAAGTTGGATGGTATTGGTAGCCGGGCACGCAAGATATAGCAGCGAGAACGAAGTTGTTCAGATAATCACGTATCTTCTTAGATAACAAGTAATCCGGATTTTAAGTTGATTATACTAGATTCACTATAATTTCATTCGTATTATCTCTGTCTTACCCGTGTAGATTTTGCATGATTATCCAACTCCAATTCAATGAGAAATTATCCAGTAGAACCGTTGTACCACATGGTCTGTACATAGGTCCATGGCACACACTTCCAATAAGATAGAGGTTTATTAGAGCGAGGAATAAGGACATCCTATGCTAACTTTAGATTTTGTTTTTTGGTATGGAACCCGTCTCCCTTAACTTAGGCACTTTTGCGGTGCCATAGCTAAGAGCAAGGATCGAACCGGGGACCTTTCCCTCAACTCCGAAGAGGCCCAACCATGGTACTGAATATAGGTGTTTAAATATCCACAGTGAAAAATCTGGAAATGAATAGTGAAAGTGAATTTTTCACTGTGGATGTTTTGGATTTTTCATGATCCAAACGGCCCCTTAGATAGTTGTTGGAAAAATTTTCAACAAGGCAGATCAAAATGTTGTAGAAATTTTTGGATTAATTGTTGGAGTACATAAAAAACATACATAAGAAATATATATTAGGACCCAATGAAATGTCTATTGAAGTATGAAAGGCATTGGAATGTGGTAACTTAACTCAGTTGACTAGTTTGTTTAAGAAGATCTGGAAGTCTAATAGGATATTAGAGGAGTAGATGAGAAGTACTCGCATACCCTTGTATAAAAATAAATGGGGCATCCAAAGTTGTATAAACTATATAGGTATAAACTTATAGGACATACTATAAAGTTATAATAAGAGAGAATAATAGAATTACGTTTGCAAAAAGTAACCAAAGTAATAAAGATTCAATTTGGTTTCATGTTGGAGAGGGCAACAACAAAAACTATATTTTTGTTACGACAGTTAGGAGAGAATTATAAGGATAAAAAATAAAACCTCTATATGACTTTCATATACTTGAAAAAAATCTATGACAGAGTGCTGAGAGAGCTTATTTGGAGTATTTTAAAGAAAAAGAATAGAGTCATAAGATGTTACATAGGTATTATATATCATATATATGAGGGGGTACTAACTAGAGTATGAACAATTGAGGGGAACCAATGAGTTTTTAGTTACGGTAGGTCTTCATCAAGGGTCAGTCTTAAGTCCTTATCTTTTGGCTATAGTTAAGGATGAGCTAACTATACATATACAAGATAGTGTACCTTAGGGTATATTTTTTGCAAATGATGTAGTTTTAATTGATAAGAGTAAAGTAGGTTTGAATATAAAACTAGAATTGTGGAGGGAAGCTCTAGAATCTAAATGTTTTAAAATAAGTAGGACTAAGACAGAGTGCATCAAATTTAATTTTAATGAAGGTAGAATTATAGGTAAAATTTTAGTTGAAATAAATGGGCAAGAAAGGACAAGGTGTGATCAATTTCGTTACTTATGATCCATTATCCATAAAGAAGGAGATAGTGATAGTGATAGTGATATATAGGATAATGCGAGGTGGGGCAACCTCGGGAGTTTTGTGTGATAAACATGTTCCAAAAAGGCTTAAAGACAGGTTCTATGGGACAACCATTAGGCTTGCAATACTCTATGGAGGAGAGTGTTGAGCACCAAAGAGAAGTCATATAGATAAGTTGAATGTAACCGAAATGAGAATGTTAAGGTGGATGAGCGGGGTAACTAAGAGAGATTATAATCATAATCAAGTAGCGCCTCTCATAATCATAACTAAGAGAGATATGATTAGAAATAAATAAATTCGTGAGAGTTTATGGGTAGCTCCTTTAGAAGAGAAGCTGAGGGAATGTAGGTTACGTTGGTATGAGCATATGCAAAGAAGACTAATAGATGCCCTTGTGAGAACATTAGAAGAGATGCATGTAAATGATGCCAAAAGGGGGAGAGAGACTTAAGAGAACTTAGATGGAGTTAATAAAAAAATATGACTTTACTATGGCCCCGTTTGGTTGGTGCTTTCCGGGCTAGATTTTTGCAAAATCAGCCACTTTCCGCAGTAGTGCGTTTGGTAGCGCTACTGCGGAAGAATCATCTTATGTAGAGAAGTCGACTTTCCGCCCAAAATTCTGGGGAAAGTCGACTTCTTGTAGAATCTCCTCACCAGGAGATTTTAGCCGAGAAGTCACTTTCGGGGGGATGATGTCTCATTTTGCCCCCGACAGTTCGGTCTCCTCACCCGTCTCACCACCTTTGACGTCTCCGATAATCGCCAACCACAGGCCTCTATGGGTACCCTCTGCCGCCGGCCAAGAACAGGGGGCTCTCCATCCTGGCCATCGTCGGGCTCGCCAGCGGGTTCCTTAGGATGGTGCTCAGCTTCATTGCTGTGTGTGTTTGGCTGAGAGTGACGGATCAGGGGATGCCCGCTGGGGAAGAAGGCAAGATCTCTCAGCTCATGCCAGACTACCGAAGCTCTAGAACAGAGGAAGTAAGAAAAAGATTCAATTTTTATGGTGGAAAATAGGGAAACTCTGAGATGGGTGCTTTCTGGTTATACTTTTTTGATCGATTTGCTGACTTCTGAGGTGGGTTCTTCTTCTACTTCTTCTTCTTGATTAGAAGGCCATTGATAGTTGATGTAGACATACAGAGGAAAGCAGGCTACAAGGGGTCAAAAGTTCCACATTTTCTTCCTGAATCTTGATTGATTGCTCATGAATCTGATGTGCTGATTTCAGAGGTAGGAGTTGGTGAAAATTTGTATCCGTATATATTCAGTTTGAGTATGTCAAATTTGTTTTGTCAAACACTTCTCCTCGCACTAATAGGCATATCTGGCGTGCAAAACTTAATCAAGCTGAACTGTCTGAAAGATGCAGATTGAGTGCTATAAGCTAGTTCTTTGTTGTAGCTTGCAGGTTTTTCCCATGCAACTGAAGTATGCCTTCTATTTATTGCTTCTATAGAGTACAAAGGCCAAACTTAAAGTAAGGTGACATAGAGTAACCTAGGAGATTCTAGGTGTTCAGATTTACATGCCCCATACATCTATGTTACATCTGTATTTACAAAATACAAAACCAAAGGAATATGCCTATCAACCATGATCAATGCATCAAGCAATCTTTAACTAGAAATTTGGATCTCTTAGATCCCAATCACTTGGCACTGTGGAGCATTTGACCGGGTATCAGGTCTATATCCTGACATTCAGAGTTCAGATTGAGTTCATTATTTAGCACGCAATATCATTTTCTTTTTGCGGAAGGGAACATGAATTTTACAAAAAGTAAATAAGTTAAAGAACATATTTGCATGAATTATTAGTTAGTCAACTTATGTGTATTTCATCACTACTCTGTCTACACAAGGTCTGTATATTTTAGGATGAAAATATTTCTCGCTTCTTATTAGGGTGCCCTGCAAGTGTTATCTATGCCTTGCCATTAACGATATGTAATGATGATCTTCACAGGTCTGTAGCAGTTGGCAATGAGCCAGAAAGAGTATACTACCAGGGAGCTTTGAACGTCACTGTGGAATATTCTCATTTGATGGATAAGTCAAGTATCTTCCCAATCACTTGGTTCTGGTAGACCATTAAGTAATGCTAAGGATGTGCAATATTTGCCTTCAAGGTGGTGTACAGCTAATCCATCTAAAGATTTATCAGGAGTGACCAATCATATAAGGTTGGCTTGTAGTGTAGCAAATTGTACCACCCTACTCTATGGTGGATCATGCAACGCAATCGGGGCAAAAAGAAATATTTCTTATGCATTTAACAGTTATTATGAGGTTCGGAAACAAAACTCACAGAGCTGTGAATTTGACGGGTATGGTATGGTCACATTTCTTGACCCCTCAATAGGGGATTGTTGGTTTTTAGTTGGGATTAGCGACACTAATAGTTCTCTGAGGATTGGTGGTAAGCAGTCGTTCAGTTTCTGGACTATAATTTCAATTATGTGTATGTTGTTCAGAATCCTAGATCATCTGTGATGTTGAGAATAGGCTATGAATGTTTCTCTGATGGTTTCTTGCGCTACCACAGGCGAAACATGCTGTAAGATATACAAAAAAAGTTCTGAATAGTGTGATAGTGTTTTACATATAGTAATTGATCAATGGTTGCCTCAATGATAAGGCTCTTGTGTTTTTGTCTTTTTTTTATGGATAAGGCGGCACCTTATGCTTACCAGCTGCAAAAGAAATGCAGGTAAACGTAGGAAAAGGTTACTAGATCCATTTTCTTTTTGCCATAGTTGATAGTACTGGTCATACTGCCTAATAACAAATTGGGAAAAGATCTTAAACTGCTGTTAGTTTAAGGTCCATCTCTCCCTCCCACATGCTACATTTGAATGGTTTCAGGGTAAAATGTTTGGCTTACATCAAAAGTTTTATCTTCAGTCCCAATTGTAAAGGCAACTTATTTCTTGTTTTTATCAGGGCACTGTGTAAGCGTCTTTCATTTTTATTTTTCGCAGAAAAGTTAAAATTTGAGCCTGGTGATTCCTGCAAAACATGTCCTGAACTGTTGCTATAATTCAGTGTATGTGCCTGCTATATAAGTTCATTATATATATTGTTAATGCCTTAATGGCACAATATTGCTTTTGGATTACGATGTCAAAAACCATGGGCAAAGAAGACAAGTCGAATTAGAAATCAGCTGGACCCCATCCTTTATTTGGCTAAAGCAAGTCTAGGCAAGACCCAGGAAAACCACATTCTAGCAGACCACTGTTGGATTCGTTTTTTCTTCTTGGTACAAGAAAAACAAAAAGGAAAAAAAAACTATGCAGGAAAAGATCTAGTCATGCTTCAATCAGTTCAAAAGAAGGTTTGAGAAATCAAAAGCCAAAAAAAACGGTCAAGACATAAGCAAGCTCAAGGCACGAGGGGTAGTTTTGTAACTTAAGAGTTTAAAATCTACTTTCTGCATATGTTACCAAACAGACTACTCACAAGAAAGCAAAATTTTCCTTTTGTCCAACCAAACGCACTTGACTTCAAAGCTAAAATCTAAGAAGCAGAATACCCTAGATTCTGCTTCTTCTACTCACAGAAGTTACAACCAAACAGACCCTATATCTTACAAAATAGTTGGCACAAAACATGTAAGAACCCTCATCTTGAACCTGTAAGGACCCTAACCTTTGAACCAGTTTATTTTAATATTAGTCATTGGTTAATTGAGTGGTTTAAATTATTTTCGATTTAACTTGGTTGTTTTCGAAAATAAATGAATTTACAATGGTTTTAATCAAAACTGATTTTACAATAATGAGTTTCAAGTGATTTTAGATCAAACCTGCATTTTTGGAATTTTCAGATTTTTCACTAATTTTTCGAAAATTAGGGTTTGACGGGACCCGGCGGGCCCTGCCGTCAAAATTACGTTTTATGACCAAAATACCCCAGACATTATAGAAAGTCATTATTAAAATTTTCAGAATTTTCTGGAGTTAATTTCGGATTAAAATCGCCAAATTATCCAATTTTAGCCAAAAACCTTATTTTTACCCCAAACTTTAATTAGGGCTACCCCAAATTTTTCTATAAAAGGAAAGTGTTGTGCCCTTTCCCAATTTGGGAAAAAGGCTTGGCTGAAAGAATTAGGAGCCTCTTTCCCCTTGCTTAAAGAGGAAAGGATTAAAGGTATTTAGCCTAATCTTTGTTATTTTCTTTAAAAATCTTTTAATCATTTCTTAATCTTGATTCATTCAATGTTTTAATCCATTTTGAAAGTATAAAAACTACTATTTTATACTTATCTACTAAGCCTAATCTTCAAAATCATATGTCTATGTTTTTAAAAGGCCCTACATCTAAGGTTTAGCATTTGTTTTTCAAAGCTTAATCATGATTAATAGAGTATTAATATAAAATTATTTTGTTTGAAAGGTGTTCAAGGTTTCTCTCATCAAATTAAGGTAATAAGTTCTTCAATCTCAGTTTTGGGTACTGAATGGCTTGTTTTAATGGTTTTTACTTGAATGAGTGTTCTTGTTTACGGCTCTAATGGTGAGTTTAATAAATGCTAATCTTTTGTTATGATTTCTTAGGGTTTCATCTTAGAATGATATGTGGATATGTTCTGGAATGTTTGATGGATTTTTGTTAATGTTTGAGGCATGTATTAAGCTTTCAAGATGTGTTAATGGAGTCTCGGTTTTTGAAATTTTGAAAATGGAAGAGATGACCCGCGATCATCTTCTCGGTTTTGATTTGCAGCCCGATTTTCAAATGGGTATAACTTGTTACTCCAAACTCTGAATTGAGCGTGGTTGGTGGCGTTGGAAAGCTAACTTCTTTAAATTTAACATGAAAATTGAATCAATCTAATATGAGATTTGTACACAAAGTTATGAAGATTTAAATATTAGAGTTACTTTTTACCTCCTTATTGCATCTTACTTTTGTTTTTCTATAAAAACAAAAAACTATATTAAAGTACCACTAATTCTAATCAAACACTAACATAAACATAGGTTAAAGGACATATGGAATGTATAATTCATGTGTAGGTCATATGGCTTATGAGTAATTGAGGTGATCATGTTATGTTTTATTGTATGGTAAAAGAGCATGCTTGTAGGAGTAAACCTTCAACTCTACATTGATGGATTTGAACTTGATGATAGAAATTGCTTTGATTTCAGTTAGAATCGTTATTTTGGAAGGTATTTAAGCATGCAAATATTGCTCAATGAGTTTATGTCGAAGCATGAATCATGTGATTAGAATATGCATGAATATACACACACATGGGAATCTATTATGAGATTTTAGTTGATTATGATACATGAGGGATGGATTGGGAGCACGTTCTATGTGTTGGAACACAAGTAGGATTGCTCACGGATGTATCATGATAGCATGCATCATGTATCGGACTTCATGGATGAAGTTTTATCGTTGTTTAAACGGAATTGATCGATTGTATGAAATGTGTGAGATCGTATGCCGAATTAATCGATTGATGGATTAATCGAAACTTGGTTGGTCCGAAAGGACATGTTTTCGATTTCGTTCTCTCCTGGAACAGGTTCACTCCCCGGGTTGAGTTTGATTGAGATATGTGGGGGCGAGGGATGAACTCGCCTTGCGGAGTTGAGAGGTCAAAAATTGGACACTGAGCACCTGGGTGGTAGGCTCTTGTGCACTAGCTACCACGTGTTCTAGTTTCTCAGGATGAGATTCGGGCTCTCCCCCACCGCAGGAGACTACCCAGGGCGAACACACCTGCTCTAATTTCTCTATTTGAGATTCGGGCATCATTTGCCAGGATTGTCTAGGGCGAGCAGCACGTTGGGATTGACCACCCCCTTGTTCCTGTGTAGGAACCGGACCATGATACGCCTTCGGGCCTTGATTGTGTCCTGCCTTCATGGCAGATTGTGTTACTCCTTGATGGATGCATTCACCGTTGTGATGATATATGTTTATTGCGATGTTATGCACAATTGTACTATGTTTTGGTTACATTGGACATGCAGGGTGAATTTTTGAGATGTGAAAGCATAAATGTGCCAAGCTGGGCTACTTTGGTTATGTAAGGTGAATGTATGAGATATGAATGTCTGATCAAGATGAAAGTATGTGAATGAGATATCATTATACATGATTATCTGATGGATGCGCGATATAATAGCATGTGAATGTGATATGGTTATGCAGGTTTATGTGTTGTACATGCATGACTAGATAATGGGATAATTATGTCGATTATGGATTTCCAACTATATTATGATGCCTTATGATTTCTGATTATTGTCAATTATATAAAAACCATTACTGAGTTTTATACTCACCCCTCTTTCTTTGTTTTGTTTTGGGACTGCGTGGTGCGACACGCAGATGGACAGGATCCTCTATTTGAGGAGCAATCGTAGAGAGAGCGGGATTGGGCGTAGAAGCCTTAGACTTGATTAGTTTATCTTTTGGAGTTATTATATTTGGTATGTTGAGACTTGTAGGCCCTTTTGATTCGAGCTGGTGTGTTGGCTCAAATTTGTATTTTGTGGGTTTAATGACTTGTCGATCTATTTTGAGTTAGACCCTACATTTATTCCTCTTATTTACTCTTGCTCAAAACTGTTTATGCGTAACTCTGTTAGTGAGACCACCCGTAAGAGGGGCATAAGTCTTCCGCTATATCTCTTAACGTCGCCCTCATGTGCCCGTTTGACTCTTGGACCATTTTCGGTTCGGATCGGGCGGTGCCCGGGGCGTGACAGAACCGGTTTATTTTAGTGTTAATTATCGGTTATCGTGTGGTTTAAGCGTTTTCGGGTTAAATGCAGTTATTTTTAAGAATAAATAGGTTTATAAAGGTTTTAATCAAAACCATCTTCACAATCATGAGTTTTAAGTGATTTTGGATCAAACCTGAATTTTTGGGATTTTTCTGATTTTTTTCATAAATTTTCCAAAAATTAGGGTTTGGCGGGACCCCGATGGGCCCCACCAATGAAATTAGGTTTTTGTGACCTAAATGCCACAGACATCAAAGGAAGACATCATAAAAACTTCAGAATTTTTCTGGACCTAATTTCGAATTAAATTGCCAAATTTACAATTTTAACCAAAAATTCTATTTCTATCCCATATTTTACTTAGGTTTACGTCAACCTTTTCTATAAAAGAAAAGTGTTGTGCCAATTCCCAAATTGGGAATAGGCTTGGCCAGGAGATTTGGAACTTATTCCCCATTAGGCTTGAAAATGAAAAGATTAGAGGTAATTAGCTTAATCTCTTCTTATTCTTTAGGTTTTTCTTAAAGCCTCTCTTAATCTTGACTTCTTTTATTGTTTCAATCCATTTTGAAAGCATAAAAATCGCTGTTTTATATCTCTTCTCCAAGCCCTAATCTTCAAAATCTTTTTTTAAAGCTTCAAAAGCTTTAGATCTAAGGTTTCTTTTGGTTTTCAAAGCTAAATTAAGATTAGTAGTGCATTAACATAAAATTGTATTTTTAGAAAGTGTTGGAGGTGATTGAAGGTTCATCCTCAACAAATCAAGCTAATGGGTTCTTCGATCTCAGCTTTGGGTAGTAAATGGTTTGTTTTCATGACTCTATTTGAATGGGTTATGCTTGCTTGTGCTCTAATGGTAATAAATTTTAATCTCTTGCCTTGATTTCTTAGGGTTTTATCTTAGAATGATATATGTATATGTCTTGGAAGGTTTTGATGGCTTTTTGTTAGTGTTTGAGACATGTATGAAGCTTACAAGTCGTGTTAATGGAGTCTCGTTTCGGGATTTTTGAAAAAGAAAACGATGGACAGCGATCGATCGCGTATTTTTGGCCAATCGATCGACTTTGCGAAATTTGAATATGATGTTGATTTCACTGTTTTTACTCCATTTAATGATTCCAATGATCATGGAATGTAGTTTATGTTGAAATAGGGCTACTGGAGGTGTGAAATGGATGATGAAAGTTTTTGTATTAAGCTAAGTGTGTATGCGATATTGTATTACATGATGATAATGATGCATGTTAATATTGAATTACATTATGATGAAATCCTTGTGACTGACGCATGTTTCCAGCAAGGATATGTTATTGTAGATTTTGATATGTGTTCTCTTATATCATGTATGGCTTATTTGGAAATGGATGTGATCATGCTATGACCTAATATATGGAAAAGATACATGCTTTTAGGATTGATACTTCGACTTCACATGTTTTGGATTTAAGTTTTATGGTGGAAATTACTTTGATTTCAGTTGGGAATCGTAGTTTTGAATGTGTTTAAACATGCGTATATTGTTTTATGAGTTTATGTCAAAGCATTTGCCATGTGATTAGAATATACATGAACACACACACATGTGGGAAGTTTATTATGAAATCATAGTTGATATATGCTTTGATTATGATGCATGAGGGGATGGATTGGGAGCACGTTCCACGTGTTGAAACCCATGTAGGTCTTGCTCATGAATGTACCATGATATCATGCATCATGTATCGTAATTCATAGATGAAGTTTTAACGTTGTTTAACCGGAATTGATCGATTGTATGCAATGTTTGAAATTGCATGCCGGATTAATCGAGCAGTGGATTAATCGAAACTTGGTTGGTCCGAAAGGACATGTTTTCAATTTCGTTCCTGTGTGGAACTTGTATTATCCCCAGGTTGAGTCGAGCTACATTGAGGTATATGGGGGGGGCGAGTTGTGTACTTGCCTTGTGGATGAGATTACTGAGATTGTCATCTGAACTTGAGCATCCAATGTGGTACACTTCGTGCACCAGCTACCACATGTTCTATGGTTCCCTGTGTGGGAATTCGGGCTCTCTCCCACCGCCAGAGATGTCCCTGGGCGAACACACCTGTTTTAGGTTCTTTGTGTAAGAAACGGACATGCTTGGTCAGGATCGTCCAGGGCGAGCAGCTTAGGGGCCGACACCCCGACCTTTCTTATATTTCCTATGTGGAAATCGGACCATGATACGCCTTCATGGCCTTGACTATGTCCCGCCGTTGTGGCAATACTTGTGTTACTCTTTGATGGAGACATTCACCATTGTGTTGATACATGCTTATTATGACTCTTATGCATAAGTGTACCATGTGTTGGATACATCTATAGTGCTGGGTGACCTTATGTGTTATGAATGCATGACCGGAAAGTATGGGATTGATATATTATTATGCAGGATTATGTGTTATGAATGCATGACTGGAAAGTATATGATTGAGATATTATTTTACAGGATTATGTGTTATGAATGTATGTGATTGAGATATTATTATGCAGGATATGTGTTATGAATGCATGATCAGAAAGTATGTGATTGAGATATTATTTTGCAGGATTATGTGTTATGAATGCATGTGATTGAGATATTATTGTGCAAGATTATATGTTATGAATGCATGACTAGGAAATTGTGTAATCATGTCGATCATGGATCTATATTGCTATGTTGTGATGATGTATGATTTTTTTATTATTGCCGATCGTATTAAAACCGTTACTGAGTTTTATATTCACCCATCTTTCCTTGTTTTGATTTGGGGCTGCGTGGTGTGACACGCAGATGGACAGGATCCTTTGTATGAGAAGCGATCGTAGAGAGCATGTGATTAGGCGTGGAGGCCTTTGGACAAATCTTTGTTTATCTGTCTATTTCGCCATATTTATGTATGAACATAGTGTATGTTGAGACTTATGATTAGACCTATTTTAGACTTTTGTATTTTGAGCCATGTGTGTTAGCTCAGGATTTTAGTATGTGGGTTTAAGACTTGTGGACTGCATTATGAGTTAAACTCCACCTTTGTCTACTTATTTACTTTTGCTCAAAGTAGTTGCGTAACTCTATTAGATAGACCCTCCAGTTGTGGGGCATAAGTCTTCCACTATATCTCTTTAAACGTCGGCCTCGTGCACCGGTTCGGTTCTTGGACCAGGTTCGGTTCTGATCAGGCAGTGCCCGGGGTGTGACAAAACAGGTCTAAATGGAGACGTAAGATCCATCTCACTGATCTAAAATAATTGAAAAAGATGTTACTTGATTATGATTATGTTTTTTATGTACTCCCTTCAGTCACTTAATTGAGAAAATTAGCAAAATATGCGTACCAAAATTAGATGATTTTGTTCCCCAACTCCTCTCCAAAGATGCCTTCTCCGCTCGGGCTCGGAGGCAATATCTCTGCCTCTCCCTCCTAGCGCTTCCTTCCCCCATAGCCCTCCCCTTCTCTTCTTTGCTTAAAAAACTTACACTTTTATTGTGGATCCCCCATCTCAATAAAATTGACAAATATGTGATGGTCTCAATTAAAAGTGACCTGAGGGAGTAAGAATTTTCCTCTCTCTCTCTCTCTCTCATATCAATCGGGTATACGATGGTTTTCGATCCCCGGTGTTGGCATTTCGATGGTTCTCGATTTCCCTTGGGGCGTGCTCCATACGTGGAGTTGATGGCTAGAGGTCCCTTGTTTGTGAAGTCGGTGTTCAGTTAAAATGTTGCACTCCCAAAGCCTTGCTTTGGCAGGTTTTTGGCTGCTAGATGTGGCAATGACTTCCCTCCTCTCCCTCTCGAGCCGTTCGTCAATCGAGCACACTAGTGTTTGGCTCATCTCCTCAACTTTAATCAACATTATCCCGGCCATCTAGGGAACGTAGTTGGAGTTTGAGGTACTTTTATACAGATTTGGTCTTCATCGCCTCTGAGGGAAGTGTATTGTGTTTTGCCTCTTTCTCCCCTCTCTGGGTTGTAGGTTTATGCATATTAATGGATGGTGCTTGCCCCCTGTGGGCTTTTATTTTTTAAATCATTATTAATAAAAAAAAATTTAAAAAGAAAGGAGGTACTAGGAGCTGAATGAGGTGGTGATGTTTTGGGCTAAAAATAACATTTCAAATGTGATTATTTATAATTATATATAAAAAATGCAATTATTGATACAAGAGGATGACTTCCTATAAATTAGTAGGTAGTTGCTAGATAATACTCCCTTTGTCCAGCTTTGAATTTTCCATATGAAAAAATATTGATTTTCATTGGATGGTAGAAATCCTAGCTAATGGGGGGAAGAAGAGGTTCAAAATCCACTTAAACTGACTATGTAGAGCATGTAAAAAAGGATTGACCTATTTTCCATATGTAGCATCTAGAACAGGATGGAGGGAGTGACTGACAAAGAAACTAGGATAAGGCCGAGTCAGCTTCTTTCAAGCAGCATGTACATCCTAATATCATTGCCCATGAACTCAATCTTCATTTTCAAGCGATGTCCATCAGTGAAAATATTATTTAGCTAAAATTAAATCATTCCAATATATCATCCCCCATGGCCTCAATGGTAGTTTTCAAGCAATGTTTAGAATTCAAGACTACTTTAGGAGTCTTAAATTACTACTCCCTATGTCCTAAAATGCCTGCCACATCCTAAAAAAGTGGGTAGCATAGTGTTAGTAACACTACCGACTTTTTTAGAATGTGGCAAGTATTTTAGAATGGAAGGTGTATAAAGGATGGTGGCATTATAACAACTAAAATAATTATGGTAGTAATATTGTGGTTGCAAGGAGACCAAATTATCTAAGGTTGGTTATTTCACTAATTAATTTGTTCATTTTTCCAATGGACCCTTTGTAATGTGTGAGCAATGACGTGCAATAGTTTTCAATTATTTAGTTTATAAAATTTTTGTTATTTTCCTTAAAAAAACAATAGCTCAATTTCCAATTCTTCCTTTTACACTTCTACTGTAATATAATAGTTTTACTCATCCCATCACCTATGAGGACTAAGTTCACTTTAGTAGCATCCATGACAACATTTTTTTTATAAGTTCTATTCTTTATATGGTTCACATACTTGTGGACTTTATGAATTTTTTGTGATGTAGTAACCCCTTAGGTTTATTTGCATGATTATGGAATTCTCTTAAATATATGATAAATTCTAAATGTCCGTTGGAAAAATGAATGGACATTATTGCATGTAAAAAGGAATTTGGCGCATAGGTTAGCTAGGTTCATGGTGTTTTCATGATAATGAGAATGAGATGACATTATTAATTATCTTGCAGTATAATTATTCATGTAATTTCTGCTAAATTAATGGCAACTTCTACAGGTTCATCAAACTTCGGGCGTTCGTGTTGTTGTTGTTGTTAGGGACAAAAAACTCGGTAATCCAATCAAGTCAAAGTAAAAAAATCAATAATTTTTCTTTTTAATACAAGATGAATGAAGTTTACAACTCTTAAAAACGATAGCCATCCATTCCTATCTCTTCATTTCAGCCTACTTAATTTCGTAGCTTGCTTACAAAATAAAACGAATATCCATATTCTATAAGTTAGAGTAGTGAAGGGAGAACAATGTTGGGGGTGACAATATTTAAGTTAATTAAGTTAAGAAGGTTAATTTTATAATTGCACATCATACATACAAGAGAAAAATCAAATAAAAATCCATTCGCATTGGTAAACTTTTGACTTACTTAATATTATGAATTTAAAAATAATTATAATCAAGGGCAATATGTACTAATTGACTTAAACATCATTTTTGCTTTTAAGATTAAAAATGAATTAAATGTCAGATAGAAGTAGGCTAAATATTTATTTTACCAAATAATGAGAATTATTCTTTAAAGCATTTTGAAAACCAAACGACATATATATCGATTGTCAAGCATAATATTATGCCATCAGCCCATACATCTTCTACACTAAAACACTAAAGCATATGTAAAAAATTTCATGCTGATGAGTTTTACAAGTGATGGTTCATGCTCACTTTTTTTTAAAGGGTTTGAAAGGCATGCTTTGTGGGAGATCTTCAATAGGAACTAAATTAATGGGAGATCTTGACAACAAGTCTTTCCATATGGCGTGTAAAAGAAAATTCTTTGCCGATGAAGCTCGAGTCAGGGCGGCTTAGATATGCTATTTGTGGGAGAAGCGGCTTCGTGACCTAGGATGGCACCATTTTGAAGTTGTCACTACTAACAGACAACTTAATGTATGTTATCCTATACATGTAGATGAAATTGATGCCAGATGTGATCACACAATTATTGAATTGGTAAAACTAGTTGACTTTTGCTATAGCAATGTAAAAGGCGTACTTGAATTTTTGTGATTTTTTATTCTTTTGGAAGAAGCAATTTCCACTGAAATGATTTTTGAATTTTTTCTTTGTTCATTCATTAAAATGTATATGCATAGAAGGCGAAAAAACATGTTTGTATGAAAGGATTATATTAAAAAAGAAGGTGGATGCAACTTTGAACAACTCAAAGGTGAGTCGGAGGTAATGAAGGCAATACTTAAAGAAAAAGAAGAAAAAATATAGGACCTAAAACTTGATAATCAAGCTTTAATTGTGAAAGAGCATAAGTCCAACGACAGAATGGTAGAAGTTAGGATGGATTGATTAAAATATGTAATTTATTTTGTATTAATTCCTAGTTGAGTATAAAGGGCACGAAGAGAGAAATAGATGTGTAGATAATTAATAATCAAATTTTAAGATTATCTTCTTAGATACATTGAATTTTATCATTTACGTTGTATCAACTCTTATGTTAAACATAAAGGTTTAAACTAGTTTACGGAAATACAAAGTTGGTTTGCCTCTTCTCACTTAAATATTAATGTAATTAGAACTTATTTATTATGAAGATTTTTGCATGACTATCAACTCAAATTCAACAATGTGGCCCCATGGTAGTTAATGTTCGACTATACCAATAAGATAGAAGTTTGGTTTTTAATTGAAAAAAGTTTCAGTTGTAACTAACTACATGAGAAGAAGACTTCTAATTGAATTAAACTTTATATATAAAAAACAATCTTAAAACATAGATGAAAGGCAACCATGAGCTGAATGAGGTGGTGGTGATTTTGTCTAAATTTTAGCATATAAGTTGTGATAATGTATACTTAAAGGTGAAAACATGTATATCAAAATATCATCGCAACATGTATATCCAAATATCAACACCAATGAACTTAATCTTCATAATCAAGCAATGACTACTAGTGCAACGATACCTTAGGTTTTTATATATTTTCTAATCATCAGCGGAGCTCAACTAAATTTTCAAGCAATGGTTGGAAATCGGGACCATTAGCTAATGCTAAACATAGTGGTATTAGTTCAACTGAAATGATTATGGTAAAGCTACTAGTAGTGCATAAAGGCCAAATTATTTTTTTGTTGATTATTTCACAATTTGTTAGTTTTTTTTAATTTTATAATGGACGTTCAACATGTTTATTAAAATGTCATCATTTTGCTTTTAAAAAACACAACAATCAATCCATCAGCCTTTATTGCATAAGGCATCATCCCTCATATATAAATGTACATTATTGTAAAGAAGGTTCTTACGAGTCGTGCTTTAGTAAAACCTGCATCATATAATATTTTACCATGTCCTTTGAGTGATTTTTATTGGCTACGAAAACTTCCTTCGGCCAAATAGTTCCTCATTTTTTTAAAAGTTTCCAGTGATCAATGTTCTTTATCTTATGGTAGTCCCTCCACTTTATGATTCAAAAAATTTGGTATACTATAGGAGAGTGAACAACTACATGGGATTTGCATGATTTTGCATAAGGATGCACATTAGATAAATGGATGGAATGGGCAACCATGATTTTTATAGTGTTTAATGTGGTTTATCTTGTAATAAAAAGTTCTCAAACCTAAATAATATTTGAGCAGCCACTGTTTTTGTTTAAATGCATTCCCTCAAATCGCTTGAAAACAGTGGCTGCCTTCAAAAGTCCTCAATGAGATTGTGTTTACACGCCATTCGCTCGAGTTATAAAGGTTTTTTTTGCCTTCTAAAGTATCACATAAGGCTACATCATGGCACGATCACTTGAAAGTCCCACGCACTCTATTAGGACCCCTTATTAATTAGTGACTATGAAAATCTTAAAGAGGAGTCAGTGATGGTAAAAGATCAAAATACCAATAAAATCTAAGATGAAGTTTTTTCTTATACTCAAAACCAGTACGATGAGTTCAACCAATGGGATGTTAGTGGGATCGGACTCGGACACCCCATAAAAAACAAACACCGTCCCCCGGACGCCCTTCCCTGCGGCCCGTAATCGAAGTGCATTCATGCGAACTCGTACACGTGCGAGTCTCAACCAGGGTTAAATATAAACCACATACAGCGATCTCCCTCATAACCATGGTTAACCTGAGCTAGGGTTAGCATTCAGCCGTCAACAACCGCCAACCCCCTTCTCCTCCTTCAAGTTCGTCCTCTTCTCCCACAGATCTCTCTGCAATTTCCCCTCAATCGTACGATTCCTCTTTGATCTCCGTTCTTCCGTGTCTCGGTTTCTGTTTTGCGTTTTGAATCGGCGCTTGGATCTTCGTATTGTTGGGTTTTGAGGCGTTTTCCATGGAGACACAGCTGGTGACGGAGTTTCCGCACACGAATATGGATAAACGTCCCAGGAAGAGGCCTCGGTTGACGTGGGATGTTCCTCCTGCGGTTATCCCTCCGATTCCTCAAATAAAGGTCTGCTTTACTAGTTTTACGCCTTTCTTGATCTGTATTTGAGTTTTGATTTTGTTGATTTTGTTTGTTTCTGATCCAAGTTTGTGCCTTTTGGAGGTAGTCGTGGATTTTATCTGTTTTTTGGTTAATTTGCGTGAGAAGATTTTTTATATTTTGTAATTTGGAGGAAGGATGTTTCATCGCATTTTCGGTTAATTTCATGTTATTTTCCTTGTTATTTATTTGTTCAATTCTTGCTTTCATATTGATTCTGTGTGTTTGAATCATCTGTTAATTTTGGTAATATTACTTTCTACAATAATTCTTTTCTATTTATTGCCGAGGTTGTTTAATTTGCGTTAGAAGCTCTAAGATTGTTTTTTTAAATTTGTAGGAGAAGATGTTGTCGCATGCTCGGTTAATTTCCTGGATCTTTTTTGTTTAAATTTCGTTTTCATATTATTTTATATGTTTGAATTGGTTCTGTATATTTTGGTGATTTTACTGTTTACAATTATCATATTCAATGTTTTCCCAATTACAAAATTTTCATAATTTGGTTATGCACGGAAGGTGTTTGATTGGATGATCCTCTGTGCTTTTTTTGCTTTGATGTAGCAATTCTACGCATGTTTAATTGTTAAAAAAAATTGTAAGGCATTTTTCTTCTTCTTTCGGGGGGTGAGGTGAGTTGTTGATTAGGATATGGAATTTGAATTAGTGGGTTTGTGCTGCATTGGATGGATGAGAGCTGGGATTTTGGCTTGTTACGTGTTTTGTTATGTATAGAGTATGCTTGTGGATTATGACGTTTTGATATGCAGAATGCTCTTGATGTTTTTGTCTGTAGGCCCCTGCAGCTTTGTTTTATGGGCATGAAGTGAATTCTCTTCCTATTCCAAATAATCCTTGTAGTACTATGTATCACAACGGCGTGACTCGTCATGCTTCTCCTCCATGGAGAGGAGATGACAAAGATGGTCATTACATGTTTGGGCTTGGAGAGAACTTAACTCCCCGCTGTAATATATCTTACCTGCCTTTGTTTGCTCATTTCAGTTATGGTTTTGTTTAATCAGGCTACTTGTCAGTAATAGCTCCTCCTCTTCTCTCTCTCATCGTTAAGTCTGTGATGAAGTTACGTGATCTTAAGCAATGCAAACTCTAATTTCTCGGATGGATGCATAATCGACCGTATTCTGTCAATATGCTTTTTCGTAACTGGATCGTTCTTTTTCTTAGTACCAGTTTTGGCTTTTGTTCTTGTTGTTAATTCAAAGCTGCCCCTACACTTTTATATCATTAGACTTAGTTTTTGGTGGGAAGACAATGATATTGTTTGCCAAGGAATATTGTACCAGGTATTGGCACGATGAATAGTGGGAGATTTGCTGTTGTCTTTTTCTTTTCTACCCATGTGATATCTTATGAGGACAATCAACACTTGTATATTGTTTTTTAAGAGCTTCATAATTATTTATTATTTGTTTTTTTATCATGCTATTTCTTTCTATTCTGATGTGCTTTTTGGGGTTTGTTTGCAGATCGGATTCTCAATAAAATGGGCGAAGGTGAGCCAGTCTCAAAACTTGAACTTCTATTTTGTTGTCATTTACACTAAGGCTGATTGAGTTTCATTATAGTGTTGTATCTTTGCACTCTTCTCTTAATTAACTTTTAAGGCTTACTGTTACATTTTTCCGTCTGTTGCACTGTAGCTTTCAAAGGCTTTTCATGTCCATTTTCCCGTTTGTTGTGTACCTTTTGTTATGTTAAGTTTGAATATGTTTTTCAGGCACATTTGGCCAAGTTTTAGAATGCTGGGACTTGGAAAGAAAGGAAGCAGTAGCAATAAAAGTCGTCAGATCAACTTACAAGTATCGGGAAACTGCTATGATTGAAATTGATGTGCTGCAAAAACTTGCCACGCATGATCTTGGTGGAACACGGTAAGATCTTGGTTCTTTCTCTCTTCTCATTTCTCACTGAAGAAAAAAACTTCGTATAAATTGTTCTATTCTTTGCAGTTGTGTTCAAATTCAGAATTGGTTTGACTATCGTAATCATATTTGTATTGTAAGTATATTATGTTAGTGTTTGTGATTTGAATAATTTGTGATGGCAATGCATTCACTGTTGCCTGAATAATGTGGGTTAAAACTTGCGGGTGGATTGTAAATGGTCTTCAACAGGTCTTTGAGAAGCTTGGACCTAGCTTATACGATTTTCTGCGGAAAAACAGCTATCGTTCATTCCCCATTGATCTAGTTCGGGAGTTTGGCAGACAACTTTTGGAGTCTGTAGCATGTGTGTGGACTATCTTTGTACAATTTTGTTCTATCTTACACAAATTTGGAGCCCAGATTTGTTATTGATAAGCTGAAATCTGGGCATAACCTAATTTCATCATAGGCCTCTATCACTGGTTGCTTCCTAAGCAATCATTTTAGTGGCATGATTGTTTTTTTGCTTAAATGTTGAATAGAATTTATTGAATCAAGTTCTTTTCCTTTTTGATTTCTTATATTGCAGTTATGCATGATTTACGGCTAATTCATACTGATTTGAAGCCAGAAAACATACTTCTTGTGTCTTCTGATTGTGTTAAGATCCCTGACTACAAGGTACTTATCTGTGCGTTTGATGGGTTCCACTTGTCATTAATCATTTTTTGTGCTTCTGAACTGTTTAACTGCTTAAGCTGCAGTAAACATAACCTCGCAATTTAAGGTATTACAAAGCTTTTACTATAGAAAAGCTCTTTTGAATGGCTTATTGATGCTCGTTATGTTGCAGTTTCTTTCAAGATCATCTAAGGATGGTTCCTACTACAAAAATATGCCCAAGTCTAGTGCAATTAAGCTCATTGATTTTGGAAGTACAACATTTGAACATCAAGATCACACTTATGTGGTATCTACACGCCATTACCGTGCACCAGAAGTAATTCTTGGTAATGTACTTCCTGATTAAGTAGATTGCCTTTCTTTTCTTTGTTTCTATGTTTAGAAATTTTTTTGTATAACTGGCCACATTGACAGGACTTGGATGGAACTATCCTTGTGACTTGTGGAGTGTGGGTTGCATACTAGTTGAACTTTGCTCTGTGAGTTCCATGGAAGCTGTTGGGTGTGTCGAAACATCTCTGGTTGGTGTAATGCATTGCTTATGACTCATTTTTTTAAACAGGGTGAGGCTCTGTTTCAAACCCATGAAAACCTGGAGCATCTAGCAATGATGGAGAGAGTGTTGGGCCCACTACCACAACATATGGCAATGAGGGCCGAGTAAGGCACAGATGATTTTTTCTCTCAAAAAACAAGTAAAATGTTTAGAAGTATATCCCATCAATTGTTCTTAGCTTAAGGTTCTAATTCGTCATATATTTCAGTCGGCGATCAGAAAAGTATTTTAGGCGTGGTATGCGTCTGGATTGGCCTGAAGGTGCAGCCACTAGGGAAAGTTTGAGGGCAGTTTGGAAGTTGCCTCGGCTTCAGGTGATAACTGCTTTGTTTGACTAATTAGTTACTTCCTTTTCTCTTAATTTTTCTGAGACATTCTCCAAGGCCATGAACTTTGATTTTAGGATCATCCCTAATTCACTATAAGTGTGCTTTTAACTTTTGATTGGAGCAACTTCTTTTTCACACGTTTAATGGTAGTTTGGGTCGTATTTGCAGAACTTGGTGATGCAACACGTTGATCACTCTGCTGGTGATCTGATTGATTTGTTGCAAGGGCTTATGCGCTACGACCCAAATGAGAGGCTTAAAGCTCGAGAAGCATTGAATCACCCCTTTTTCACCAGAGTCGGGAGGAGGTCTGGCAGTTATTCATCGTTGTAAAATTGCTCCTCTGTTCAACCTTTTTGAGTGCTTAAGCGCTGGTGGCAACGTATATATAAAAAAAGGGCTGGTGACACAAGGGATCCAACTTGGCTCGACTCTTGTAGATTTTTGTTTTTGTACAGGAAAACATGTGATTGTAAGCATTTGATCATGCAGAAAGCCCTAGTCGGAAGGGATCAGCTTTATCAGTTAACAAAGGTGGAAAAGAGATCTTGTTATTTTATCCACTTCGTGCGTCATTTTATATATAAATAAATAAAGCATATATATATATATATATGGGAAAAGTTCAAATGAGACTCATCTCATTCGGCTTACATGAGGCCGAGTAATATCATCCAACAGCTACAAAGGAGGGTGATGATTTACACTCACCTATTAATTTGATATTTGCCGTCTCATCGTCTCATCTCATGATAACCGGACTTTATATAAGTATATAAAACGAGTTGTTTTGAGATTTTGCTCTCTTATTGCTTACTTCTTTATCGCCTACGGACTCATCAGTATATAAAACGAGTTGTTTTGAGATATTTCTCTCTTGCGAAAGGAAGAAGGAAAGACGATTAGCAAATTGACACATAAGTTGTACTGAAAAAAGCCTGTCTGCTTTACCCCCCCCAAAAAAAGCCTGTCTGCTTTAGAAAAAAAAACGGATTTTCAGTAGGTTGCTGGCTTTGCTCCCTCACTGGAAACACGGGAGGGGGGACAACCTGTTCTTTTGTACGAGACTTAGGGTGCGTTTGGCAACCGCTTTTGCTTTTTTAAAAAATGGCTTTTTAACAAAATCGCTTTTGTTAATAAAAAGCTAAATCGTAACTCGTATGGTAACGCCCACTCTTAAAGCGCTTTTGTCAAAATTCGCCCCTAAATCTTGTTTGGATAGGGCAAATTTTAGAAAAAAAATAAACTGCTCTTGTGACGCTTTTACCCCTAATGAAAAAGGAATCTTGACCTAAGAAGCACGGATACAAAACAACGACATGGTACGGACACGTACGACATGGTACGGACACGGCGAAGGGGACGAGCTAACAGAAGTAGAGAAAAAAAAAAGCTCCACGCCAAAAGCAAAAGACGAAGGACATACAGGAATTTCGGGATGCTCGAGGGTAAATGCAGTCATTTTTTCACCCTGAAGGATAATTCAGATCATAAAAGCCGCTTTTGTAAAAAATCTCCTTAGGAGGAGATTTTCTAAAAAGCAGCTTTAGCACCAGTTTTCGAGTAAAAGCCGCTTTTGGCGGCTGAAAATCGCTTTTTCTAAAAACCTGCCTTCCATACAGGATTTTGTACAAAAGCCGCTTTATCTACCTAAAAAGCGGCTTTTGGGAGGCAAAATCTGCCTCCCAAATGCACCCTTAAAGTCCAATAATTCTAACTCATTTTCAAATGCGGCCTTGAGCCCAATATTGGACGGAGCGAGAAGATGGAAGGAAAAGTAGGTATTACCGTATGGACAGTGATAGTCCTACATCACTTTTCCTACACATTTCCATACACATCAGCTGTGTATGGAAATGTGTAGGAAAAGTGATGTACAAATATCATTTTCCTTACCGTATTAGGTGAGGTGAGAGAAGTTGTAGGGAATGGAGAGGCATTGAAATAATACGACTTTTTTTTATGTCGTATTGTTGGGGTCAGGAATAGATGCATCCTCTTTTTATACGAATTGCACATGTGCAAAAGCAGTGGTTCTTTTTATAGGAATAGCACCTGTCCTCTTTTTATGTCGTATTGGTAGTCGTCAGTCTTACTATCATAGTTCATATTAGTATTTTGCATGTGATTTTCAACTGTTATGCAATAATTTAATATAGAGATGATATAATCCAAGTGACTAAGGTCTTAATAGATAATTAAGACCTTAGTTAACTTATCTTTTGCTAAATTTACCTCAGAACACCATTTATTTTACCAAATTTACCTTCGAACCCAAAGGGATACCAAGAAAAATAACAAAGGCACGCATCCTAACGACTCAGGGGCTACCTCTATGAAGCACACAAGTTCCTGAAGCTACTACCCCTATGAACTGCTTGAATTTACATGCTCATGCTAAAAAAAATACTTGCGACAAAATAGGCACGTGAGGGTAGTATTAAAATGGAAAATGATATTTGTACAGCAGATAGTTTTGGAGGTGTTTTTTGTATAGAAAGATAAGGTAATAATGATCGATAAGAAGCTAGTCATAAGAAAATAAAGAAAGAAGCTGATAATTATACACCGGTGAGTCCGTGATGTGGTGGGTATTTGTTGGACAGTGAAAAGTAGACCATGTGATTGTGAAGCCCACTTTGCAACTTTTTCACTTTCCAACTTACCACCTCACTCGTGTATGTCTGCACCAGTGTGCAACATCATTTTCCACAAAATGCAGCATCAGCTGTATATTACGCTTTGGTTTGGTTCGGTGCTTAATCTGCAGGAGCTCAAATTCTGGTTCCAATTCGAGTTAGTGAAGTTATTTTATTTTCATTCGACATTAGAATTCTAAGTTTTACATGCACCGATTGTCGTCTAACGTCCTTCCGCTCTTTTTAGGTTTCCGGTAACTGCCCGTCTGCCTCCAGGATTTAGGCCTTAGGGTGATGGTGGTTTGATGCCAACGCCTTTTCTATATCTGGTGAATCAAGCAAAACGAAATGAGTATAGTAGATACAACTATACATTGGTGTGAAGCTCTTTGATTTTGAATGCTTGAGAAATGAATTCTTTCACCATCCACCGATGTTCACATGTCCCGAATGTTGATCCGTCTAGTGCACGGCTTTATTTGCAGCCATTCAGTGAACTGTTCAGTATTTTGAATGAGCCAAACCCAAGTATGGGGCAATCGAAAATGCCAACATGTCAACTTTGGTCATTATTTCCCGTTAGACTTGGACAAGGTAAAAGAAAAGCAGGTAATCTATATGTGAAGCAGTCACCTTTGTTTGATTCACTGGGTACGTTTTCTTGTGGTGTCACATTTTCCTTGGTTCCTAAAAGAGGGGAATATTATGTGGCAATGCGGAAACAAATGAACTGAGCCATGCAGAAGCATACAGAGTACAATAATTTGAAACTGAGGCTAACTTGCTCTACCATCTGTCTTTTATTATAAGATGAGTAGTTTTTATCAAAGAAAACTAATTGAGTAGTTCATCACCCCACGGTCAAGCCAGCCCACCCTGATATACGGGAGTACAAGAAACCAATAAAATAGTACTCCCTCCGTCCACATATATTAGATACATTTGGTTTTCCAATCATTTTGGATAACAAATGTAACTACTTTCTTTTTCTTTTGGATAAGGAAAACCAAATATAACTACCACTCCAATAGAAAGGGACATTGATACATTTCCTATGCTTAAAATTATAATTATCATAAGGTTTTTCCAAAAGAAAAAAATTGGCCTACAATTTAGTGATTCAGTGTTACACGGCTGCCAGCCTAAGCGCACTTGCGTTGGCATTGCAACGCAGTCTAGGCCTCCTCTTTCCCAAATGTACTAATTTTAATTCAAATCTTGTGAACCACGGCGGCAGTCCACTCAATTTATTGTCTATCCCCCACAAGAAGTGAGCGGCCCCTATCCTGAATCAGCTAAACTCGTCTCTTTCCCGCCTCAATTGGAGGATTTTTCTATGCTCCTAAAGTCGTATGCCCAAAATGAGCTCCCAATTATTGTGTGGCGTGGCCAATTGAGGACCCCCCTTTCAGCCATGTGGCCCTTTACAATAGGGGGCTCATTTTGGGCTCGTTCTTTCACGGAGCACCAAAAGTTCCCCTCACTTTGTTTCCTTATCAACTTGTGCAATCATCAATCAGACAAGTTTCATTGTTTTGTCCCCTTTCATGCCTTGGCTCACAAAATTTCCCCACATCCCACCACCATCACAATCATCATCACTCCTAAAGCCCCACTTTGAACAGTACTTCATTTTTTGGTTTTTTTAATATAGAGCAGCACTTCAATTGATCAAATGTTTTCATTACACCTCGAGTCTTACATAGGATTTACTCCTCCACGGTGCTAGCATGTGCCAACGTGCGCTAGTGTGCACTTAACATGTGCTAGCGTGTGCTCCATCAATCTTAATGATCGACGGCTTATATAAAGGCTGAGCACATCCTCCATGCCAGGGTACAAAAATCTTCCAATTGTAGAAAGTGAGAAAAAAAATAGAAATAACATGCTTTTCAAAACATGCCCAGAATTTGTGCTCTTTTGTAACCATCAGATCATGTGGATCCTACATTGATCTGACGTTCTGGGCGTGTTAATTTGTGGACATCAGATTAGGCTGTTGGAAAGCGAGTTCGCACGAGAAATTATTGTGTAGACTTTGCATTCGACAAATGAAATTTCTCCATGTAGGATGTTGGGGACAGCAGTTTCTTACATATTTGATATTTCGAGAGAAACTTGCCCCCACTCTGGCAGGGCACAAAGCCTATGTGGCACCTCCGCGCATTTAATAGTTTCTGAATTCGGATCTGCTGGTGAAGACGTGACTCTGATTTGCATTACGTGGTGGGCCAGTGAAGCTTCACCGGCGGATCCGGACTATAGTTTCTCTGCTCGTGGCATATAGATGATGTGCTGGCAACCTTGATGCGAGGAATTAGAAAGAAAAATTTTGTGCTGAACTAAAAGGTACAAAATCCAAAAACTATCTCCTTATTTTAAGTGTCTGCTCCCATTCCTCCTCCCATGGTTACAATGTAAAATGAGCCAATAAATTATTGAGTCTGGAGTGTCCATGGAAACACTAATCCGTGGTGCGAAGGTGCTGTCATTCTCTATGGTCGACGGTACATACGTTTTATGCGCACATGTTTTATGTGTGCACTCCATCTCCATGTGACATGGTCAATCTATTATATGCAACATTTCTCCTTGATTGAAGATAGACACCCACTCGTATGGTGGAACTAAAATCACCTCCGTTAAGAAAGTGATTGGATCTGCCCTACATCCCAATATGCCTTCGGGCATGTGAACGTGGTAAGCGTAGACTTGACTTGAAATGATGTGGGCCTTAGCCAATAATTTTATCTCATTTTTAAACGATGTCACCATTATTTATGTGGACGTAGGAAGTATATGTTTTTGTGTATATGATTTTTTTTAGAGAGCGGTTTACATGTGAAATACTGAGCATGATAACTGTCTTTGGGTCGTTGGATTGTAATATGACGGTGGGTATCAAATCAGTGAATAAGTGAATCTGAACCTCACTCACCCCTATTGCTTGCCGTCAAATTAAGATCCAACGATTATAACTTAAATTATAATAAAAACGATTTTATTTAAATTTTTCCCCTTTATTATAGTTAAATGAAATAGATATGAGAGCAATTTATAGGAGACAGGTCTCATGTAATAAACAAAAGAATCCTTATTTTTGGGTTGGTGGGTGGAGTTGGGCTTCTTTGCCGCGCGTTTCTCTGGAGTGTCCAAAAGCGTGAAGGTCTTTCCCGTCTCTGTATTTGCATTTTTGCGACGGCAACGAAATGGGGGATCGGCCCGACTCCGGCGAGCTAGGGGACGACGCCGAGCGGCTCCTCCCGGAGTACGGCGGTTGCGGTGGCGAGCGCTCTTGGCGGCTCAACTTTGATGGGTTCCAGCGGGCCGAGCCCAAGGAGAAGCCGCCTCGAGGCCTTCACGACTGTCTCGGCGTTCTCAGTATTGCCCCTTCGTCTCTCTTTTGCTGTCTCCATTGGCGTTCTTTAATGTATTTTCTCGTTTCGTTGTTGTTGTCATTGTTGGGGACGCTGATATCATTGGGGTGACGAATGGAGAAGAATATACTTTATTCATTTTGATTACTTTTGTTGTATTGTGCTAAAGATGGTGTTTTTTAAATTTCTTGCGAATCTTAGTTTGGTGGTTTTCGGTCATTGGGAGTCGTTGGGAGTCATCTG
Source organism: Houttuynia cordata (assembly GCA_039654745.1). Taxonomy (NCBI): domain Eukaryota; kingdom Viridiplantae; phylum Streptophyta; class Magnoliopsida; order Piperales; family Saururaceae; genus Houttuynia; species Houttuynia cordata. The sequence continues at coordinate 18,350,110 of CM077507.1, forward strand.
GTCGATTAATTTCAGTGGTCATCTCTAATCTTGTCATTTACAGAGTTTTTTTTTATCGTTTGGTATTTGCAGCATTTTTTCATATTTCTTGTGCATCATCTAGCAGATAACCAGAAAAAGGAGTGATTTTTGGGCAAGTTTCTGATAAGACTGATGGAGTATTTTTCTTTAAGTTCAGCAAAGTATCTTCGTCAAAATGGTGACGTGTGACATATTGGAATGTAATATTCCATTCCATATTAATAGTCTTATTTGGTTTCTTCTACTTATTTATAATTAGAATGTTTTTTTCTTATTAACCTGTAAAAGGGACGAAAGTTAGTTCATAGATGAATGATTTTTTCTTCTGTTATGGCTTTTAACGTTGCCATTTTACAGGTTTCTAATTTGTGTGAAAATTTTGTTTATTGGCACTGACCATGTGTTAATCTTTCGTTTTTTTCCTTATACTTGTTTTTTATTTCATATTTTAACTGTTGATTTTTCTATTCTTTGGTCTGTATATTAATTGTTAGTATGTTCTGTTTATAATTTCTTAATTCCCTTCTTTTTCCAGTGGGAGGAAGTGTCGGTATATTGAGATAATAACATTATGACGCAAAACAAGCAGAAAAAAAATCTGAAAGTTGTTTTGTCGTTCGTAGTGAATGACTTTTTTTTCCTACTTAACCATTTAAAATTTGCATAATAATCTGCAATTGTAATTGGCATGGGTTCATAATTTGGATTGGCAGAACATATTTAGCTCTGGTTAGCCAGAAATTTGACATGAATAATGGGTCTAGGTCCAGAAGATGATGTGGCTGAGTACTATCAGCAACAAGTAGAAATGTTGGAGGGATTTAATGAAATGGATGCTTTAGCTGAGCGGGGTTTTCTACCTGGAATGTCCAAGGTGTGTATGATTTTCAAGTTTTCTATGCGAAAACATTGTATTCACTGACCACTTGTAGGATGCTTGTGAGAAGAGGAATTGAATGGAATGCCTGATCATTTGTTTACAGGAGGAGCGTGAAAAGACCGCTAGAAGTGAGAGGATGGCAATTAGAATATCAAATGTTGCAAACATGGTGCTGTTTGCTGCAAAAGTCTATGCTTCAATAAGAAGTGGGTCGCTGGCCATCATAGCTTCCACATTGGATTCACTTCTTGATCTTCTTTCCGGCTTCATCCTATGGTTTACTGCTTTCTCTATGCAAACACCAAACCCTTATCGGTATCCAATTGGGAAAAAGCGTATGCAGCCATTGGTTAGTCTCAACTCCATTTTTGTCTATTACTTATAAACATTTATCTGAAATGAGCTAACACCATCTTTATTGTACTAGATATAGATATCACTATCTCTTTGTTTAGTCATGAAATGGTACTTGGAATACAATTCTGATTTTTGTTAGCTGAACTGTGTAATTTAACTTTCCACGATTTGTCTTTTAGTTCCAGAGTTATTCCATATTATTCTATTTATAAATATCTTATATCCCTTGAACCTTAAACATTATTATGGCTGCCTTTGTAAGAATGTTAGAGTCTTAGTAAATAGTAATCAGATTGCTGCAAAAGCCCTTTTGCAAATATTTGTCTATATGTTAATGCGGATTTGATTCGTATCTATATCATTCATCAGTTGTATACTTGCATTCCATCTTCTGTTTCGTGACAATTTTAGAAAATTAAAGGATTGGAATTCATGTAGCTAGGGGTCATTTATATTAAGGCTATTTGTCAGTCAGGAAATGACCACGCCCAATATGGTCATATGGTTTAAGCAGTCCTGGTTTGCAAGTTCTTGGTTTGTAGCAGGAATTTTTTTATCACCATTACAGAAAAGGCTATAGGTAATTTTCTTTTCAATCCTTTTGTCCTCACTGTGTTCTTATTACCAAGTCACTTCTTATTTGTTTACCTACATAACTCATGCATTAAGAGTAACACCTGTCAATTATCTAATTGATTTCTTGTTTCTAGCATGAAGAATATGACAATCTTACATATGGTGATTTGCTTTTTATTGGTCTTTACATAGGGCTTACAACCTCATGCTTGTGTGTTTATTGTCTAAATATAAGGCACACTTAGTTTGCATATGAGACGATTTCTGTGTGTTTATTGTCTAAATATAAGGCACGCTTAGTTTGCATATGAGACGATTTCCAATTCTATGATAGATAGTATAAGCAATATAGCACTTCTTTTGTGGCTGCTTTTTTTTTTTGCAGATATAATATTTGCAGTTGCAACTTTTTGCAGGGAATTCTTGTTTTTGCTTCTGTTATGGCGACATTAGGTTTGCAGATAATATTGGAGTCAGTTCAGATTCTTCTATCAGATGTAAGCTTCCTGTAAACAGGGCTTATAGTTACCTGGTACATTTTCATCTGCTATAGCTCAGCTCATGAAATTTGTGGAGTTATTGATTTACTCTATCTCTGCTCAAGTGTGGATAGCTCTAAAACACTTAATTGCTTAGCTAAGAGATAAATTTTTGCTTCTGCTTGGTTTATTCATTTCGGAAAACCAAATAGGACTATGAATATGGAACATAGGATGTAGTTTTTTTCGCAAAATCTCATTTCCATTAATAACTTTGTTTGTCTCTACACCATAGGGATACAGTCATTAGGCTAAGAAAATGCACATGTGATTTAATTAATCCTTTGGTTGATCAATCCAATGCAGGATAATGAGTTTGAATTAACCAAGGAGCAAGAGAGATGGGTCGTTGGAATAATGCTCACAGTAACTTTGGTGAAGCTAGCTCTGGTCATTTACTGCCGCTCTTTCACTAATGAAATTGTTAAAGCTTATGCACAGGACCACTTTTTTGATGTGGTCACCAATCTCATTGGTTTAATTGCGGCTCTCCTTGCCAATTATATAATTGATTGGATTGACCCTGTCGGTGCGATCATTGTAAGTTAGCACTTCTCCACTTGTTTAGATGGCAAGGGTCACTATCTGGTTGACCCCAGCCATCTAATTTCTAATCCACTTCTATTTTTTCCAACAAAATGTAGCTTGTAGTTGACACTGAACACTTTTCTTGTGTCAAATGCAACAGTTGGCATTATACACTATTCGAACATGGTCAGCAACAGTATTAGAGAATGTGAACTCGCTAGTAGGCCGGTCAGCAGCACCTGAGTATCTACAGAAGCTCACGTACCTCTGCTGGAACCATCATAAGGCCATCCGGCACATCGACACCGTTCGGGCTTACACATTTGGGTCTCACTACTTTGTTGAGGTTGATATTGTATTGCCATCAAACATGCCATTGAATGAGGCACATGATATAGGAGAATCTTTGCAGGAGAAGCTTGAGTGTCTGCCCGAGATTGAGCGTGCATTTGTTCACCTTGATTATGAGTTCACACACCGTCCAGAGCATGCAGGAGCTCACTCATAGATCAATACTGAAACATGCTAATGGCTGTTTGCTTGTCCGGTTTAGTATCATGCATAGTTTGGTTCATCTCTGTTAAGGAATCCAATTCAGATAGTAGCAAGTTTAACTTTCTCGTCAGATTCCACTTACTGATGCTGGTGGCAGGGATGTGTGGTGCTGGTTTTGAGGCAGGCAGCTTCTTATATTTTTAGTATTTAATGACTGTTGCACATGAAAACATGTTGTAACTGCAAAAACTCTGGAAATTCTGCTGCAAGTATATTAGGTATCTAGATCGATATTATTCATCTTGCAAGAAATATACCATAACCATTTTCGGCATCTGCCTGTTGCTGCTAGTGGCTATGGCCATCACAGGACATCTAAATTATCATCTTGCAGCGTCTATTATTGAAAAAAATCTTTCTTCTAGTAAGACTTATTTGTTCCTTTGAATAAAAAAGAAAAAAGCTTTGCATGAAAGCATCTTTTTGAAACTTGGAGACTTCAAAAACCCCTAGCCGGCACAGAGGTTCAATAACTTGTATAAATAGTTGGCAAAAGCTGAAATGCAAGTCAGTTTGGTAGTAAATCTGGGTAGGCCATTGTGGTGCATGCTTTCACGGCTTTTTGAATCTACGTAAATGTGGAAAATATCCTTCATACTTCAATTTATGCTATTGTGGTGCATGCTTTCGCGGCTCTTCGTATTTAAATGTGGAAAATATCCTTTATACTTTTATGCTATTGTGATCCATGTTTCACGACGTTGTGGAATAACAAAAATCATTTAATCAAATAAGTTAACTGCATTAGTCAAACTTTGACGAAATGAAATAGTCTTGCATTAATTATGAACGAAGTTAATGCAGTATGTTAACTTCCATCAACATTTACGAAAATTCAATATGTAACTTCCTTCAACGTTAATTACCCTTCTAGTATAAAACGTTAAGCTTTTTAATCCTTGATACTTTGTGCAAACATGGAAGGCAAAATGCTTGGGATAAAGCATCTTCTCGTATATGTGATTAGCCTTATTTCTTGTGCCCAAGCTGTTTCTCCGTTATATTTGTATGAAACTCATGCCTCTCATATCTACGCTCATCCTCGGACTCTCTCAAGGTGGAATTCTCTTCCTCCTCGTGAATCCTCCCTCACATTTCATCAAAGTCCTCCCAGCTTCCCTCATAGCACATCTCCTTCTGGAAGTGAAGCTCCTTCTCCTTCTCCATATGAGGCTCTCCCTCCTTCCCCTGAAGACACTTATGATCATGAGAACATTTTTAACGTACTTAACCATGGGGCCGCAGGCAATGGATATTCGGATGATACACAGGTAGAATATATTTCTGGCTTACTAGCCAGTTTTTGTTTTCATGGCGTTATGTATATCATATGTAGGTATAGTAGCCTTCGTTACGTCCCATTTATATGCACATGGCGCATCTGGTAGGGCGTGCACCAATGCAGTGGATCGATATCCATTGAAATGTGCAACAGTTTTGTGCGTGCCATAGGATCTCGATCCGATGGCTCGCAGAGTGCCGGGTGCACATGCCCCCCAATGCACCCAGCTTAGTGACTAACCCATGCAACTAATAAGCGTGTTACTTGAAGGCTTTCATAGATGCATGGGAAACAGCATGCTCTGCTTCAAATTCATCAGGCATCCCTACCATACTTGTTCCTTTCGGCCGCAATTACTCCCTCAACACGGTTGCTTTCCGAGGCCCATGCAAGTCCAAGAACATCCATGTTCAGGTACCAAAAAAAAAAAAAGTAACACCCAGCTTCATGAGCTAGAGTGCATTATATTTGTGTATATTGGTCGACGATTTCGTTTGAAAAATCAATATATGTAAGCTTTTTACTTTGTAGGACTACTGATATAAAGATAATTTCTTCATTTATCTCGTCTTGTATGAACAAATATGCATGTACAGATGCATGGGTTCATAGTTGGACCATCGAATAGCTCGAAGTGGAACTGCAGAGGTGCACACAGCCAAAGGGAGTGGATTGTCTTCCAGAATGTGCATGGGCTCACCATAGCTGGCCGCGGCCATGGTATAATCAATGGCGGGGGAGACACCTGGTGGAACCCAAAAAAGAGAGTAAGAATTAATTAGGAAATTATAGGCTTACCTAAATGGTTCTAAGTTCACATTTTTAATGTACATGGTCCAAGTCCTTTACTACTTGCCTAAAGGCTTCCTTCTTTCTCTGTTTGCAGCCTTGCAAGGAGGCTCCTGGGGTATGATACTAATTCATGAACAATGAACAGTGCTTTTGGATTGCATCATGTACTAAGCTTATAATGTGACATTTCATGTTGTGTATAATGTATGTGTTCATGGTTCAAAACAGGCGTTGGCTATCACACAATGCAGCAATGTGACCATAAGTGGCCTGATGTTTGTGGACAACCCAGGATTTCACGTTAAGCTTGATAAGAGTACACTGGTTAATGTCAATGGCCTTTCCATAATCGCCCCTGGTGATAGCCCAAATACAGATGGGATCCACATAGAAAACGCGGAATATGTTCATATAGATGACTGCTTTATTGGCACAGGTTTTTTACACATATCGGATAGAGTAATTTTGTGAAGAGGGATTAACCTTTATTACACAAATGTTTTTATTTAAATTTTGTTTTTGTTTCACTTTCACGTTTTAATATCAGAAGCCCATTGAAAATGGGAAAAGTTTAAATGAGGCATGGCTCACGCCACATCTGCATGAGCCAAATCATCAAGAGCCATTGGATTTTGATTCAACGGTGCAAAAGGTGGGTGGGTGGTGACTTAAACCCATTTGTACCGCACCTGTTTTGATGTCCGATAGCTCGAGCAGCCTCAGCTCATGCAGCCCCCTTGGGCCTTGAGCCATGTCATATACAAAGGGGACTCTTTTTCAGTATGTGCATATAGAATAAAATATTATAGTGGCTCAATGTTAGCTCCTTGTGTTCTCGTAAATACTTTGGCTCAAACTCTACATAACATAGGTATTTTTTATAGATTATAATGTACTTTGGCTCAAGCCCCCTTGACCAGCTTATTACAACTTGAGGGGCACCAAGTGGTCATTATATTTCCTGTACTCAAAGTAGGATTCTTATAGATTGTAAATCGAGCTGACCATCAAGGTCAAGAACAGCTCCAGTGATCTCGATCGGCCTTGAATCTACTTTTTTTTTAGAGGGGCTGAAGTCTGGAAACACTTACATGACTGATCATAGTTGTGCATATGTTCAAAATCTAGGTGATGACTGCATTTCAATTGGTTCTGGTAACGCCAATATTATGATCACTAACATTACATGTGGACCAGGCCATGGGATAAGGTGAGTTAAGTGTCTCTGAATTGACTTAATCAACATAATGGCTCTTGCTTTAATTATGGTGTCTTTTCATGTGTAGCATTGGAAGTCTAGGCAAAGGAGGAAGGAATTCGACCGTAGCAAATGTTTATGTGAAGAACGTTGTATTGAGTGGCACTACCAATGGGATTAGGATCAAGTCATGGCAGGCAATCTCACCTTATATTTTGTGCTTTCTTTTTACTATACCAATCTTTTTAGGGTATTTCATGTATTGCACACATTCAAATTTTTGTATGAAAATGCAAATTGCAGGGAGGGAAAGGGTATGCAAGAAACATAACTTATGAGGATATATATTTGAAGGACGCAGAGAATCCTATCATCATTGATCAGTACTACTGCCCAAATATGCACCACAATTGCACAAATCAAGTGAGCACTCCACCCTGGCTTTAGTTCTTTAGATTACTCCAAAATAAGGGTTCACCTACTCTGCAATGACTATGGGGTCCGGTGATGGTAACCGTTCGATGTTCATTGAGCAAATCGGGAGTAGAAGGGCTTTCCGGTCCCATCTGCCCCCATTTTCACAAGTACCCTGCGGGCCTTCTATCAGGGAAAACTTAATGCAGGGAAATAATTGTGATCATATAAGTTAATTCGCATGAAAACAAAAAAAAGTGAACATGGTTAAACATTTAATTATACATGACAAAGTTATGAAAGAAGGAGATTTCTCGCATGAGAAATTATTTATAATGCATGTTTTACACACTGGACCCTAAAAAAGGTTTCTAATTCACTTCCTCTTGTAAATGCGCTTCTTGACACAAATTTTCAGGGAAAATGTGTACAATGCTTGAGTATATAGTTGAGTTATATACGAATTTGCTAGCTACTTGACCTGTACTTTTCTTGAAATGTTTCCAGACATCAGCAGTTCATATAAGCGACGTGAAATACAAAGGGGTATATGGGACTTCTGCTAGGAAACTAGCAGTGATTTTTGCATGCAGCGAGAGTACGGCTTGTACAAACATATTTATGGGCACGGTGAACATAACATGGGCAGAACATGAGGAGCCAACCACCTCCTATTGCCTCAATGCCAAGGGAAAAATAGCTGGAAATGTCTTCCCTGCGGTCCCCTGCTTGGATCCCTAGCAGCATATATGACTCAGAACTCTTATAGAATTCTTTGTGCAGTTGGCTGAGCCTGACTTGTTTGATTTTTAGTTCTTTTAGTCTACTGTGGGAGAGATAGTCCAGGAAGGTCGCTGTAATAACTTCAGTAATGATGTGACCACTGCTGATGCTTAGTTATCAAGTCCACACAGTAGGTGATATAGTACTCAAGTCTGTCTAATTCTTTAACAAAAAAAAAGATAACTTATCCAACTGCATTAGAAAAGACAAATGCTATCCACAGATTCCACACCCACCATCCTGTACTGTGTCTAAACGCCAACACTATCTGCACCACATGGGTATGTTTTTTAACGTTCATAACTTAAATCTATATGCTAAGCATAAAATATTTTAGGAAAATTTATAAAATAATATATTAAAATAAATAATAACTGATCAGAAAAAAATTAAACTTATTTCGTGATTCGGTTACCTGACATGCCACACAGGAGCTAGTATCATGTTGGCCCATGCGCAGCCTTTTTTTTTACAATATGACTCGAAAGTCATTGGAAGAGATGTTTTTTTAGCAATAAATAAAATGTTACTTCCAGTGACGCCTTCCATTTTTTTTCTTTTCAACTAAGGTATCACCAAAAGAGACGCATTCCTCTTGTGTGATAGAAGGCATCTTTTCTACTGATACTTTCTATTTTGTTACATTTCCAATTAAGACGTCGTTTCAAATAATGTTATAATGTCCCTTGATGAAAACAAATTTACACTTTGAAAATGACATTTGAAATGACACCTTACCCTTTTTTACTATGCCTTGAAGTCGTCATTTAAATTAACGCCTTACCCTAACGAAATGTCCTTTGGAGGTATCATTTAAAGTGGTGTCTTCATCTTTTCTACTACAAAGATAACATTGTAACTTGTGAATTTTTTAAAAACCTGATAATACAATATAATCAATGTAAATAAAAAATAAATTATAAAGAATAAACAAGTTTAAACCATCCATTTTCTTAGTAAACTCTTCTAAATAAACACGATAACACATATAAAGTAAGGCGCTTTTTCCAAGTTTAAACAAAATATTTATACATAAGATCATACAAATGCTCAGTCAACTCCCCCCCCCCCCCCCACTCCTACCATGTCCTCATCCTTGTGCTTGAACTGGAACTGTCTCGACTGGATCGAGTGTTACATCTAGAGCTAATGGTGGTAGGGTCAAAGAAGTTGTGTCGGCCAATGATGTAAAAATGTCAGGCGAATCTGATATAGTTTGAGAAGCCTCATAAGCATAAGAACCTTGCGGACATGTAATATTTGTTGTAACTGATTGAAGCAACGACAAGCTCGGAAGAATATTTGTAGTGGTCTCGCGTATCATCTGACATGCCACTATCAAGCTCTCATAGGAATGCTCCACCAAAGTTGCATCTAACTGAGCAACTGTTTGTCTTGCACAAGTAAGCTAAAAGGAAAAAAAAGAATATATTTTGATTACATGCACACAATGATGGTGAATTGAAACAAATAGGAAATATGACATATTCCATACACATTTTTCGGTCGAGACCGAGAGGGGGGATGAGGCTTTTAAAAGAAACTTAAAACGAAGGCGTCATTCCGGATGATGTATTCTAAACTTAAAACAAAATCGTACTATCGATGATGCCTTCAAAGCATAGTAAACTCGAGGAAGGTGCCTTTTCAAATGATGCCTTCAAAATATAGACTTTTCGGATGAATTTTTTCGTTAAGGCATGTTAAAATGTCATTTAAAACGACGCCTTAGTTGAAAAGGTAGCAAAATGTAAGGAGTCAATTGAATAGACGGTTTTCTTATTACAAGAAGAAGGTGTCTCTTCTATTGACGCTTTAGTTGAAAAAGGTAAAAAAATAGAAAGCGTCAACCGAATAGGCGCTTTCCATATTACAAGAGAAATGCATCTCTTACGGTGACACCTTTCAGGTCAGAGTAAAAAAAAAGACCGCACAGGGTCCATCACCACGCTGGCGCCTATGGCATGTCAGGTAACCGGATTGAAAAATAAGTTTACCTCTTTTTCGATTGGTTATTATTTATTTTAATATATATTATTTGGTAAAATCTCCAATTTTTTGTTGGGTCAAGGTGAAAGACATTGTGAGCTCTCTGATTGGGATGTTTGGGCTGTTAGATCAATAAATTCATAGAATCTACACTCATAAATAAGCATAAGGTGAAAAAGGAAAATCATAATTGGGAAGTACCTTGATTCCTTGAATGAGAATGTATATAAAAACCCATTGAAAAAGAGGAGAATGATGTTGTCTTCTTCACTCTCCTCGTTTGGAATAGATGGGACCATGTAAGCTCCTCACACACTCCTTAGTCACCTTTACGAATTTTTGGGTTTTTCCGTTTGGGGCGTGAAAAATCAGTTCCATCCTCGTGGATTATTTTGGAAAAATCCACCTAAAAAGTGGATGAAGTGGATAATCCACTAACCAGCCGTGAGGTGTTTCAGCTGGTTAGTGGATTATCCACTATTTAGGTGGATTTTTCCAAAATAATCTACGCGGATGGAATTGATTTTTCACGCCCCAAACGGCTTAATAAAAAATAATGTGATTTTAATTTAGTTTATAAATGTTTTTCATTTTCAATAACGTTTAGCTTTCCAAGTGGCTATGGGCCACATGTGGGGACACACCAACATTGGCATCATCAGGCCTTTATTGGTTCCTTTTCAGGCAATTTTCTAGGCATTGGGGGGAGGGCTCAGGGATCTAATGGTAGGGCCCATAAATCAGAATTAATAAAATTTGCGGGCCCCACCCAAAGCCCGGAAAGCCACCTAAAAAGGTGGCTAGGTCATACATTTTTTCAAATACTACCAGTCAGCCTCTTGCAACCAATAGGGTGTTGGTGCCAGGGCATGCTTCCTGAAGCAGAGGTCTTAAGTTTGAACCCCTACTCTGTTGGCCACCCACTTAGAATTATATCCCAATTCACTCGTTGCCCTGCCCTTCTAGTTGGTTCCTAAGGACTCGGACACCCCTCCTTACAAAAAAAAAGTTTAATTGCAAAACTAGAACTATGGAGGAAAAACTAAAATATAAAGGTTTTAAAACAAGTAGGATTGAGACGGAGTTTGGAATTTAACTTTAATAAGGTAATATTATAGGAGGAATATTTGTTAAAATAGATGCACAAGAAATGCCAAAGTGCAAGTAATTATGTTGTTTGGGAAGAGGAAGATGTTGTGAATAATATAGTGCATAAAATAAACACGAGGTGGTTAAAGTGGGGGGTAGAGCCAAGGAAAGCTGCACTCCACATTAAATACAAATTTTTTAGAACAACCATTAGGTAGGATAAATGTTAAGCTCTAAAGAAAAGTCATATAGATAAATCAAATGTAGTCAAAATAATAATGCCAAGGTGGATGTGTGAATAACTAGGAGAGAAAATATTATAAATGAGTGTATTTGTAAGACTTTAGATCACTACAGAAAATTGGTCAATAGCAACAGAAAAAACTGTCGCTAAAGATACAAATCTTTAGCAACAAAATTTGTAGGGGAAAAAAGAAAATCTATCGATAAGATCTTTAGTGACAGATTTTTTCGACAGTGTTTGCCACAAAGTAATTGCAACAATTTTATTCTGTCGCTAAAGAGATCTGACTGAAAAAAACGTCCGTTAACTGTCTTTTTATTGTCCAAATTTTCTATGTAATCAATATAAGAATATATGTCCAAAAATATACGAAATCACATCCTTCCAAACTATGCAAACAAACCAAGGAATGTCGTATCGGCTACCAGTAAAATATCAGTCGACCAAAGAGACAAAATATCGGAGATATTGTGTAAAAAAATATCGGTGGTCTAAAACTAGTATTTATCATATATTTTCACAATATAACTTTTAAAATGAGTGATACTAATTTAGACAAGTATAAATTTTAAAATATGCATAAAATACGTATATAATTTAATATATATGTTTGCATTTTAAACCCGTATCCTTCCACTTGGCATAAGATGGGAAACAAATAGGAAAGCTGACAATTATAAAGCATCCACATTGTATGACCGAAAAAGGTAACAAAATTGCGACGGGGATCACTCCTTGTAATAAGGCAATAAAAATCCGAGAATGAAGCTTTCTGAGCAGCAGAGGGTATTGGGACAGATCATCAACACAATATACAAAGGTGATGGAGACCACACCCCGTAAAAGATATTCATCTTATTATTTGAAAAATGGGAGAGTGAGAAATTTTCAGTTTTATTGATGGGATGCATAAGTAAAGCGGGACTGAGGAGAATCTTGGGGTCAATGTCATGTGAGCTGAGTGCTAACATTATAGTCAACAAAGTCAGTAATGTAATATAAGCTATATGAGAGCGATCTCATTTAAACTTTTCCCATGTAATATTGGAATTCTGTTTTTTCAATTGCAAACAAGTTTTATTTGACAGTGGGAGTATAAGGGGCCGTTTGGGGCGTGATTATTGCAAAAATATCCAGACTAGATATTGGATATCTACTGTAGTATCCATGTGGATTTTTACATCCAGCTGAAACACCTCCTGAGGTGTTTCAGCTGGATATATAAAATATCCAGATGCTACAGTGTAGCAAAACATCCCATCTGGATGTTTTGCTTTTAATTATGCCCCAAACGGCCCCTAAGTCATAAAATGGGATGAGTTCCATTAGTATACTTACCCTCCGGCCCCTTCTATTGATCATTCTTCCACCCGCCTCTATTTAACATGCATTATCAGACCTTGATCCAACGGCTCGTGATGTCTCAGCGGACAACACTGTGCTTGGCTTATGCAACTATTTATTGTGCTCGACATGCCATGCAGGATTTATCCCCATGTGACAAGAGTTGTCCATCTTCAAGATCGACAACACACATAGCCACTCTCAGCTGCGTTACACTAACAGCTCAAGTGAAAGCTCCTCCCCCCGACGGATTGTATTACGCAGGCGCAAATCACACATGTCGCATTCATGGAATGTTGTATCGGCGATATATCGCCGATATATTTCGGTCCGATATATCAGTGTTTTTGAAAAAAAATATTTAAAAAAAAATTTAAAAAGAAGAAAAAAATCAACTTTCCCGTTTGTTTCCCATCCTATGCCAAGTGGAAGTATATGGGTTTAAAACGCAAACACATATTTTGAATTATATAGGTATTTTTAATACATATTTTAAAATTTATGCTTGTCTAAATGAGTATCACTCATTTTAGAAGTTATATTGTAAAAATATATGATAAAAACTAGTTTTAAATCACCGATATTTTGTATGTATCTCAGATATCTTGTCTCTTTAGTCGATCGATATTTTACTGATATCCGATACAACATTCCTTGGTCACATTAGGCGTACTGTATAATTTCTTCCTTATCTTTTATTTATAGTAGAGAGAAGGAACGAGGTTAGGCAAGGAATTCTGTATCGGCGATATATCAATATCGGTCCCACCTGATAAAACAATACGAACAAATATCATTTTTTCAAATTTTTTTACAATATCATCGATATATTTGTTTTAGACCGATATATAGCCATATTTGAAAAAAAAAATTAGTTTAAAAAAAAGGAAAAAAAATAGCTTTCTCGTTTATTTTTCATCATAATATGCATTTTTATGTATATTATGAAATATATGCTTTGTCTAAATTAATATAATTTATTTTAGAAGTTAAATTGTGAAAATATACACTAAAAACTAGTTTTCAACTACTAATATTTTTTTACAAATATTACGGGTTAGGACAACGGGGCGAGTAACGGTGGTGCACACTGCACAGCACACGCGATATCCGTGACGGATGGATGAATACCCCAACCCCAACCTAACCTAACCATGGTTCAAAACTCACCAGACACCAGTCCTCCTCCTTCTCCCCCATCTCCAATCCTCTCCAAAAAAATTGAATTTTTCCTTGGTCTCCTCCTCCACTCCGCCCTTCTTCCCAAGCTCCCGAACACCAAGTCCACTTCCTTCATCCACTTCCCGGCGCTTTCCGATCGGAGCATCGGAGCCGAGGAAGGAGAGGATTTTCCGTCGCCAGCTTCTGGTAAAACCTCATCTTTCCGGTGTTTTAGTGATTTTGTGTTCGATTGTGGTTTCTGAGACTGGGGTGTGTTTAGTGGGTGGGATCGACGTATTGCGTATTTGGGTTGCTGTGGATTTGGTTTGTATATCACTGTGCTGGGGAGTTTGTCGCATTTAATAGATGTTTGTTTCGGTTGTTGTGTAAGTGTTGTGCGATTCGCTTTAATGAGCTTCCTGTGATGTAATACTGGGAAGGGAAATGACTGAAATTGTAGTTCTTGTGATTTTATTGTTATTTGCTTGTGGGTTTATGGATGAAGTGATGTTGATTTCGTAATTCTGCATGAGGGTAGCTATAATTGTACTCCTTGATCGGATGCGTCTTTCAGATTGTTCTACGAGGTGTGCAAGTTGTTCAAAATTTTGTTGTCCATTGACGGTTCTCTTGTATTCTTGAGTGCACGGAATTTTACTCTACTGTTCTCTTAAGTTTGGCTAATTGAACTTTTGATCTAAAGCTTTTTAAGGTCATGAGACGAGACGGCATTTACGTAAAATACTCCCTCCGTCCAATATTACCTGCCTGGATTAGAAAGCCAAAATGAACTGATTTTAATTTATTTTTGGTTTTTCATCCAGACAGGTAATATTGAACGGAGGAAGTAGATGGATTTGTATGTTGTTTATCATCTGAATACCTGTTCCCATGTGCAGACTGCAGAGTCTATTTCTTCTTGTATGTATTTGAAGAAAAATTATGGAATTGGTCACAAGAGAAACCTTATGATTGAGTCGCTGATTTGACTCTTCATCACATTTTAGGGTGTCTACAAGCATTGTATACCAAAAAGAAATTACGCCACAGATGTGGGTTATGGAAGTTTTTAGTTGAGCTAAGATATCATGGGTGAGGATGAGAGTCCTACTGGGTCAAGTGGTCCATGTCCGCTACCTCCTGGGCGCAAAACATATTGGCGCTCTGCATCATGGTCGTCCCGCTCCCCATTTGCAGAACATGGAAAGGAATCTCATGATAGTACTGGAAGTAACACCAACCAATTCCGGAACTTCCCCGTCCCTCTCACCCCTCGTTCCACTCATAATTCAAAAACACGCGCTTGCTTGCCTCCCTTACAGCCCTTGTCGATTGCTCGGCGCAATTTAGAAGAGTGGCCCAAAGCAGGGTCTGATGACATTGGAGAGTGGCCCCATCCCCCAACTCCTAGTGGCTCAAACAAAGGGTTGAAGCTGGATTTGTCGTCATTTCAGCAAAATCTGAACCCAGCTGGGACAGTTGTGAGGGACAAGATTGCCTTCTTTGATAAGGAATGTTCAAGGGTGGCTGAACACATTTACCTAGGTGGGAATGCTGTTGCGCGAGACAGGGAAATTCTCCGGCGACATGGTATCACCCATGTCCTTAATTGTGTTGGCTTTGTCTGCCCGGAGTACTTCAAAGCAGATCTTGTGTACAAAACCTTATGGTTACAGGATAGCCCATCGGAGGACATTACTAGCATTTTGTATGATGTGTTTGACTATTTTGAGGATGTTAGGGAACAAGGAGGTCGGGTGCTTGTCCACTGTTGCCAAGGTGTGTCCCGCTCAACTTCCTTGGTAATTGCATACCTCATGTGGAGAGAAGGGCAGAGCTTTGATGATGCATTTCAGTATGTTAAGGCCGCGAGAGGAATTGCTAATCCAAACATGGGATTTGCATGCCAGTTGCTTCAGTGCCAGAAGAGGGTCCATGCCATACCTTTAAGCCCAAGTTCTGTCTTGAGGATGTATAGGATGGCACCACATTCCCCTTATGATCCTCTTCACCTGGTGCCCAAAATGTTGAATGACCCCTTCTCCCTCAGCCTTAGACTCTAGAGGGGCATTTATCATTCATGTGCCTTCAGCCATCTACGTATGGATTGGTGAGAATTGTGAGCGAGTCATGGAAAGGGATGCAAAGGCAGCTGCTTTTCAGGTTGTTCGATATGAAAAGGTACCAGGGGCCAATCATTACTGTTGAAGAAGGGCAGGAGGCTTCTGACTTTTGGGACATCTTTTGGACCGTTCCAGTTGTTGTAGATAATTCTGACAAAGCCATGCAGATTAATAAGGATCAGGTAGAATCTGCAGCTAACATTGGTGTTGGTAAGAAAAAGGTTGATACATATGATGTTGATTTTGAGCTTTTCCATAAAGCAATTACAGGAGGAATTGTTCCACCGTTTTCTTCATCTTCGGCAGCCGGACAAGAAACTCTGGTTCCAGCAAGAGAAAGCAATTGGAGTGTATTGAGGCGTAAATTTGTCTCGGGCAGTGTGAAGGAATGGGTCTCGGCATCCAGAGCTGCCTTAAGTAGGGTATATTCAGATTCAAGGTTGATAGTAGAAAAAGAAGATGCTTACGTGAATAAAAGTAAACTTATATCTCCCCCTAGTTCTTTATCTTCTGACACTAGTGTTAACTCGAAATCTGGTTCAGATTCACCTTCTTTGTCACCCTCAACAACTTCTTCACCTGTACCATCGCCTGCTTATTCTACTATATCCAGTGACTCATCTAAGTCTATTCACCCTGTTGTAAGCAATCAGGAACATCCAAGTTGTGGGCCTTGTTTGTTAACTTATCTTACAACGGTTCCCTTGCCATGTAAAGGAGAAGCTCTTTCTCTTGCAGAGCGAAGGGGGAATATGTCACCTTCTTTAAAATTGCCTACCTTTTCATCGGGGTTTCTTCCATGTACTTTGGATGCTGCAAGTGCTGACACCAATTTCGAATTTAATCCACGGGAGATTTCACAATGCAATCAGGATGCATTTGAAGAAGGTAGTGTCGGGACTGAAAAATTGCAGTTTCTTGAGGACCAAGAGTTGTCTGAGTTGTGTGGTATAGGTGATAGCAGGTCCAAGATTGCTAACACAGTTCATCCTGTAGCATACTCGTGGCCTAATCTTCAAAAGGTTGTAAAATTTGGTGCACAGAATCTCCATCCAAAGGCAGTATTTCTTGTACTTGCTCCAGATTCAGAAGTCAAAAAACATAGAGTTAGGAAATTATTTTTATGGATAGGAAGTTGCTATGTACCTGAACATGGGCAGACTCAAGGAGATAGTGAGCAAAACGATGACGAAAATTGCAAGCAAAGCAATGATAAAGAAAAGATTGACTGGATTTGTGTGGGTCAGGACTTCCTTGCTCTAGTTGGTCTACCGAAAAGCATTCCCATTGAGGTATGAAATATGAGTTGTTATCAAAGGTTTGGATAGCAAACATATATTTAAACTTTTGTGATACCCTGTAAAATTGTAGCATGTAATTGGATTGTTTGGCATGTGCAGACTACCTTTTCTGTGGAACATATTTACAGTCCCTCTTTTCAAAGTAAATTGCTAGTTACTTTTTCACCTAGACCAACTGGAACTCATGTTTTAGGTTGTTAACACAGTGCATATCGTGGATGATTTAAGCCAATTAATCATCTAAACAGTATCCTAAAATCTTAGGCTGTGAACTTGTGATGATTTTGGGGGTAATAGAAGAAGAAGGAAATAAAGTGATGTCTTGAGTTCTCACTTGGCTGGAGACTTTTTACTGGACAAAAACTTGTTTTGACTTAGTTTTAGTAGCAGGTAGATGAAATGAAGCCATGTGTAAAGTCACTATGGCAAATAGGTGAGATATGGGTTGTCTTTTAAGCTGGGTGGTCATGTTATTCATCTTCAAGATAAAAGTAAAAATGTCAGCTTTCACCTGTAGTTTGGTGGAATTTTAGAAAGCATAATATTTTGTTTTATCTACGTATTTTTTCGAAAATGTGGTCGTAAGTGTGTATCCTATTTTTATGGTTTTGTTTTTTGAATAAGAAGTCTAAAGGTTATTGTATGCGAGTAATTGATTTTTTTTCTTTTTATTTTGTGGGGGTACGGAACTATAAAACATTTCTACAAATTGAACATGATAAGTGATTGATTTTTTTTAAAAGAAGTGTCTATCCTCATTCTCGAGGAGAGGGTATTGTAGGTGGGGCACATTGGTAGGCAGTTTGCAGACCACTTTAATGCAGTAAGGTTTCTGATCCAATTGAACATTTCATTGAATGAGATACTTTTGGAAGGGTTTTTGGATGAGGACAGAAAATGTGGTTATTCTTGAGAAATGGATTGAGATTTAACTCTTATGATATATGCCTGAAGAGAGTTATAATTAGATAAAAAACATAATTTTAGCAATTTGCTTGCATGTTGCCAGCAGAGACGTCACAGTGGTACTGATATTGTTATGGCCCATCTACATATGGCATTAGTGGCTATAGATCCCTCATTAGGATTTTCTGGTTAATTCTATTTTGGGTAGGATTTGAATTTTATTAGAATTTGCTTCAGTACTAGTTAAATTAGGAATGCTTAATTTTTTTAATTGTAGTAGAAAAAGGCATAATGAGGGATGTGTAGCCACTAATGGCATCTGTAGACAAGCTATAACAGATATCTGTGCTTTTTTTCTCTTTACATGTTTGTAAGAGGAAACTTCATTTATATTTATTACAGTTATCTGACACCTTGATTGTTCATTGGGCCTCAGTTCTTACATTTTTGCATTATGTATGCTGCAGGTTGTCAAAGAAGAAGAAAAGTCAGAGAACTTCCTGGAGTTGTTGGATTCTTTTGAATATCTTTGAACCAACAGAAGATTCTGTGCTGTGAATCGTCAAATTCTTTGAAGTTTTTAATCATATTGTAGGATTTCTGGCAGTTTCCTGAGAATGGCTGGCAAGACCAGTGAGGTGATCAAATGCCCTCAACCATGAACCTCGTCAATCTAAGTATCTGTTTCACATGAATGGAAATGATTGCCAAGAAATCTTAGTGGAAAAGAAGAACTTTGATAAAACAGCTTGTTTAACTAAGTTTGGATAACTCTCACATTCAAGTGAAGTGTCAATTTCACCTTTAGGTTGCCGAAACACATAATTGAGTATTAACTCCAATAAGATCATGTATAAAATGCAGCATTATGTAGCAAGTATTTGAAGCATATTTGTGTCTATGTCTTTATATTTGTGTTTGATGTCTTTAACGTCTATGTGCAGGAGGCCGCCACTGTGACATATGTAGCAGACAATTTGTAGAACTGGCCCGCCTGGTTATGTACAGTGTCAGCTTCTTGAAGGAAGAGTTGTGCTGTCACACTAAACTAGAGTTTCTTGTACGATATATAACATCTTACAGTAATTGGAAAATTCCTTCCAAGGATTGATCCGTTCACCTTAATTTTGTTTAGCTTTTGTTAAAGGGCATACGGTAATAGTTCTTGCAATATCTCCGGTAATGTTACTAAATTGCGATAAACTGGTGATGATGGGTGAGTTAACTTGAACTTCGGAAGACAGGTCTCATTAGGAGGGGTGTTAATCTTTGCCTTGGTTGACATGAATCATCTTTTATACTGCAACCAAAAGCCAGACCCAAATGAACGTCACAAGAGAAGGTAAAAAAGCGAAAGGAGCTGGAGGTTGGCAAAGGTTACTTCTGCATCTCTTCTAATTCCTCAGATGCACAAGCATGCATTATAGATATTATAGCCATTTTGATATTACTAGCTAAGTATTCAAGTCCTCCATTTGCTGATAATTCAGCAAAACAAAAAATCCTGATAAAAACGTTAGAAGTAGACATCCACGGCCAGTTAATAATCGTTTGATACTGGTTAATAAATGTCTATCAGAGTGAATGACTATGATTAACGCTAGCTAGCTAGTGCAGGAATATATGAGGACAAAATATTGAGTGCGTTGGGCGTGCCCCCGAAGTTTGCACCCTGCCACCGTGCCGCACAGGTGGTTAGAAACCCGGCGAACTAATAATTTCTCACATTTTGCAATAATCACATTTTGCAATAATTTCAGCTGGATGTAAAAATCCACATGGATGTTACAGTAAAAATCCAAAATCCAGTCTGGATATTTTTGCAATAATCACGCCCCAAACGGCCCCTAGATATGGAGAACATCCACTGACGGTTAATAGGCCAATCTTAGGAGGACACATCGTTAAGAGTGATCCGCTTGGAAGGGAGTGGCGATCGTTTTTAAGGTTAACCTTACGTGCAAGATTACTATACTAGGATGAGTATTAAAAGGTTGTCGAACCTCAAGAATGAAGTAAATTACTACCAAATTCAAATAAAATTTGTTTTAAATATAAAACTAAAGTATTGTGAAAATTAAGAACTAAGAAGAAAGCAGGAGATGAGAATGGCAAGGGAAATCGAATTTACCAATTAAAATTACAACTAAATAATCTACCATTCATTAGAATTACTAAGTGTATAACACGAATACCCCTAACTACAAGTTTAAGTTATTCATGAAGACAATAATTAAATTACAATGGCATGAATTATCTTAGCCTAGCACGATCCATTTACATTAAACTACGGCTACATGCATAAATTCTCATATCAAGTATAATACATCACAAATTCCTCAACCATAACAATTAAAATTATTGCATGAACCGAACTCCTAGACTACAAGTCTTAAGAGCAAAGTGGATATTAATTCTATATGAATTTAAAAATCATAAGACATCAAAACCATAGAAATCAAAATAAGCTTTAAAAGACCATTCTTTCCATAGAACCTTGTACATACACATAAGCAATTCATAACCAAAAAGTAAAAATACTCATCTAAAGGTTTCGTCTCTCCCCTACGCTGAAGGAATTAACTGCCCATGGTTATTAGAAAAGAAAGCATGTTGATGCAGATCTCCATAGTCATCATTCTTCCTTGACTTACCCTAAAAGATGGTAGAGAAGTGGGGTCATCAAAATAGGGTTTAAAAAAGTCCAATTATAAGCCTCCAAAATAGAAAAGAAAACAGGTTAAGTTCGCACGATCGTGCATATGCAAGATTAAGATTCACACCGTGAATTCAGACTGCGACTTGCTCCACTGAGCGATAAAAGTTCTGATGATCATAACTTTATGCTTCGGACTCCCATTCGCAAACCGTCAATGGCGTTTAAAAGCTAACTTCCTGATTTAAATATATAATTGATTTTATTAAAATCCAACATCTTTGGAGGATTTTATGGGTTTTCAACCATGGCTGCTATGTTTCTCCTTTTGCAAATCTTGAGTTGTTTCTATATTTCTTAACCCATATGAAGTGTAATCCCTTCCTTTCCTACGATGAAAAAAAAATTCATTAATAAACATTTAAACAACCGAGAAAGTTGTTCATAATTTATCATACAATGAACCTACTTTTTGCTAGTTATCAAACTAAACAAGAAACAAAACTAAAACTCCACTAAAAATAAAAGCAACTGTCATAGGGAACCACAATTGTAATTAGCATATGTAATAAGTCTTTGAACACACAAATGTTTCTAGTTGGACGAGTTTTGTCTTGTGAAAGTTTGCTGTAATGATATCTATAAACATCTAAACCTACTTGATGGAAAAGAATAAAACAAAATAAGAAAAATCATAACCTTCAACATCCACTTAAAAACACAAAAACACGTTTAAGAAGACCAACCACTAGTATTTGCAATAAATAAACAACTTTGGTCGGATCACTTTCTAGCTAGTGGTCAACTTTATCTTGGAAATATTTAGTCAAATAAATAATGTATATATATATATATATATATATATATATATATATATATATATATTCAAAAAACATGAAGTGTAGAGACCTATAGCTATACAATCAAAATCTCTGTAGACAAGAATATCTCAATGTGACCCAAAAATCAAACCCTTTAGGTTCACTAACACAAAAAGTACTACGGTGGCATCCATATAATGATATAGAGACATGCAATAGCCTCATTTTTATTTTCAACTTCTCATCTGTATTCAGGAGTGAACGGATGTATAAGAGCATAATGCACCACTTAAAAAAAAAACTTAAAATTTGCACAATTAGAATTTGTATGCTTTCATAACTTATCGAATGGCTTCCTAAGCCCTAAGCACAACATGATATATTTATTAGAAGGCCATTATTCTATTAAAGTTTTTTTAGAAGGCCAATAATTGTTATGGTTTATAGCAATGTCCCGCTTATAATGTTATATTTATTCTTATCATTATGAAACAAGCACAATTACCTTGTATAGTATTGGCTATATTTTGGGAAAAGTAGTGACAGAAGAAATTTGATAAAGACTATAAATTAAAACTGGTGCTTAAGTGGTAATGATAATTATAGGGATGACAAAATATGTTGTAAGAGGAAAAATAATGCGGTATACAATGACAATGGCAAGTGGAATGGAGACATTTTGGGCTCGAGGTGTTGGTTGTTTACCAATAATTATGACAATCAGTCGAAACTATTATAATCAAGACTCATATCTTTGCTATTATCAAAAGTAATTTTGTAAAGTATCAGACAATTACTTATATTATCATTAAAAGTATAACATAATTAAAAAACATCAGGTTATTTAGAAGTTGTAGTATTATGAGTAAGATCCAACACTATGTTTTAATTTGAAAAATAGTTAATATGCGCTTGGCGGTGCATCATGAACCATCGAATCTTACCTGTAGGGGCATGCGGGCAGGGGTAGGCAACCCCGAATGCCCCGTGTATTAATGCGCACCACACAATGGAAGCGCATAGCTAGCACACGCGTGTGCGTATAAGTGGGGTACTTGTTTTATGATTTACCTCCCTGTGGCCTCAGAATTGGTCTATGAAAGTTGATATTTATGAAGACCAAGTATCACTATGAAATTATAGTACATTCAGACAAAATGGATGAAATGATGAACAAACATATTGTCATAGTAGGTGTGAAAGTAAAGCATGTTGCTACCCCCCACTATGGAATGCCGGCTCGTCGATATATCAGCAATATATTGCCGATATATCGGTATCGGGCCTCACCTGATACACCGATACGAGTCAATCTCGTTTTTTAAATTTTTTCCAAATATCGCCGATATATCGGTTTTGGACCGACATTGACCGATATATCGTTATTTAAAAAAATATTTTTTAAAAAAAAATTTGTTTATTTTCCATCATAATATGCGTTTTTATGCATATTTTGAAATCTATGCTTTGTCTAAATTAATATAATTTATTTTAAAAGTTAAATTGTGAAAATATATGATAAAAACTAGTTTTTGACCACTGATATTTTTTTACATAATATCTCCGATATATCTCCGTTATTTCGTCTCTTTGGCCAACTGATATTTTATCGATATCCGATACGACATTCCATGTACCCCACCAGATTTTTTTTAAACAAAAACTGCAAATGCTTGCAAAGCATGCACCTTACCATCAGAAATATATGCTAATAAAATGTCTTCACTAATTGACGGCACATATATTATATCGTTTATCAAACTAGTGAGGGGCTTCAACCTTACCTTTCTGTGTCTCTATTGATAGGAGTATCCAGAAGGAACTTAGGACCCGTCAGCGTCTACAATTGGTTGTTCTTTAATTAGGTGAAGAATTTTCTACCACAAAAGCTAGTGGAAGTGCACTAGCCATGTCTTTTAGGCTCATTAAAGTGGTAACAACTTTTAAAGCCGATTGCCTTTCAGATCATCTAATTTTGGTGGAAAGACATAATAACCATGGACATAAAATTAAGTACATATACATGACTAGAAAATGTAGCAGCTGGCCGTATAAAAAATCTTCCATGAAGAAACCACACCTTCTCTCATTCTTCGTAGAGTAACAAGAAGCTGTTAATTGTACAATGAATCTGTACACCAAACCCATACGCTTGGTTTTTATTGGGTAATAAAAGTGAACCTCACATGACCCACTTTGTCACTGTCCAATAAAAACCTGAGTGTATTGATTTGGTGTACAGAATTGGTTTAGTATTACTCCCTCCATCCGGAATTATTATTGCCATGAGTTTTTTCCAAAATCAATTAATTTTAGTTCACTCTGAAAATCCTTATGGTAATAATAATGCCCGATGGAGGAAGTAGTATCATTTTTCATATAACACCCGTACATTACTTGCACCTTATAAGTTGGGAAGTAATACATGTGGGAACATTCATCTGGCACATTAATTAGATTTTTCAGCTCCATTTTGACCACTTAAAAGGCTAGAGAGAGAGAGAGAGATTCAGCGTGTGGTAATGGGCTCCTAAGCAATAAGCACTAACAAAG